>OX596209.1:3508235-4108235 GCA_951394215.1 Glyphodes perspectalis | reverse complement strand
ATCGTTAAAGGCGACTGGTATATCGGGTTTTGGGTATGTGATTGTGTAGGCGACAAGCTAGCTACTTGTCACTACTTTTTCACAATTTTCCATCTAACCCGGCTCGGTTTTATTTTTGGCTGAATGTGGCAGAGATGGCCTGCTGTCTCTTTGTCTCTGCCTACCCCTTCAGGGATTGTGAGCGTGATGTTAATTTTACAAAAATCTGTAAAGCAATGTGAATGACCACCGGTTCGGAATGCTGATTCTACCGAGAAGAAACCTAGACTAAGGTGTAGGTAATCCGTCCATAAATAGTCGACAAGTATTTAAGAAGAAAATCGTGTCGTACCTTGATGAACCGGACGATGAGTTCCCTCTTCCTCCTGCGCGCCTCCTCCTCGATGTCGGCTCGGTGCTGCAAGTACCGGGCCCGCTCTTCGTCTGACATACGGGCCAGTTTGTTGACTCCTTTCTTCCCCATTTTGAGATAGTTTATCAGCACTAGAACAAAAAAAAAACTGTCGGAGATTCCCTTAACTCGTTGGTGTAGTTTCAATTCTATTGGTTCAAATGCTGGCTTTATAAACAAATTTTTATGTAAAAACCTGCGCTAACAAATACATACACTACTAGTAATTCAGAACACTGGTAGTAATTCAGAAGTAACAAATTTTCCACCAGTTTATAAAAAAATAATTGACATTTCTTATCCTAAAAAAAAAAAAAATAATCAACATGAACAAGAAAACCTATAGGTAACATTTTCATAATAAGACCGAAGCCACGCAAACAAAGCTCTATCAGACTAATAAACCTCACCTTATCTGCAGCAGATGACGTTTTATGAAATTCAGCGTGTTGAACACGATCGGTTTTGCAGGAGTCAAGTAGGGACTTTATTGAATTTGCTCGCCTTCGCGACGGGAGCGGCGCGACATCGAACAAACCGATAAATTACCGTCATGGCAACAAGTGGGGAGTGCTTACCAGCAGGACCAGATCGACCGTATCAAAGGGCTTTTTGGGGTGCAGTCGAGAGCCCCGTGGGCAAAAAGTTAAAGACGATACATATATCTATTACAAACTCTTCTTTCGGACTTTCCTTTTTGGTTTAGGGAGGCTCGCTAGACAATACTTAAAATAATATAAGTACTAAACATACTGTAACTAAATAAGGCTGTTTGCCTTCTTTTTAGTATTTGTAGATTCAGAGAATTAATACTTAAAATAAGGTCTCTGCCTATCCCGCTAGGGAACTGGCGTGAAGTTTAATTAGTTATACAATGTATACCTTATTTTTAGTACATACGATACCTGAAAACTGTTTGTGCAGAATCGCTATTAGAATCGATAGCAATACCTACTAACCAAAGTAGGGCCCAGAGACCTCATTCACGGTCCGCCCCTGTCTCTCAGGCTAGTCTGATAAGCTTGAAGCTTTCAATTAAGCGGCACTCGTAAAGTCTGCTAATTACGATGCTGGCTTTGTTGCCTTAGCGTTATTGGGGATTAACTTATTGATGCTCGGGTAACTGCGTCTAATTATGAAACTGTTTTTTTCAACAAATGTAGGTGTAAATCTAACATTGGGTTTTGTATTAATTTGACTGTTTCATAGCTTGTAAGTAGCTAATTAGGTTGTTATACCTAATATCAATATAATATTTATTGATAAATATCAATTTATGGTTAAATTATGTACGATATTAGAAAAATATCTACCAACATTTTATTTTGAATTTAACCACTAAAGCAATTAATACTCAGTAGGAACATGATAAGTAGGTAATTTAAATTTGTGGGCGTAGCAAAACCGGGAGTTCTCTAACCACTTACGTTTTTTACCCTCTGTTTGGGGAAACAAAGGGCGGTGTGTCGGACTCGAACCGACTAAAACCCCAATATGGCCTCCCGATGCGCAGTTCCAGAGGAGCAAGTATCCCCACTGCCGGAACTATACGGCAGCTCCTCCGGAGGTGCCCGTGCCGCACTGCGCGGCTCACCTCATGCGGTGTTGGTCGATGTTGTGCACTTCACGGTCGTTAGGCGTCGGATGCACAACACCATAGAGTAATTTATATATCTGATACACAACACCGAGCACGCTCGCATTGTCGAGATGTGCTAGGCCAACCAGCACGTCTCAACCCAGGAATCAGACGCCGACCGTCCCCGCGACCAGAGTCGTTGGCACACTCTCATGCCCTCTGCTATACCAGAGAGACTCGCGGAGAGCTTCTCGCCAGGGTGGCCGCCTTCCACCCCGCGACCCAAATTGAGGACGTACGCGCGGGAGTGCCGGGCCTCCCGCGCCCGGCGCAACGCAACGGCAGTGCACCCCTGCCGGATTGCCGAGGATAGGGAGGCAGGCAACGACAACACCCAGCTCTTCCTCTTCCTAGGCAATCTAAGTCCGGCCGCAGCTTTGCCTGCCACGACTAGCCAGTCGTGACCAGTAGTCAATTTGCCAGCCGGCAAGACACCAGTCGCTTTCGAAATCGCAATTCGAAGGTTTTTTATTTTAGCATTAAATACAATTTACGCTTTTTCTTTTAACTATTGCTGTACTTCAAACTGTCGCGCGCAATTTGTAAATCTTGTCTCCATAACAACCGACATAGTGACAGAATTTGTTTACCAACCAATTGTCAATTTAGCGAATGTCTAAAGTGCAGCATCCAAAGAAACTGAATTAGACTTAAAAGAATTTTATATATATTTGTTGTGGTAGTGTAAAGTTCAAGAAATGTCTACTGGGACCCTGCAGTCCCCTTCCACGTACTCGGAGAGTTCAAAGACAGGCAGCAGCAGATCAGCCGCCAGTGGGGGAGATAAGGATAAGGAACAGGATCTGACTAAGGATAATGGTAATAATTATTATCACATAGATTATTAATTATGTACAAATATATACCTACCTATAATACTAGAGGTGGCAATCTGTATTCTGGCAGTCTGATGGTAAGCGGTCACTGTCGAATATGGACAATTGCAACACCAGAGGTATCTACATACATCATAAGTTTCTTGCATTTAAGCGACTGCCTGTCTGGTCTTTATAACATTAGATAAAGGAACAAAATAATAAAATAATAAATAAATTCTTCAAAATGACACACCAATTCCCTAGTCCCAAACTAAGCTTATGCTTGTGCTATGGATACTAGGTGAACGGATAATAGACATACTTACTTAAATACGTTTATAAACATCCATGACTCGATTACAAATGTCCATGTTCATCACACGAAACATTTGCCCCTAGCGGGATTTGAACCCGCGACCTTGGATTCGTGGCCAGTGTCTCTGACCACTCGACCAACGGGCCAGTCAAACAAAAAAAAAAAAATCCATAGCCAAGTTCATCATGACATTTTCCCTCAGTGCCGAGCAAATGGTACCCTTAAATCCATACATAAATTTCAAAAATCCGATAGTATTCGGTTTTAACTAGCATCCCTCATATTAGGGGCGCGTGTTCTTATTTAAGCTACCACTGCTCTAAGTACTCAAGTAAATGGACAACTCATTTTGGAAGCCGCTTCCCCCATCGTCCTGGAATGCCACATCCAAGCCGAGCGCATCACAAAGGCTAGCTTAAAAATGTCTTCAAATGTCTTAAATGAATAACCTATTTTGTTACCATAGCCGCGTCCCCCATCGACCTGGAATGCCACATCCAAGCGGAGCGCATTACCAAGATCCTGGATGAGGCGATCTACAAGACGATGCTAGCCATCTGCCTGCCGGCGCTGGTGCAGGAGTACCGGACGCTCAGCGCGCTGCTGACGCCGCAGCACATGGACGACCTGGTCTTCATCTTCGAGCAGTACGACAACCCGCTGTTCTCGACCAGTCTACTCAATATGGCGGCTATGGAGGATATCAAAGCGGTATGAAAATATCATCGCTATGCATACTAGCTTAGGGGACATGTCTTTTTCTTCTTGCCGTCCCTTATGCGTGTCCCTTAAGTCTCCTTTATCAGTATACAGAATCAGTCCCCTCTTTCACATTTTGGGTACGTGCCAGGGCCCCCTAGTTTTCGATTATAAGGGGCCCCCCTTATTTTTAGATTTGTAGATTTATGGAGAGAAAGTGTTTACTGATCGATTTTTTCCAGGGTGACGTCTCTCTGAAGAATCGTCTAAATCCAGAGTTGGGTCATCTGTTATATATCATGAACAGCTACCCAGCACTGAGGCCGAAGGTCGAGGAAATGGTGCAGGAGGTTTGTTAAAATAATAGATAAATAAAAAGTAACATGTAAATGTCTGTTTGTAAAGTAAGAATAACAGAACAATTTATTACTGAATGTATACGAATGTACCTACTTACTCTTATATACAGTACTTATAACAAAAACATATATTTTTTAAGTTTTTGTATGTCTCTTTGTTGAATAATCTCTTGAAACAACTGAATTAGCTTATTTAAAATAAATAGGATGTTTAAATGAACATGCTTCCTCTAAGTCTAAAAATTCAATTTGATTGTAACTTCCTAAAAAATCTCCGTCTTATCTCTCAGAATATTCTAACTAGATTAATATATTTACGTTTATTTGCAGATGAAAATGGAAGCCGCTGATTTGGTTAGTACAGTTGTTACATTAGGTACGGTTTTTTTGTCAACAATAATTTGAAATTAATTGTTGCTGTGGCAACGTATAGATCCTAAGCTTAGACATTATGCTTAGAAACTACGTAATGCCATTTACATCACACCTACATTAGCCCCTAAGCAGCATTCAAACACCCAGCTTTAGATCCGGTGGTTGGTCTAGCCTTTGTTGAAGCCTTTGTAGCCTTTGTCTAGTTGGTCTACAACCTTTTAAAAGTAGTGTTAGTTCATTACAGAGCAGCAAGCCAGTACCAGGTCTGGAGTACCTGATGACCCTGGAGCAGTTCCGAGACCTGATGGTGCGCCAACTGCACATGACCGCGGCCGAGGAGCTGGCTACCAAGATCAGCACCAGGAAGCTGGAGGCGTCCAATGAGAAACTCATTGAGAAAATCAAAGGTGAATGTCCACTTAATAAATGTGATTATCCACTTAAACCAAGGGATTTAAGGGGCTTCGAGTCACTTCTTGGCATTGAGTGAGGCTAAAAAAATCAATACAATGGAAATCCAGGCTTCTTTACTAGCCTTTTCCCGTTTCCTTTTGATTTATAGAGATTATTTTTACACTTTTCAGCGTCCAACGAGCTTTCAAAATTTGGTCTATCCAAACCATAATTCTTTGTTTGTATCGATGGTCAATTTATAAAATTTTCATTGCCTACTATAGCCACTACGTTACATAGCTCTTTAATGACGATAAAGATCTCGTACCAAATGGCATATTGCAGAATATTCAACGACACTGAAAGAAGAAAACGAGCGTTTTGAGGACACAATGAACTTAAAGTCGGAGATCATCGCCAAGTTGGAGCAAGAACTGGCGCTGCTTAACCACGAAGCTACCATTAAACTGAAAAAGAAAATGTAAGAACTCTTTGTGTTATTTTAATTACCTAGGTAACTTCCCTTATGGAAACTTCAATGATATAAGGTATTTTAATTTCGGATTTTAATTTTTTTAGCTGTTAAAAATACTGCAATAGCTAACTATTTTTACCAATTCCAACTGGCATCATTAAGAAGATTTGCTGACTAGCAGTGTCCAGCGGTTTTACCCGGGTAGTTCCCGTTCCCGTGGAAATACGGTGATAAAATGTAGCCCACGTTACTCTTTGATAATGTAGCTTCCATTATTAAAAGATTTTTTCAATTCGGTCCAGGAGTTTCGGAGCCTAATACTTAAATGCAAACGAACAAATAAACAAGCAAAAAATCAAATATTTTCTCTTTAGGATAACATTTATTATGTTTCCAGATTGGATTCAGACCGTCAGATGGTGCTGGCGACGCGGGCGCACGCTGTCAAGAGCGAGATGCTCAAAGAGGAGGAGGTGGAGAGCCGGGAGTCGTACGAGACGCTGCTGCGAGGGCATCTCGTTGAGGAGAAGAACCAGAGGGCCAGAAGGTAAATATTATCTGGTACATAGCAGAAATATCCCATTTATCATTAGAAGTGTACGTGTAAGTGAAAGCGAAGAAGGTATAATGAGAAATAACATGCCAGCGCCTATTATTGAAACATTTGGCGTTTTATAGGTCACTGATCGAGTGTCGGCGTTGCCCATCTCTGTTATCAATAAACATAAAAATATGGACGTATAAAGAAAACTATTCCTATCACAAGGGTGATGAAGAACGATTCAGGGTTTAATTTCGACTACTTTGGAATTATATAATGCATGTGATGGTGTTAAATACCTACCAACTTATTTGTAAAAAATAAAACATTTCGTTTCTGTCCGTCCGTATTCATACCGGTTAAGGATCAACCCAGAGTCTCTCGCGCAGGTTCAAAGTGGAAACGCAACTGCTGTCGTGGTTGCAGAAGTACGACCTGGAAATGGGCGACAAGCAGGTTGAACTGGATGAGTATACTGAGAAGTTCGAGGATGAGACGCAGAAGTGCGAGACTTTAGAGGTAAGACATACGAGATTCGCCAAAATGTTTTTTTTTATGTGATTGGAATCTAATTGCACTTATTTTGAATTGATTTGTTTTTTTTTTTATGAAGCGAACGCCAACGAATGTGAAATAGTTATAATTTTTGTATTTATGTTCTCATGTAAGTGACATAATGTCTTTATGAGAATAAACGTCTTTAAACCCTAAAAATCTTTGACGTAATCAAACATCGTACTTACGCTGCGCCGCCTCTTTGGACTAACACAAACTTGCGCCAAGCCTTTGTACATTAGAACGCTCTGAATGTCATAGCTGAGAATCTAACTAAGCGTATACTCGATGTATTCGACTTGGTATAAAGTATATTGGTTCGTTGTTCTATCTGATTTATCCTAATAATTCTTCGGAGCTGGTATTTATCATATATGTCAATGACGGAATGATTAGCCCGAAAGGTTTTACTTATTCCTTGTCAAGCTGTCAATATGGCATTTACTTAAGGAAAATAACTTAAACCTTTTAGAACAAATATGTAATAATGTAATGAAATCTGTATCAAATCTCCATGAACGTGGCGTAAACATCTTCCGGCCTTAAATATTAAGAAAAACATGTTAGAGAACCGAATACAAACAGAAGCAAGTTTATTCATTTGGTTTTTTGTTTGAGTAAGTTTGCGCATACATTTCATATTGTCTTTATACTTTAGAAACAACTAGCAGAACAAGACAAGGAGTACGTCCCGCTGATGGCGGAGCGCGAGGAGGAGTACCACCAGGAGATGACGGAGAAGATGACCAAGTTCCTGATGGAGCACGCGGCTCGGGTCATCCAGGTCGCCTGGCGGGACGTGCTGGCCAACCGGGCCGAGAAGAAGAAGGTACACCCATTACCAATTTATGTTGAAATGCGAGTGTTTGATAATTTTTACTATATTTATAAATTTATTGGAAAAAATTTACTTGCACGCAGCAGAAAGGAAAAGCTAAGAAAGGAAAGAAGAAATAAGTATACCTGCCTATTTAAAATCACATCCATTTCTAAATATACATTTTGATTTATAACATTATACACATATATACACACATACATAACGTCAAGCCCATAACCCCCGTAGGAGTAAGCAAAGTCAAAGGGGCAGTAGGCCCCTTTAACCACATTCAGCCAGAAACAAAACTGGGCTTGGTTAGATAGAAAATTGTGAAAAAAAAGTAGTGACAAGTGGCTAGCTCGTCGCTTAGACAATCACATACCCACAACCCCATATACCTACCATTAGTCGCCTTTTACGACATGCTAGGCAAGAATTTTAACGTGCTACTTAATTATGATTATAAAATATGTTTTTTTTAAATAGACATTACACATATAATTTATGCTGAGTTTAGGTAAAGACATTTTCTTAGACATGTGGATCGATATTTCATAATTTCAAATATACCTTCAAGATTCGCCAGAAATACGGATCGGGTTACGAATATATACTTAGAACATCACTTATCCAAACTACATTAATTTACTACAATGCCTTTTTAAATAAACCCATTGAAAAATAATTTCAATGAAATCCTATACCTACTAAGCACCTAATCTCTTCACCATTTCCTTATCCCATAAATCTATCTTTATCCCATTTCCCATCTCAATTACAGTTGAAGAAAATCCAGAAGAAAATGCAAGCCGCCGCGGCGGCCGCCGAAAAGAAGGGAGGCAAGAAATAACACAACGACAGGCTTATTTACTTTTATTGATGCTTCAATTTGTTCAACATTTTACAGGTTATTATATTTTGTAGAAATAAACGATTTATATCAGACAATTTTGATTAATTTAAAACCTTATCTAAGTATTCTATCCTTTAAAGCCGAGACTTTTTCATTTTTCAATAAACTTTATTACAAAATAAAGGTATAATAAAGTTAAGTACGCATGCTCTGACCGAAAGCAATAAAATAAAAGTATATTACCAAATAACTAATACAACATTAAGTATCAAATAAATATATTTCGTTTAAATCTCGCGTTTTCTAAAGCCCGTACGTACATACTTGCTATTAACTACTAACATTCTCCATATTCTCACATGATTTCATGTTTTTTAAATCTTTATGTATATATTCGTATCTTAATGATTTATAAAAGATTTAGGTAGTTTGCCAAGTAACACCTAATTGGGATAATTCATTCTTACTTACATTTTCATATGTAACATTCAACTAAGTTTAGACTCATGTTTAGCTATGAGCAAAAATAAGGCTACACTAATTTATCTGAAAAAAAAAAATCCGCCCCATAGCTGACTTTTATGATTTCACACTGGTGGTGATTCCATCATTTCTCGTGGTACAGTGTCAAACCACTGATTTTGTCTGTAGGCCAGCAAATACATACAATTCCAATAGTGTATGACATATGCTAATGAGTTTACCTTCAGATCGAGAAAATAAGGCGCAAAAAGTAGGACTAATATCAATGCAATTATAAAACAAATTCACAAGTTAAAATAATCAACATTCGCTGACTTTTTTATAAGCTTTTTTGGTAAAATATGACCAAAGATCTTATCTCAAATTATGATTGACAGTTGACCAGTAAGGCCTTGCTAGTGGTAGAGTCACGCTGACCGCGCGGGTGGCGAGCGCGTCTCGTAAGCGCACTGAGTATCGTTTGAAACATAATCAGCGCGAGTGGTAAGCGCTGACACTTTTCACGATGAATGATACAAGGCAACACCTCGCATCACTTACCACCCGCGCCGGTGTAAGCGCCTCTCTGAAACCTGCTTTATTTTACATATTATAAAATAAGGCTTTATATATACATTTTTAAATTTTTATTTACGCCAATTCAAGGAAATTGATGTCAATAAAAATTTCCCCAATTTGTAACTTGTGGACGCCAGGCTTATACACGGTTATCACATCGCCGTAGGGCGCGATTGCGTTTGATCAGGGCTAGTCCCCCGGTTTCCTTATAACTTTTCGTCGTCGTCCAGCACCTTGAGGTGCCGGATGGCGCGCACGTCGATGAGCGTGTCGGAGGAGCTCTTGGTGGTGGGCACGAACGAGATGGCGCGCCGCGCGCGCTCGCCGTTCCGGAACCCGGGCGCCATGTCCTGGGTGAATGTAATAAGGTTTATTATATTGTAAAAACAACATAATTATGCGATATTAATTATATTCAATTCTAACAGAGCTTACAAGAGGTGTGTGTGGAAAAATCTTACTAGAGAATATGTATTATCCATACCTTTGGTTACCATAGTTGTAATGGAAAAAAAGGCTAAGTAAACAGACTAAAGTCTAGATAAAATTAATGAGTGTCATATGGAGGATGTTCGCGACGGAAACGTATCTAACGGCTTAACTAACGTTTCTTCGTAAGATGGCACTGTCTTACAGCCGAAACTTTTGGTTCTTTCTTAATCAATTCAGCTATCGGGAGCCATCTGAACTCCCGTCTTATTAAAATTATATCTTAATAGCTTTGCAATACTTTTCTGATCATTTATTTTGCATTGTACAATATTTTTTAGGTACGTACTCTCAAATGTACGTGGAGCGCTTGCGCCGTGGTCTCCGTTTTAGCAATTTTCTGTTGAGCTGCTTGCAGTTCTGCGTCTAGTCTTTGTTTTTCCACCTCCAGCTCCTTAAGCCGCTTTTCTGCTTCTATAAATGTAACAACATAGCGGGTAAAAATTTTAATAGTAAGTATATTTAAAATATTTAGATACTATTTTGAAATGTTTTTAAGATTTTTAAAGCCACCTGGTCCACGGTACTGGATCAAAGTCTTCTTGACCGAAATGTCCAACTGGAAAACCTAGGCACAAATCATAAGCAAATAATGCTCTTTGGAGGCCAAGCCCCCGATATCCACTTTGGGTCCACTGACCCAGCGAGGTGAGTTGGCATTTTAGAAACATGATAATTGTTGAGGAAGGTTTGCTCAAGTTTATCAGACTATCATCATGTGAAGTCGTAGTCAGGTTTCCCTTAGGCTAGTTCATCGATATCATACACATTAGGTTGGATATTATTGTCTTGATAATTTCTGCCTACCTCTATACTGTGCCTCCTTCTCTGCTTGCAGAATTTCAAACTGTTTTCTCTTCAATCTCTCTTCTTCTAGCATCCTATTTTGTTCTTCTTGTAGTCGTTCTAACTCTTCACGCCTTTCCCATTCTTCAGCCAAAACTCTAAAGACATACATATTGATATAATTACGGAAAAATAATACATACATACATACATAACATTATAGCCATAATCCCCGAAGGGGTAGGCAGAGTCAAAGGGGAAATAATATGTTAGCTAATTAATTTTAATGAAGTTTAATATGTTACCTTGCCTGAAGTGCTCTAACGATTTCTTCGTCTCTCTTCGCTTGAGTTTCTTCTTGTAGCAGTCTTTCTAGTTCTACTTGGGTGTGTTTCAATTCTTCTAATTTCTTATTATCCTGTTGTGCCAGTTCAGCTAATTCCTGATAAAAAAATGGACCAAAATTTAAATTCTATTAAAGTAGTATTGTAGATGAGTTTTACGTGTGTAAAACCTAAGTGCTTGCTTACACAATCTCAAACACAACACCATTAGTCGCTTAATATTACTTACTGGAAAATGAAAACAGTTGGCACATTATTTTTAAGTCACCGACCAACATGGAACTTGACACGACCGTTACTAAGCGGTACTTGTGGCTGCACCTCAGCAGTTAGGTGCGCCGTGTCGCGCAATAACTACTAGTCAAAACGAAACCTTTGATTGAAGACATTTTGTAACCATTTTTATAAGTCACACCACTATATTGTCTAATAATGTGTATTGTTGCAAAGCTGATCCTCTTCGAGATCAGTCGATCCGCGAAATCGATTAGAAGGTTTATTATTATTAATATTACGGGTAGAATGGTGTTATTTGGCTACATAGCACCATTGCATTTAGAATACCCCGGTCTTGACCGAACTTTGACTTTACAATCGCTTGTTGTCACAACCAACGAGTTTTAATAAGTAACACTGTACCTGCGCCTGCGCCTCCGCAGCGAGCCGCGCGCGCACCTCGTGCTGCAGGCGCGCCTTGGTCTCGCGCACCTCGCGCTCGCGCCGCGCGCCCGCGCCGCGCCGGCCCGCGCGCGCTCGCCGCTGGTACCCCTCCGCGCCGCCCGACACCGCCGCGGCTTGCCGTAACGCTGATATCCATTGAAGACGGCTCCTAGAAGTTTTTAATTTATAATAGGATATCGAATCTAGCGATAATTGAAATCCATATTTAATTTATTTCGTTATTTCGTTCTCATACGATATTGACGGAAATCTATGGATTTTCTTAATAAGGTAGGACGTGTACCTTTATCATAGGAGACTCCGTGAATTTGATTTTAACACAAACAGGCAATGTGAACCTAAACTTAAGAGCTAATTTATTTAATAATGCAAATATTTTACAAAGTTACATTGGTTTAGAATAGCAAAACAATAAGAAATATTAGAATAGTTTACAAAAATGTATGATAAATCTTTTAAGAAGGATTAATGTTTACATAGCTAAACCTATAACTATCCGTTTGACTGTTTATCCTGTAATACTTTTTATTTTACGATTGTAACTTCTAAAGAAGTCCATTGTAATAATATTGGTTTTCCAATATCATTCATTTCGTAATGAGTATTAATCATGTACATACTTGTGATCCTGAGTGCCGAATTCAAAAGTCCTGTCAGTGGTGATGAGCTGAAAGCGCTGTAGCCTCCCCTCCCCAGCAGCTGCCTCCACGGAGCAGTACTCGTCTATCGAAACCCTCCCGCACTGCTCCCTCTGAGACGAGCTCTTGTAGTACGTGAGGGCGCACGGCTGGAGGACGCACCAGTACTCGCGCATCGTCGGAAGTAAGTAACCTCGTTTGAAGAGGTAACCCTGGCCATTGGGAATCATGCTTAATAAATAATATCAAGAAGAAATTAATTTACTGCACTTATTGGAAGATTTATAAAAACAATATGAAACTGTACATAAACCTTTCCCTTGAATAACTCTATCTATTGGTGGAATCCGCAACAACCACCCTTGCGTAGCATAAAAGATCAAAGCGAACAGATAGAAGCAGCGACTTGTTTTATGCTATGTAAATATTTGATTATTACCTTCTTAATGATGTCCTCAATGAACACATCGTAGATTTCATCCACCGCCTCAATCAGTGCTTTAGAATGAGCCTGGTCAGAGCAGTACTTGGCTTCTAGCACAGCGAGGAAAGCGGCCCATCTAGAATGGTTATTTGGTTGTTAAATAAGACGTATCTTTTGACGGCTTAGGTTTTCTACATTGGTAAATGTCTTAACGAAATTATTATATTTGTTTAAAATTCGGTTCATGCCAAATCATTAGCACCTACAACATATGAAAAACTAGAGAATGGAGTTATTTACACTTGGTTGACAATAACATGGGTAATAACTTCGTCATAATTATCAAGGTTGGTGGCATGGTGTCAGCCATATAAATCACGATATATATCCTGTAGAAAACTAGACAGGATCACAGAATATGTTTGAAATTCTAGGTAGAGTTCATAGAAAACTGGGCAGAGAAAAGTCGGACGATACCTGAAGTGGCCTATGGAGGAGCCCAGAGCCTCCCAGTCGGCAGCGTCCCATCGGAGCCCTAAGCAGTGCACTAACTGCTCGGCCACTAGACCAGCTTCTGATGGCTGCAGCACTACCTGAAAACAAATACCGATTTAAGAGGTAACTTAGACTTAGACTTAGCTTTGATAACGGCTGAACAGCCCAGATCTGAATCAGTGACCGCAGATCAACAATTTTGAGAAGAGCAACAGAAGGCACAAACAAACTAATAGGCTAGTTTTCTCATAACATTTTTAGTCTATTATTGAGATTACAAAAAATTTATGCTTACGTATTTTTTCTTATGTTAAGCAAACCAAAAATGATGAAGATACAGCCGGTACTGCGTGACGTCACTAGGTGTGTAAAATAGTACGGTCCAAGTGACGAAAAGCGCCCCATTTCAGATCTTTGAAGCGCAGTACCATTATAAATTGTTCGACTATTAGATAAAGCAAAAATTACGAATTCAATAACTTTTGATAGTCTAACTTACGGACTATATTTTTTTTTTTTATTAAACTAGCCTTGATTTTCTGTCGCAGTTGCTATAATTTACTTTTTATTGCTTTCCTATCGACTTGATGAGTATTTACAAGTCTTGCGTTAAAAATGGTAACCAAGTTATAGTATAAATGTATTTTTATAATGAAAGAAAAGATGTTAAAATACCTTACTACAAAGAGGTTATTATACTTACTACTGACGATTATCTGAACGATAAGACAGCTTGGGTAAATGAATCTCCATTGGGATCCAATGTGAAATCTTTAATAGGGTAGTCTGAATCTTGTACACCTTTTCCTATGGTTAGTGGCTGATGTTGGATATTTGTGACCTTTTTCTTTTTAGTTTTTTAATTAATTGCTGAGATAGCCTGAGTAGTCATGCTCACTTAATTGCCTCTGGGGTGGTGGGGTTATGTGGCGGGTCGTTACATTCCCTCTGATATGGTTGAGTGAAACGATGGCTGACACATACGTCATGCTTGTGCACAGGTGCCACCTTTGGGGGCTGGTCTGCTCTGGTTAATCTTACACTTTTATTGTAAGCAATCATATTATGTCATCTCCCACAGTCATTGATTGTATGATTTGGTTTAGAACATTTAAAAAAAGTGTATATTACTCATGTATATTTTGACGCTGAAAAGAGTAACTACCGAGTTTCTTGCCGGTTTCTTCTCGGTAGAATCAGCATTCCGAACCGGTGGTAGATTCACATTGTAGATTCATTTTGTAAAATTGACGATTTATAAGTGCTTTTTTTAAGGCCTACATGAATAAAGAAATTTTGAATTTGAATTTGTTAAACATTTGACGACTTTTTAGGTTTGATTAAATGGAAATAACAATCACACATTAAAAGATTTTCTTCAGATAATGTTTAGCGAGGATTAAATAGCTCAGTGTACGTGATGCTAATGCAGCTGTTTAAATTACCACCTCGAACCTTTCCGCATTCTGAAGGAGATTGCATCTTATGGTACGTATATGGCAAAATGTGTGTAGTAATTAAACATAAGGCAATGTAGAACGTACGCATCAAAAAGAGTTTTTTTTTTTATTTTGCTCAGTTATAATAATTTGGTGTCTGCGATTCGTCTCCTGCCGGTTCTGGGGGACTCCATCATTGAATAAAAGATAATAAGATAATAATAATAATGGTGTTGATTTACATAAACACAATTAATTCATATGTACTTTTATAACTAAAACTAACTAACTAAACTTCACGCCACTTCCCTAGGCAGAGAGAATCGAACGCCATATGGCACGATCCTTACACACCTCACTCGCCTTTACAACATTCATGTACTTGTACATGTACTTTTATATTTTGGCTGAAAATACTGCAGAGCGGCAATTATTACTTTCAACGTGTGACCGTGAGTTTTTGTGGTATCTATCTTGGATGGCAGTTGGTCCACCGTAAGTTCTGTTCCAACTTGATATAAAATGATGGTGCACCAATTCCAACCACTTAGAAGACAGAGTCCTAAGAAAGTTTAAGTAACAAAAATGTTATTTTGCACATAAAAACTGCGAGAAAACGTACACATAGTCTCAAGTAGTCTAAGCTTGCTAACTAACTCTATAGTGACATTCTTTGCTTATTAAGTTAAACTACCAGTTACTCATTCATCATAGAATAATGCGTTATTATACGAGTGTAATTAATAATTTTACGTCGGTGTCAATGAACCTCGATGAACTCTTGAATCCTTGCAAGATTCACAGCGACATGTGGCCTGCATGTGCTTAATGAGATGGAATGAGTTCGTAATCTTTTTAATTAGTGACGTCATTCGGGTAGGGGAGGTCGGTGGATAGTGTTGTCTGGCAATAACAGTAATTGGATTTTTATAGGTTTAGTACAGCGATGCGGCAGGGATATGATTCCTATATTTGGATTTAGAAGGTTGTAAAAGGGGATATGAAGGACGTCAATTTGGGGGTATTTATCTATCGTACATGGGTTTACCTATAAAAAAAAAATATGGTACTTATCATATATTTATAGGATGAACTAGAAAACAATTCGTCGTCTAAAAATCCCGTTGTTTGTGTCAATTTCACTACACCTACGTCATGGTGTATGAACATAGATTTAGTAGTCAAAAAATTCTAAATCTATGTGTATGAACCACCAATGTCTTGTTAAATAGCTATGAATTGTAATTTTTGAATTCAATTCAATCTGTCTGATCTGACATTAGGAAAAAACATTATGTTTATTATATAGGGATATACTTATGTTGGTTTTTTTTGCTATAAAATTCTGGTCTTATACATAAATTGCTTACCACATAGCGTTTGGTGTCATCAGCGTCCTGCACCAGATCTCCGAGAAGACAGAAGATGCGAAACAGCTTGAACACGGAGTCATCGGTGAAAACCGGCTTGTCCCTGGAAACCAGGCTTTTGCGGCACACCAACCAGCACACCTTAGGAACAAGATCACTAATTATAGTCTGGACATAACTAGCTAAACTTCACGCCACTTCCCTAGCAGAGAGAGCCGATAGTCCGGACAGGAAATGGATGTACACATACCATCACGCATGTAAACTCGGAAGGGGTGAGGCAGGGTCTAAAGAGCGATCAGATCTTTAAAGCACTTTCAGCCAAAAATTTAATTGGATTGAATTAGATTTAACAGAAGTGCAAGTGGCTAGCTCGTCGCTTGCGTAATCAAGTACCCAACACTGGGACAGATGGATGTACGAAATTGATTTTTTTTCTACTTGTATTGAATTTGCAAGCTTTCTAGACGAATGTTTTCGAAATATGATTGATTAGTCTGTCTGGGAGCTGTGTGCCCTTTGCTCCCTAGCGGGATCATATATCACGTCTCGGGGTTTGACAGACTGTGACTAGGACATTTTTCCTTATCGTGAAAGACAATAAAGTATAATTTATTTTTTAATTAAAAAAAAAATCTAATTTCTTAATTCGATAAGACATGCGTTCAAATTACTTGTTAATGCTAAGTAACAATATTATTGACTGCTGATCCGTGCAACAAATTACAAAAAGTATACTTACCTGAGGTACAAGGATTTATGTATCCTTAAAATAACCATATCTATATTCAAATACATACAACCGACCGGAAATCGAACAAGCGTGACCGGAATTAAAAGCATTAGTATACGTATTTGCAAATGTATAAGTCATTTTCTCATCAAAATGTATCGACGCCGACATCCTCGCGGCGAAACAAGTGATTCCTATTACGAATGGTGACGTCTTTCTTCCACAGTCCAATTTGGCGGTTCCCCCTAATGGATGCTATTTGGCCGGCGAGCTCTTTATTATGAGGCCACGGAAGATGACGTGGCAAGCATTGTGATGGAAGGGCATGGCTATCGATGGCACACTATTGTTTCCCTGGCAGTGACGGCGTGAGGTTATTCTTCTCGGTAGATGCAACATTCCGAACAGTTGGTAGATTCAAATTGATCAATTTTGTATCTATTACATGACGATTTACAAGATTTTTTGAGGCCTACGTAAATAAAAATATTTTGAGTTTGTGTTTGAGTTTGAATATACTTATGCATGATGACATAACTGCAAAATTGGGGCCTGTTATTCTAATAGTTATATTAGTGTTTTGGATTGTTTTTTTTAACATAATAGATTAGTCTGAGAAAACTATTCGTCTTAGTTATTCTCCAAATTGTAGAAGATCCGAATCTAAGTTGATCTTCACCGAGATGATAATAGAATGAAACATATTTTAAAATAAATTTAGTACTTATTTTAGATTTTTTTTTTAATTATATAAAAAAATATATTTTATTAGCAGTGAAGGTCGTCTTAGGTTCAAATCTTAGACCATAAAGCTCACTTTGCAATTCAAAGAAATTGTCGATTCTTCTTGTTTCGAGTAAATCAAAAAATTCTGTAGTTACTCTTTTTGATGACAGTTTACAAACATAGGTGTTTTTACCCGACTTCAAAAAAGGAGGAGGTTCTTAATTCGTCTGTATATATAATATTTTTTTAATCATATTTAACTTAGAACCATGGCATGATGCTTTTCAGACATAACAAAATAGTTCACAGGTATATCCACAGACCTAGATGTCAGTCCCCAAAGGCATTACCTATTCACAAGGATGACGTAAGCGTTAGCCATCGCTTCACAAAACTCCTTGATTTGATATTAGCATAAACAGTAAATATAGATAATTACAGATTATAACTAACTAACTAAATTTCACGCCACTTCCAGATTATGAAATAACAAATCTGTTTAGTCAGTAATAAAACAATGCTTAAATGAGCCATTATTAATGTATATGGATAAGTAGGTATTCTGTTATTGTGGCCTACATATGTATTGTGCAATTGCAAAAGCTATGTACACAAGTGCTTATATAATGTATAATGTTGGGCTCATTATAGCACATCTGGTGAACACCGTGTGTGTTCGTTTGTTATTGTTGAAAATATGTTAAAATTGCAGCTAGAATTTTCAGTTTGCGAACGATACTGGTTTGCTTGTTTTATGTGGTGTGAATAGTAGTTTCAATTTCAATATTAAAATAGAATAATGATAGAATATTGAATTTAATAGGAACCTACAAATACCTCTTGACATAGAAGAAACTACCTCTTTTGGTAGAAGCTACTTTCCGAATCCGGTGGTAAATTTTCATTTTAATTTGTATGTACTGAATATTTATAAATGCTTATATGAGCCTACGTAAATAAAGATAATTTCATTTTATTTCAATTTCATTTCATTTCAATATACTTAATAAAATCCATCGAACATCAATTTATTTTCATGCTTATGTTCGGTTTCTAGTCGAGGTCTAATTATAATCATCTACCAAGGTACTGGATTTAGCGTGTAGGGTATTTTGAGATTAAAGCTGTGTTTCATTGTTTACCTAAACTTTATCAATTTAATGTAATACTCGACCCTGACATAAATAAACTTCGCTAGACTGTTATGTTGCAATTGATTACAAAATAGCAGTACCTAAACCAATCTATATATCTTTGATAGAAGTCAGGCACTAAGCTCGGTCAAACAAAAATTATCTCAAACATTTTCCACCTTTATTCCTGAGGATATAAGGACAAATATCTTCTACTTGTCTTGGTAACCTACCTACTAATGATAGGTAGGTTTTTCGATTGATACAGGCCACTGAACTATAGTGCACGGGTCAAAGATCAAAGTCATACAAAACAAAACGTGACTACTACTTAATTAATTCTGTAATGAGTCCACAAGTCCATTTTGGTAATCGTTGAAGAATTTAGTCTTATAATGACACCGTACATATTGTGTAGAGATTGTATCATTTCTTATTGCATATAAGTATATTTGATATTAAGATTAAATATTTTAAACAATGATAATAAATATTTAAAAAAATATTTTCGCTGACTGGCCACATGGTCTGGTGATTAAAAACCGGGGTCATGAAAACGAGTCTCAGGTTAGAACCCTGCTGGCAAAAATCTTCTTGTGATGAACATGATCATTGCGTATGAGACGAGTGTCCTTACTATTGATATACCACCACTTCTAGGTGTCCCTTTATATAATACACATAAATAAAATAATAAATAAAGGCTCCAGACTGATTCCCGAGTTCCAAACTAAGCTAATGCTTGTACTAGAATTTAAGTATGTCTATCCATTCACCTAGTAACTAGGTTAACGGATAGACATACTTAAATTCGTTTATACGACTCGATTGAAAATATCCATGTTCATCACACGAAACATTTGCCCCTAGCATTCAAACTCGCGACCCTTGGTTTTGTGGCCATGATCTCTGACCACTCGACCAACGGGCCAGTCATAAGAATGATAGATCTTAGATTATTTACATACTCACCTAAACTATATAGTCTAGACTTTATGCAGCTTTAGTGGAAGACCTTCACACTTCAACTTTTACGAGTAGATACGTAAGACATACCTATAGTTATCTTTAGCACAGGATATTACTGAAGCAAGGACACAGGCTCTAACTGACCGTTTCATTACGTGACGCGAGTATTGCAAAAATATAGGTAACATGTTTATTTATAAATAAAATAAATATAAATATCCAACAACATCACATACATTGATCTGACTCCGAGGTAAGTAGCTTAAGCACTTGTGTTACAGATATCAGAATCAACAGTGGTATTACAAATATATACTTAAATATTGGATATTAACACCCAGACACAGAACAAACACAAGTATTCATCATACGAATATTTGTCCTGGGTGGGGTTCAAACCCACAACTCTTGGCGCATGGGGCAGGGTCACTACCGAATGCGCCATCGAGCCAGTCATATTTGATCATAAGATACCCCAAGTTTCATATAGGTATACAGGGCCTAGACAGGACGTCCTGTATATTGTTATTTTTTTTCCAATATTTTAATCTGTTACAACGTATTATATTTAAGTGTTTGTATTTATGTTTTTAACAAACCCACATCAATAGTACCTAAGGATTATTAAAGTTATTTCGTCTACCGTTAATTTTAAGATTTTATAATATGCGCTCCCAAAATATTAAATACAGGGTAGCTATGAAAACTATGACAAATTATTTACACTCTTTAAGCAAGTTTATTAGGAAGGACTAGGAAATACCTAATGCCAAAAAACGATGTACATAGATTAGTCGGTAGATTCGTCTCTCTTTGTATCCCATAGGTTACAAATTTAATTTCGAAGTAGGTGTTGAATTGTAAATGATCTATTAATTTCCTCAGATCAGTCAATATCCTGCCATAAGGAGCCAAACGTTTGAAGACCTTATTTAAATACCTTATTAAAATAATATATAATAATAGGGGTTCCCAACTTTATCTGACGGTGGCGCCTTATAGGTTAATTATTTTGTTCCGGCAATCCTAACCCAGCTTACGTAAGATATAGGTGTGATATGAAGTAGATTTTAAAGATGAAAGGAATTTGGCAGCGCCCTTCTATGCTCTCAACGGAGCCCCAGGGCGCCGCGCGCACACTTTGCGAACCTCTGGCCTATACTATTACATACTATGGATATGGTAAATGATGTTTCTTACCTCACTAATCTTCTTCTCATAATCCCTGATGACGTGCAGCGTCACCGCCTTGGGCAACGAGCTGAACACTTCATGCTGAAGGTAGTAGCGAAACTCGTCGAAGGTCAGCTCCTGGGACGACCTGAAGTGGTCCAGGCCCTTTTCCACGCCATACAGGTCTAGCAGGGTGCCGATGTTGGCTGTGAGGACCTGGAAAGGAACAAACAATTATCTTTATAAGGTATCGATATAGTTTGTTCTCGCTATACCTATATTTTACAGTCTCAATAACACATTGGGTAATGACCCTGTCCTATGTACCAAGAGTTGTGGGTTTCATCCCCACTCAGTACACACATTCGATGATAAATACTTTTGTAATAATATTTCAGTAAGTAGGTATATAATTGTGATACCTTTCACTGTTGATTCTGATATTGGTAACATAAGTACTTAAGCTACTTAAGCCAGAATCAGAAAAATTTATATAATGTCGTCTGGTACTTATTTCAGTGAAATAAATTGAAACGCAAAGAACCAAATTAACCCCAAGAGCAGGCAGAAATACAATTTGTTTCCGGCATAAACATTTATGACAAGTATAGAATTTTAAGTAAGCGTCTTAAAGGGTTATTGTACATTTGCCACAAAGTTAATTCGTCACAAAAAAAATGCATGTGTAAATTCGTCATAATTCTATTTTCGTGTAGTGAATTTACCGCACTCGTCTTTAGAATTATAGCGAATTCACAATATGTACCGTGTCAATCGGGAATGTTGTACATTGTGGCGAATTAACTTTGTGGCAAATGTACAATAACCCGTTTTAAACTTTCAAAAGAAGCGTAAAATGAACAAATATTATTTTCCTAATCGCTTTCAAGACATCCGCTAATGACTTAGCTCCTTGTTAGCTCAGTAAAATGTGTTTGCACAACTAATCGCCGTATGACTACCAAGCCTATTAAAATATTTATCACTTTAGCCAGAATGACGTGCTGGTATGCGAAATTATGCTCGATAGAATGTGATGTTTTGCTTATTACGGCGCTAGAGGAAATTAGATACCGGTACCTCCCTGTTATATCTAACAGTTGTAGGATTTTTTAGGGTTAGGTATAAGAATTTCTTAGTAGTGGGAAAGCAATTTTACTGTAAGTGGTCAAAGCCACATAAAATAAGCAAATAGAGAAGGAAACTATCATCAAAATGTTAAGCACATCTTTTTTGGTCTATTAAAGATATACGAAGATGCTTATTTAGATTTATCTGTAAAACTAATTGAGCTGTGTATTTTAATAGGATAAATGGTCCTATTTGCTGTGGGGTTCAAATCAAAGCACGTATTTATACAATGACCGAAAATTTATTCAAGAATTTTAGTTACTTTAAATTTGAATTCAATTACACACACACACACACACACACACACACACACACACACATACACAATACACATACATACACACGATACACACTCAAACATCACATATCTCAACCAAAAATATCTAAGACCTTTAAATATATTGTTATCGTACTTTGTTAAAGCACTTATGTTGCACCTATTGAAGTTTAGGTACTCGTTGTAATAATATTGTCAACCATGATTGGGGAAGCCACTGCAGCCTGTAACACAGTTTTTACTATCACAGGTTGTCACCTTAAAATCGTGCTTTTGAGAAATAAACAAATAAAAAAAAACTCCGGTTTTTCAAAAATGTAAATTAACGAACTTGATAAATCTAGGTTTCTACTACGCGTCAAGCGGCCTTCATCTAGGCCCGGAATGTAATATGGGCCAATGTGGAATGTTTCCATCGAGTAGTAGGCCTAGTAGCCCGAGAGAGAGATGATGCTATTGTAGTATTATTTAACGATGCAACATTTGAGTTCACTGGAGCTATCGGTCACCGGCCCCCGCCCACAGCTGAGCGTGGACATTGACCCACTGCTACTGGTCACATGCACACATCCTTTGTAACATGGATGTCACTCTGTTTGTCTGTTCGTTCTGACATTATAAAGGATAAAGTCTGTCTGTATCATCAGATTTCTAACGTTATGTCCCGTGCTTAGATGGGGTCCGCTTAGACCATGATCCAGGATTTAGCGAGCCTGGTAATTACTTTGAAACGACAGCCGACCTGACCTTCGCAACCTTTTTTTTTGTTTACCCAGGGGAATGAGTTACGCACCGTCCCGCTGAGACCGTGGAAATCAGCGGGGTGTGTCGGACTGCCGGGGCCCTCTAGATGATAGGAGAACCCTGCTCCGCCCAAGGTGGTAGTGGACGAGGTATACCGACAAAACCCCTGGGATGTACCTCTACGCCTTTATGTAAGGTGCCCACGGGATCGCGCAGCGCTAAACCACCGTGAACACCCCAGCGTATCCCTAAGATAAGGGAACCAGACAAATATTGAATCATGGTAACAAATCCAAAGTCATTTGAATTTGCAAGTTACATCACGATTGCAAGTTACATCACCCTCAACGCCGAGCTGGTGGTATAAACACGTACATAGATTTGAAAACGGGTTTAAACCCGCACCCCTCGGTTATGAGGCACGCGTCCTTACCATTGAGCTACCACCGCTCACCCTATAATGTCACTCTGTATGTTTGTCGGTAGTCTAAACTTTTATTGGTTTAGAAAAATTTCACGCCGAAACTTTGAACTCTAATACCCTTCTTAGAGTTCAAAATTTTAGCGTGAAATTTGGAATATAGGACTCGTCTTATCCCGGGACATTGATAGATCTTGCCGAATGATAAAGTCTCTCTTCTGTCAGAGATCGGCTGCGCCGGAGGAGCCGCGAGCAAACGCTAGTACGATAATATGTTACGCAAAAAAAAAGCTTATTTCAGGCTTGTTAACGTATTTTTTACCGCACCACCTTAGTTACTTATCTAATCTCGCTGCACTAGGCTGAATAAATAGTATTCTAGTATTTTCAGAAAGATTCATTATTCTTAGTGATATGACTCCATGCCTAGTCTCGATTTCTTAGTAGTGTGGCTTTAGTTTTTTTAATTCTAAACTATGAGGTATTTATTTTGTCAAAGTGGTAAATTACCTGCTAACGCAAACAAATTTCCAAATTAGGTACATTTCCTACAAATTTGTAATAGGGTTCAAAAACCAACTTGATAAGCAATGGCTTTGATCTTAAAATTAGTCATGTTGTTATTATGACTACCCAGTTATCAAATGACAAAGACATCGTGGCTGAGTAATTAATTTTCAGAATAGATCATAAATGCTATCATATATCAGTGTATTGTCTTTTGTTGCCAAATAATACTTACTACAATTACAGTTTGATATAAATTGCAAGCTGTCTCGGCGAATTTCAGACCGCCCCGTTTTTAGGATAAAAAGGGGATTAAAAATACCTTACGACCTCTCGTACCTAGCAATAAAATACCTATAAAAATGTATATCGGTCGAGCCGTTTCGGAGGAGTGCGCCCATAAACACCATGTCATGAGATTTTTCTAAATTATAGTAGATTAGCAACCCGCCCTGGCTTCGCACGGTGAGCATAAAACAATATGAAATCTATACTAACTAATATTATAAAGAGGAAATATTTGTATTTTTGTGTGTGTGTATATTTGTAACGAATAAACTCAAAAACTACTGTGACGATTTCAAAATTTTTTTCACCATTGGAAAGCTACATTATCTGGAAGTAACATAGGCTATATTTTATCTCCATATTCCTACAGGAACGGGAACTATGCGGGTGAAACCGCGGGGCGCTGCTGTCTATTATATATAAATCTAAATTAGCTAATTAGCACTTTACCTATTGGTGAAAACCGCATCAACATATTATCCCTTGCGTAGTTCAAGAGATCTAATTGAACAGACAGAAGCGGTGACTTTGTTTTATACTAAGTATGTAAAGAATACATGCACAACATCATTTTGTTGTGCGTGAGAGCTAAAGTAGTGCAGCTAGCAAGGGGATTTTATATTTTGCATCCGCTTATCCGAAGATTGAATGATTAAAGACTGACTGATTACTATTAGGCCGTCTAAAGATTCGACTGCCAACTTCTTACTATATAAAAAAATATAATGGGTGGGTATTATTAGGTATAGTTAATCTTACTATAGGTATGGTATTCGTAACATTGTGGTTAATATGCTTGCTCATAACAGAAATGCGAAGGTAACTGTTTGATTATAACATTTTAATGCCGAAACCACTCATAATTGAATGGTTTATTACGTTAAAATTTGGCATAACAAACGTTTAAATCATAAGAAAAGTCATAGGCTACTTATTATCATGCAATAATACCTATAGCATTACGCGGAACGCACAATAAACTTCTTAATATACTGTACTTCAAAGCCAGTGCTTTTAAAAAAAGCCACTACACGTGGCTACCTACTTTTTGTTAGTCAAAGTAACCTTCACGGTGGAACCTATTACCTATACATTTCGAAGTACACGTTGAGCACCCAGCATAGTGGGCATGTAGGCGCAGTAATTTGTTCCGTTCTGACTCACCGTACACTCAGGCTTATTGCTTACTAAACACTGTGCCATGTCTACTAGATGTGTTTGTGCAAGTGGTACAGTCAGCCACAAAATACTATTGTAATTATAAAATCTCGATATCGTAGTGATTCCGATTTCACAGGCACACACATATAATTAAACTCTCTATTGGCTCTGTAGTCGTATCAATATATGTATGCTAAGACCCCAATTTTGGGGTGTTAAAATACTAGGTTATGGTACCTGGTTGTAAATGACATTGTGATTTGTTAAACTACGGTTACTACGACCTGAACTAGAAATGGCAACCATTCTGTTATCCATATTTGGTCTAGCTCTACCTAAGATTTTAATAGAAAGTTGTATCCATTGCGGCCTGTTTTCCATTCTTCTATAGCGGTCTACCACTACCAAACTTGATAAGTGTCAATTATTTTACACGATTCATCCTTTATCTCTAACATAGTAGCAATTGACACATGTATAATAAATAAGATGGTGATATGTATTTTGATATTGATATGCAATATCATTCGAATGACTCATAAAAAGCTCTCAAAACTAAAAAAAAAATCCGATTATAATAGAGTTAATATGACGGATTGCTTGTCTATGTGTGTAAAACCGCTAGACTGTGTATGCCACTTAAGGGATAACATGCAAAGGTAGAATCATATCTCTTTCAACTGTTTTTGACGATTTATAAGTGTTTCTTTGAAACCTATATAAATAAAGAATATTTTGACTTTCACTTTGACTTTGACTTTGAAACATTATCTCGCGACTGTACAAGTGGCTAATGACTGCCGCCGAGGAATGACCTTACGCCTACCCGGCTCCGTCTGCGTACACCGTCATACGAGTCATATTATACGGCATAGTAATTTCCGAACATTAAGACGTGCTTGACATGTTTATGTTGGACAGTGACGTAACACAATAGGGGGAGGCTAGGGGTAGCCAGGTGCCAGACGCCACCCTACCCTACGGGTTTAGCTACTACCATATGAGATATATCAATGATACAGGGCCCTCAAACTATATGAGCGTCAATATTTGTAACAAACACTTACTTACATACAAATACTAAAACATATAAATATCTATGTGTTGTTTTATTGAATGAGAGTCGGTATATACATATGTAGATAACTATGTATTTGAATGTTTGTATGAAACTCTAGAGGAAAATATGAAATAAAATTGTATGTGCTATGGAATACTCAGTTAGCGGTTTTGACTCACACGTGGATTTATGAACACCATATTTAGTAAAATTGTCAATACTAATAATTTTTTTTTAACTTAGAAGCTAATTTGAACGATTTATTAAAACTCATAACAACTCGTAAATTCCTACCTTGTATTGTTGACAGAGCTATTTCTGAGAAATTTACTTGAGATATACGAGTAGGTACGAGCAACTTCGTTAAACTATTTGTGACCATTATTATCTAAACATTATACCTAATTTGAATGCCCTTTGTGTAGTATGTACCTACTTATATTATTAAGTGTTTTATTTCTCATATAATAGCAGAAATTAAAAAATAAAACGTAAATAATATTATCTACCTACGATCCACGGACCAGTTAAAAAAGGTCTCCGGGCTGTTATACTACAGCGTGAAGCAACGTTTATGCTTGTATGAGTGACATTCATAAGGGTACCAGATATCGGAATTCTGTCATTTGGAGCGCATATGTCAATGTGACGTAAGTTGTGTGTCAAGTAGGTGGATCTGCGGAGCTTCAACTTCTAGTTAGTAGCGCGGAGTCTTTCTTTTTTCACTAGTCCATGCCACGTAGTGATTACTTGCTCAGTGGTCCATGCTACGATCTTAATTATACTTTAAGACGTACTTTTTTGTTTTGACTGATCACTAGTAGAATCACATTTTATGTCTCTAAAGGAACTAAAAATGTAATCGGAATTACGTCGGCACTATTACGACAAGTATTGCAGAAATTCAATGAGCAATCAATTATGTCACGTAAATGTCACCATTGACGGAGCCCGCGAAAAGCAAGCGTTTGACTGTCACAGCAGTTACAACTGTTGGTATACATAGTTCTTATACATACTTATTAATTAATTAATAAAAAAAACTGTAAAGTTTCACAATTCCATAACTTATTCCAAATTCCGAGGTAACGATTTGACGTAGGTAAGATTATGTTTCATGAATTATTTAATTTACGGTTTTGTAATTATACAAATTTCTTTATCCTTGTGTATAATGTCGGAAAATTTATCTTCCTTTACGATTTAGTAAGCTAATACTGTAAGCAAATATAAATTTATAACTATTTTTCTAGAACAACTCTAATTATGTTTATTTTTTGGAAAATTTAAGTAGCGTTAAGCAAAGTTAAATTAACTTCGATTGAAGTTAATCATCAAATAAATATTATCTGTAATAATTAACGACTGATACAGAAAATCACGGTCTAATTGTGAAATGTTCATAACCGCTACGGGAATAACTATTAAATAAAATAAAACAGTATTTTTTTATTTATATGCACTTCGATATTTGTGGCAATATTTAATAACTTAAATGTCACTTTTTGACAAGGCCCATACCGAAATGGGCGGCGTAGTTTGACATTTCAAGAGCGATTACGTCAGGGTTGCCACCCCGTTTTTTATATAACAGCGAAAGCAGCAGTATAATTATGCCGTTTCCATTCCAGGAAGTTCGTAGATTTGAGTCCCTTTCTTTAATAAAGTATATGTAATTCTTTAATCTATCTTCATTACTTCCTATTTATATCTCCTTATATCTATTTATTATCTATACCTATAAAGTGATAATACTATAAAATTGCAAAATACCAAAGTCAAAGTTACTGTCCTTATTAATACTATACCTAATGCTGACCTACATATTCAATGTATTTGTATTTTTAAACCGGAGTGATTGATTGTGACATAAGCAGATTTACTTTGACACGTCTCTTGATCACTATGAGATAAGATATATTAATTAACAAACATCAACATGTTTATTTATGATGTTGATTGTTGATGACATTAGAGACATTTTAATGTGTAGACACTGCAAACACATTGGTCGGATAACATATAATTATATAAGTAAGTAAGTTATATGGCGAAAGCTTATTATGGTATATCATAATAAATAGGTATGATTTATTTTATTAAACAATTTCAGGTAAAAATAACTTATCTATATTTTCGAATATACCAATGTTTTCGTGAGAATATTCGACATTGATTATGATACAAAATCAACTTTAAATGCTGTCACATCACCCCATGACTACGGTCATATAATCTACATTCAATCACAAACGTTTGCTATGTATGCTTTCAATGCACTTAAAAATTACGCATGTGAAATTTATATTAGATATTTATTTACATTTAACTTGATATTGTTGAAAAGAGTAACTACAGTACTTTTTGCCGGCTTCTCGTTAGAAGCAACATTCCGAACCGGTGGCAAATTAATGATATTGGTTGATTTTCTTGTTGAATTGACGATTTATAAGTGTTTGTTTTAAACCTATATAAGTAAAGAGTGTTTTGACTTTTGATTTGACTTTTAAATAAAAATTACGACAAGATATGTTCAAGAAATCGTCACGTCATTCATTGACGTGCCCTAAGTACATTTTTGAAGTATCATATGACTTTATAATTATCTTGTTGCTAACCATTATTGTTTTTGGATTAATTATTATTGTAATTGGATTATATAACCACTAAACACGTGATTAAAAAGTAAATAACACGTTTCATTGCTTATAGAGATTAAATATCATTCTAAGTAATTAATTAAGTAGTCGGTCTCTAAAGCATTCATTAAATGTTCCGTCAGATTCAAAGGTCAAGGTTCTGTATATGTTGCATATAAATCATACAAAACAGATAAATACATAAATGCATCATGCAATGAACATTAATTTATCTATGTACTACTTTGTCACTACTTTTTCACGATTTTCCATCTAACCCAGCCCAGTTTTGTTTTTGGCTAAATGTGGTTAAGGGGGCCTGCTGCCCCTTTGACTCTGTCTACCCCTTCGGGGATTATGCTGTGATGTTATGTATGTATGTACAGAAACAGCACATCAGACTATGCACTTCGGACTTTGTACCACCCTTATGTCGGGGGCATAAGCGCTAATATTGATCTGCAAGTGGGTAACTTGACCTGCAGTTGACCGTACATAGTTTAGACAAACTTTGGTGTTTAGGTACTTTGAATGTACCACTTAAAAGTTACAATGGCTGACTCTGAAATTCCAACATAAAATAATATGTTATAGTAGAGCAGTATTAATAATATAATTTTCATCTTTAAGGCAATGATCAAAAAGTAGTACTTAAAACTATAATCATATTTAGTTTTAGTCCTTAGGTTATGTGCTAAAAGGGAATCAAAACACGTCAGTTCCGATTGATGGACATAGAAATTTGTGCTCACCATATTAAGAATTACCCAGTATATGCATCTAGATGCATTGTATTAGTACATAAGCGGTATGATGATACCTAAATACATCTCGGCCAAAAAAATCTCCTGAATTGTATGTGGCAACCCTAATGCGTTGAATTGAGGATTGCGGATTGTCCGAGAATGTAGTCGCTCCATAAACGGTGCGTGAAAATGTGACTCGCGTTCGCAACATTTAATTTTATTAGGTTTTTGTTGTAACATCTTTTGAATTGCGCAACTAATTGGGTGACATTTCTAACTTTGTAATATTGCCAGAAGCAGTGTATAGGAAGTGGTGAGGATTGGTGAGGATGAAATAAGTAGGGATGGCAAAAATGCGGAAAAGTATTTTTAGTGGCATAATTTCTTGATAAAATTTTGGATATGAAACCTAAGCTGTTTGTTCGATTTTGAGGACTTAAAAGCATTAGTAGTACATAAGTAAGTTTTTAAATATACTTAGAATGTGCAGATCTCAGATTAGAGAGCAAACAAATCAGAGGTGCAGATAAAGTGATATAAAAATTCCGAATCAGATTGTAAGCTTATAGCACGATAATCCAATTCAGTTCGCTTCTGTATTATGCATTTTTTGTAAATAGGTAATATCAGTATATTCGGTACTTATCGTAGGCTCAAAAAGTAACCTTTGAATCGATTGATCGCTTTCAAAGTAAAGTATGAATATTATAAATTTCATAACATTGTTATGCCACTTAACAGTTTAGTCATAGACAATGCAGATTGGCGTTACCTTAGAGAAAGTTATAAAATATGAATTACCTACATACTAGCTGCTGTCCGAGGCTCCGCCCGCATTTCAGTCTCTATCGTGTGTGTATGGTTTCTATCAGATTTTTCATACTACAAAGTAGATTATAATCATAAAAAAAAATCTGTTCGTTAGTCTCGCTAAAATTCGAGAATCGATGGATCGATTTGGCTGATTTTGGTTTTAAAATATTTGTAATCTTAAATACGAAGTGCGCTGGGACAGCTAGTAAATAATAAATATCAGACTACATCACATACTTACATTGATCTGGCTCCAAGGTAAGTAGCTTAAGCACTTGTATTACGGATATCAGAAATAACAGTGTTATTACAAATATATATTTTAATATTGGATATTAACACCCAGACACAGAACAAACACAAGTACCTATTCATCATACGAATATTTGTCCTGGTCGGGAATCGAATCCACAACTCTTGGCGCATGCGGCGGTCACTACCGAATGCGCCATCGAATTAATAGCCCATGTATATTATGTATGTTACTCAGGGTTCAAAATGTTAAATTGCCAATTGCAATTTCATTACAAGTGGTTTTGAAGACATACTCACAGTCAGATATACTTTCGTATTTATAATGTTAAGTAAGGATTCATGATTGACCCACTGATAAAAGGAAGAGGCAATGTTGTAACAACATTCTTGTGAACTTAACAACGTCAAGCAGTAAATTTTTACAACTGCGCTTGCATTGTGAAACTTGAAAGTTGCCAGATAATTACGGGCATAATACGAGCTTTACGAAGCTCCTTGCGCTTTCAGTGAAAGTCGAGTTTTTTCGGTAAGTTGCGTTCATTTGCGTCAATTAGTGCAGTTTTGTTTGGTATTTCGATTCGAATGGTAATGGTAATTAATGTTTGAGTAGTATGAACTGTAAATTTAAGTTAACACTTAGTTTTTGTTACCTTCTAACTTAGACCATAAAAAAGAGCTACAATAAGTCAAGGTTGCCGTTTTAATACCAAACTATTATTGCTCAATCTTCTTTCTAGTATTGTTCTTTACGTTCAGTATATTCCTGTTACTAGTTTAGAGTCAAATACTATTACTAACTACGCTCACTATTATTGCTTTGATACGATAGTGGTCTGACCTTTGTAACTCATAGGCATGGGAAACAAATTGGAACATGGCGTGTTTACAAATTTGCACATAATAAAATTTATGGGTTCTCTTACGATGTTTTCTCTCATCTAAGTCTTATCCAAGCAGCGCCCCGCGGTTTTACCCGCATAGTTTCCTTTCCTGTAGGAATATGGGGATAAAATATAGCCTATGTTACTTCCGGATAATGTAGCTTTCCAATGGTGGAAGAATTTTTGAAATCGGCACAGTAGTTTTTGAGTTTATTCATTACAAACATACACACACAAAAATACAAATCTTTCCTCTTCATAGTAGTATAGTTAGTATAGATACGTAAGTACAAATACTTGAATAATCTAGATATATCGGGTTTGAATAAACACCCTTTCGCATATATGAGGTGCGTGTCCTTAAAATGTAACTACCGCTCTCATTAGTAGATAAATAATATTTCTCGTTAATTGTCTTATGCTTTATCGGTCATTTGCTTCGATCTGACGAAACGTAATCTGCCCTTAATTCTATACTCACGTCAGATTACATTGTTTACCAAAGATTACCACCTCGAAATAACTACAAAACCTTGAGATTAATATCACACTATTCCAAATATGGAATTGGATATATTCAAGAAATGTTTTTCGCATTTATTTTATCATCAAGTTTTATAACGTTTTTATTACCAGGCCGTATAATTTTATTACCATCCATTTTTAAACAAAATTGTTAACTTATTATAAATAGTTATTACATTTTAGTGTAATTACTTAACCTGAATTTCAGTATAGGTCATAACACCGATTTCAGTCTAGTCTAGGACAATGGTGTATGGGTGTGACGTCATTTATACGAGTATCTCTCCTTGACCCGTCGTTGCTGTTCATATAGGGGTTATCTATGGGTCAGTGAAAGCGCTGATAAGTTTTGATATGGGGTAGATACCTTAGTGATAATGTAAGTTTATATTGTGCCGATTTTTAAATTAGGAACGTTTTACGTTTCTTCATTTTTTTTATATGTTATACCTACCTACCTAACCTACCCTTGTACCTTGAACTTAAAAACTTCGTGTAAGTATAAACTAAATTAATTTCACTTGAGATAAGTCTTATTAAATAAGTACTATACATAATTAAAAAAACATATTCTGTCTTCTTCTGATTTATAGGTAATCTATATAGATTACCTTAATTATATAATTAAAAGGCATATTTTTGTTAGGTAGGTAATTTAAAATCATTTGAATATTAAAATTCAGGTTTTCTCAATAATTTCTTTGGAATATTATACAGTAGGCGTGATATCAGTACCCAAAGGGTAACTACAAGAACTAGTATTTAATAACGCTTAAGTATAAACAGGCTTTACATAATATTATATAGAATGAATAACACGTACGGGGTTAGGCAAAGGATACAAAACGACAAAATTAAGTTGTTACTCATAATGTTTAGATAACTTAAGTAACTATTCGTAAGCAATTCGAAGTCGTAAGTGTGAGGCATAAGTTATAATTTTATTTGTGTTGAGTAAGCCGACGAATCTGACTCACGTCTTGACAGATATGTAGAGCCATTGATCTTATTGGACCCAATTAGAGTTCGTTTTGAAAATATAAATTTTGGGAAGTATATCGAGGACATATACAAAACTTTGGTTTTCGTTTTGTTTAGATTTTTTATAAATGCTTATAAAGCTAGTTAGCAGACTTTTTTTTAATGATTTCATACGTATCAAAATGACCTAACATGCATAATATGGAATCCATATAATGTAGGTAGGTATATGTGCGACAAAGGGTACTTTTAAGGCTAGGCTTGTTTTTAATACTATTTCGTATTATTTTAGCCTTAGAATATAGGAATGTGCGCAACTACCACAATTAATATACAAAAATAGATCACGGGATTTATCTACTTACTTATATTAATATAGGTAGTATATAAACGGTATTTCAAATAAGCTTTCCAATACGATTTAAGAATCAAAAGACACTAAAAATATTCTATGGATACCTACTATAATATTATTTTACTTAAAATATTGCTATCTACAGGACTCTTCACTGTGTTGGAGTTAGTAAAAATATTTTTTATTAATTTTCATTTATGACGAGAATTGTAAATTACAGATATTTTTGTTACTAGATAGGAACCATTTTTATTTATTTATAGACATTATCGGACGGAGTCTTTATTGTATATATCTACTTATACAGCAACACCATTTCAAAGTATTTTCGGCAGAAAATAATTTTAATGGCAGTGTAATGATTATATCTAATATACATTGTTAATACTTTTTGTGTTCTAAAAAAAACATTCTAGATGACGAGAATTACGCACCTTTAACTTGGATTTATGCACCACGGCATTGTGCTGTAACGATTCAAATGCGTGCCAGATGCAGTTAGTAACATTCTTCAACAACGTAGACATGTTTGCACAGACCACAGAGAAAAAGTTTCATCACCAATAAAAACTTTTTTGTTAAACGCGAAAGCAAAAATTGGAATGCGCGCGAACGTGTTTCCCCAGCGCGTTCGATATTCAAACTGGCCACACGCGAATATCGGAGGCGCGGAGTGAGGCGTCATCAAGCAAGCAAAGGAAATGAGCTTTCAGCGCTTCTCAACTTCTGACATTTTATCAGGTTTTTGAGTGAAACGAAATTGACATTTGATGACCCCGTTAACACCAGTTTGGTACACGCTAAATATTTTCTACGTATCGGGATTATTTTATATTTCGTGCTTCGTTTCTTTTGGCGTAATATCACTAATGAACATTTTGGAATAGACATGACCCCATCAGAGTTCATATGCTTTTAAAATGTTCTAAATCAAAGATAATGTGAATTGGTAGATAAAGGTATTATGTACATTACTGCACCCATATTCATGTCGCGTGTGTATCATCCTTTTTTAAATTAGGTAGGTATTTAATCAATAATACATAAGAATACTTTAATGATATGTAGGTACTCAAATGAATATGATAAAAAAAACCAATCGATTTTTTGATTTTAAAGGCTATAACTGAATAATTTTGTAGCTACAAAATTATTTGTTTTAATCTGCTAACAATTATACTTTTTTCGCAATTTTTCATGATACTTATCTATCAATGTTTGAGAAACATTTTGCATGTAGCCGTAGTATTCTTTACAATGTTTGCTTGTAAGGGAGGCCGCTTACCGGTAGTGAATACTGAACTCCGCAGCCTCACAAACAGATCAGCCGCTACCTTAAACATCTAATTAGAAACTTAGAATACGAAGCCGTTTGAAAGTGGCCGCCAGCCTGATAAGGAGTCGAACCTTGGTCCGCTTCCGATAGAAGTGTTTATTTGCATGACCTCACGCATATGGGTGTAGCGAGATGGTTCCTGCTACGTGTTTGGTGGACAGGTGCCCTTGGGAAGAGTAATTGGTGATTTACTATTAGGAGGCAGTTAGTTAGTTTAGATGTTAGGGCCTCAAAGTTGCGTAATAGTATTGAGTGGGAGCCTTAAAAGCTCGATAAAAGTAGTGATGTTGAAACCAGGTACCTACTTAATCTTAAAGAAAATACTACCTTTTCCCGTATAGCAAGTAAGTCAGTATATAAGTAATATATAGATTAATTAAGTATAATCAGGAGAAGAGCTTACCTACATATCGTTTTGCTTGTAGGATGGCAGCGGTGTATGGTGGTGGTGTACAGCGGTGTATATGTATATCCAGACTAATTTACTCTATTGGGCACCATGGTATAGTTCCATTAGTTTCTCGAGTGTAAGCGACAAATCAAATATGTATCGAAAGCGATTAATTTATTTATTTTACGATAAATGAAACGATTTGTGTTGTCTATCTATGGTATTAAGAGTTTCAACTGGGCCGAGTGGTCAGAAACCCTGGCTACTAAACCGAGGGTCGCGGGTTCGAAGCTAGGGGTACCTAAATGTTTCATGTGATGAACATGGACATTTGTACTCGAGTCATGGATGTTTATAAACATATTCAAGTATATCTATTCGTTCACCTAGTATCCATAGCACAAGCATAAGCTTAGTTTGGAACTAGAGAATTGGTGTGTCAGTCTGGAGAATTTATTTTTATGATTATTAACATCATACTTGATGTATACGCATTTTGCATATTAAGACTCAATTATCATATCCCCATAGGCCGTTTGGAAAGATCTGTGGGCTACCTTAAATACTTTGACGCAGGTGTAGACTTTGTAAAGTTAGGACTTGTAAAGTTAGATTCTAGGCTCTATATAAGATCCGATAACTCTTTGACGATGAGAGGTATGGTATCGCCTTAGCAACGTTTCCATTAAAAAGTGTTTTTGGTGGGTATATATATCTCTTTTCCTGTGAAATCGGAAAAACACTTCGACGGCGCGGAGAAAGTCGCGAGCAACAGGTATTTGCCACTAAAAAAATCACCTTATCGATACGTACTTGATTGGGCTATTAACCTCAGTCCGCTAAAATCTGAGGCTATACCCATGTCGGCCGCTCCGCAAGGTTGGAGTGCATTCGTGCAAAACAAGCCTTTGAGCCGAGCGGAATTTTTCGTATTGCTGACCTACAGGCGCCTAGTTTGGTGCAGTTGAGGTATGTATTTAAATGCGCTCGCGCGTCCTCAATAGGGCTTTCACAGAGCATTTATTAAAGAGTGAATGAAATAGGAAAGAAGTACCTACAGTAAGGCTTGGGTCAATCAACGAGTTTATAGAAAAAATATACGATAGTGGAATAATAACGGTTTCGAAGAATACATATACAGGGTCATTTATAAAAAAAATATAACCGCGCAGGAGTAGATTACTGACATGATAAACAATAACATTTGTTCTCCGATTTTTCTTAAATGAACAAAAAAAACTAATTTTCATAGAAACTACATCAGCTGTTTGATCATTTAGTATGGAACAAACGTTGTTGTTGTTCAACTTATAATGTCACTAATCTAATACTGCGAGGTTGTTAGGTAATGTTTTACAAATTCCCTTTATATATTAAATTACACACGTAAAAAAAGCAATAAGACTTAATCGTTCTCTTACTATTACGGTTCTTTAGTACGACAAAACGTAAAGAGCACTTTGTTGTTCAATGGCTTAGTGGAAAAGGTTTACAATCACTACATAATTTTTAACACTAAAAAACGAACTACAGTATTCAAGCTAAATCAGCAACCCTACAACGACATGAGTCAAGCAAGCGCGCAGATATGGTGAAAACATCCGAGGACGCGCGGCGGCGCTGATGAGTAACGTAATTATAATGTGCAGGACACCCGCCATTTTGAGTCTCGATCGAGCTTCGATCACAAACAGCCAATCTAGGTACGAACATCGTTTGCGCATGCGCGCAATCGACAATTGAATGGGTGTACATTGTAACTGCCAATTGTTTACAAATAAGGGAAAACGCATACAACGCAGGTTACGACGGCGATATGTACACGTAAATATTTGGGCTTTTCTGCCATAATTAAATGCATGTTTTTTACAAAGCACTGACCGATTATGGTGTTTTCATTAAGAGCACTAGCCATTGGCCTTCCTTAGGAAGAGCCTCGGAAGCACGTTAACGCATAGGGGCCCCCCTTAGGTTTAGGCTTTATAAAATGCTGTCATTTAGCGAGAACTTCGACCGATGTATAGTACGTTTTTTTTAGAATTAGAAATTATGTAAACAAAGAAGCAGTGGTGGCCAAACTTTTTTTGGCTAGCATAAAAATATTAAATCTACCTCTTGTACCAATACTTACCTACATAGGTAAAATTTGCAGGGTGAAAGCCCAATGTTCGACATTTCCGTTATTTTAATTTGGGGTTGCTGATTAAGTAAATTAGGTCATTTTGATTTCTTAGATGGCGAATAGAATATAAAGTTGCGTAAACTACATTACCTACTCCCACAAAGCTCGAAAGACATTCGAATATCAGGACGCTCCGTCTTGATGTTCAAATGATCAAAGCGGTACTAGCCCGTCGTCCCACAGTTTTAGTCCCTCATGGGGTAGGATGAGCCAATTTTCTCCTCCTTGGTCAAAATTTCCTCATAGTAAGTAGAGACCCTAGGGAGGACTTACACGGTGGAACCACGAACAAGTACAGTTACTCCCCCTGTGACCGTATGGTCATGAAAGTACGGGTGATTTTGCAAAGGTAATGGGTAACTCGACGTGACGCTGACTGTACAGTCATCGTCCTACTGTGATAAAATTGAAATTACGGATCATAGTAATAAAACAAAATAGATTCTATATAAATATTTAATCATCATCGGATGATGAAGAATCGGATGATTCCCAGTGACGTTGACATTTTGCCGGTATTGTTGCAAATTGTGGTCATATTAAGCGACCATTTTAAAAATCACTTAATATGGTACGTATTACAATATCGGCATGTACTTTTTAATTTTGTCGTGTCAAACTGACAACGTTTCGTTCCACAAGTTTGCAACTTCTGCTTCTTAAGGTCTTTTTTAGTGTAAACTTTTCACGATGTTACGTTTTGTTTGTTAAATTAATGTGTACCATAAAATACTTAAATTTTGTTCTTTCTAATGCTAAAAAAAATGGACTATAGTTGCCACAGCCTTTAAACGGTACTGTTAGTTAACCCTTATTTAGTTGATTTTTTTATTTATTTAATGTATTTCTAATGCATTATTTATTGAAATATTAGCTTTCTGTACTCCTTCTCCATATAAAAAAGGGCTAGGTACAAAGTTATTACTTCACATTTTAATATATGATATATACTTACTAGCGACCCGCCTCGGCTTCGCACCGTGAGCATGAAACTATATCTAAATATGAATCTTACTCTTAAATTTGTTTCAAGGCACTTATTGATCATTGGGATAAACATACCCCTTCGTTATTGGGACTGTGATACCATTTATGTAATTTTAGTGACATTTAATTTATCCATCAGCTATTTGGCACTTGTTATGCAGAAGATCTGTGTTTCTGACTTTTCGAGTAAATGCCAAAAGTTTAATTATAAAAATGCATTTTTAAAACTATGAATGCCTCGTAACTACGTATGTAATTTATGCTTTAATTACACATCATCCCGACAATTATATTTGTTTTCACAGTACATATTTTCTGTATCAATCTTACTTACGATATCAAGTATTATCTCAATGAGGGTTTTTAAAAATACAAAAACCGCCAAATGGGACGAGGGAGTCTCGTGGTCTTATCACTGCCGCTATTGGCTCCTTGTTGACAGCATTTCAGTTTGGTCTGACAACTAACCAATAAGGAGGGTGACAAGGCCGCAAGTCACAGTTACGCTAATGTTTGGATGCTTTAATTCAAAAAACCCTTATTGCGGGAAAAACATGATTGGATCTTTTATGGATATCAAGTTCCATTTATTACCTATCGTAAACCAGGAATTAAACTACTTAAGATTTTGCTGCTGTCGATGCAGTTTGTAAGTTAATAAAAACACCACATATCTTTGGTATTAATTTATTTGTCCAATACCTACTTACGGATAAAATTACGTTTACAAAACTGACAATGTACTCAAAACAGTCAACCCTTTCCGGGATATTAAAGTTTGCCGTAAGATAAAAAAGGTAAAAATAGGAACATTGCCATAATAATTGGTAAAAATTTACGAACACAATGTTTTCATGCTTATTTCAATCGAGTTTCATTCAAAGGCTGTGGTCACGCCAGGAGCAGAGGACGTGGGCAACAGATATTGCATGCATCATACATTACCGCATCCATCTCTTTTTAATTTTATATAATAACTAATACGGAATAGCAATAGGAATAAACAAGAACAATTTATTTTTTGAGTTCACCATTTGGTTTTACATGTCATGTGACAAACGACCAGACCAAATACCAAAGGCCAAAATGCTGGGCCGATATGAAAAAAAAAAGAATTTTGGCGCGAAAAGCATTTACAGTATAACAGTGTTCTTTAGTGGTTAAGCAGATACAACACAAACCTAATACACTGTTTTTAAATGGAATATTGAATTAAATTATCTTTTTATGTGATAATCTTTTATTTTACGAGTCAAAACGAGAACAACCGGGACGGTATTGGCTTTAGAATTTAGTTTCCAAAAATGTATATATTTATCAAATAAAGTATATAAATGCAAACTACGTTTTCTCATCTTACGGCTGAACTTTGGGGTACACGTATTCTTTAAAAAGGGTTCTCATAGGTCCCAAGATGCCAAAAAATTCCTACTTCTATACTTATATTAAAGTTGCATTCCGTAGCTGCGTGAATAAATAACAAATGTTTTGTTTTAGCGACACGTTCTACATAAATACATGACATCACACTGTGATGAATTTTATTGATCATTTATGACCACACCCCCTCTTAGAAGGGTTAAACCGCATCATAGATAGATCAATAAGAATGATTTAACACAATGTGATAAAATTATGCACGCACATAAACGTTACGTTCTATTTTCTGGTTAATCCCATGCATACCTTGAAAGAAATATGCATTTCATTGAATAAAAGAGATGCTGATAATTTTGTAAACATAAAAAACAAACTTAATTTAAGTGTGTGATTGCATGACCTAAGACAGTATTATGTGGAGGATTGTTGGAGTATTTCTGATATCTTACCAAAACTTGACTACATCTTGCCAAAACAATGAAATGCATATAGTTATTAATGAACACATATATCGCTTAAATGTCAAACGTGTCGCTACACTTTAATTAAGAACATACTTATAGACACTATGTCCGATTAAAAACTAGTCCAAGAGCATAAAAATCAGTTCCAAAAACTACCACAACGGCGCTAGTGTTGATAAATAATGCATGTCGTCATTGTTTAAATCATCTGTAAGTACTCTATTAAAAAAGCTTTTTTAACTCCAGGCACAGTGGCGCCATCTATGTATATGCATTTTAACGAACGTTTTTTTCTTTTAAGCTTTGAACTTCTCCCCTTTACTTACGCTCCAAAATTAGACGTCAACGTCATACATACATATAAAAAGGACTTATACTAAGATTTCCCATCCTAACCACGCGTGTTCTTACAAAACGGAGTAAAAGGAAAACTTGCAAGAAAAAAAAACCACGATTTGAAATATTTGTCTTTCTTTTAGTGCGAAGACGGAGTCCAACTAAAAGGATCTATATGCTGCTAATTCAGCTGTGTGTCAAGGTGAACAAATAGTGGGGGACATCGGGAACACAGGATTGTCAAGTGGTCGATTTAAATCCTTGGAACAGAAATGGCGTCCTCTGTAACTAGCTAACTTCTCACTCCTTATTCTATAACATTTAAATATTATAAATTGTCTCCGATGCAAATCCTACTATTTTCTGTATATCAAAAACCAAATAATTCTTTTCATATAATAGTGACTCGCTTCAGTATAACGCGATGTCTAACTGCTATTGTACAAAAAAATTTAGACATTAAGTGTATACCTTATTTATTATCCCAACTCCACTTGCGCACATAAACCCTAATGCTCAGATTTTTTTTTCTTGCGAGTTAATTTTACACTTTAACTGATACAAATATATTTAAAATAAACAACAAAAACGTCACACATAGAAAAATGATTTAAAATTTGTGATTCTCAATGGAATGTAATTAAAACTCCTAATATCTTAATTAAAGTGCAATAATAAAGAATGGCAAGTATTTAGAGATATTAATATAAAATTCATGAGATTTTTACAACAAAAGCATTAAATCTAACAGAGATATAAGCTATACGCAGGGAGAGTTACGACACATCCCAGGATATTATAAAAGCGTTGATATTATGATTTTACATAATAAAATAACAAAACTGTTGACCAACGCAAACGTTTTATATTCAAAAACATTACTATAATTTTGAAGTTTTAGTTAGAAATATAGCTCATGTTTGTTATAGTTATTATTATTTGGCAAATAATTTAGTGAATGGCGTCTATTTAGACGCGCGTTGTAACCCCATGCGTATAACATTAGATCTTTATTAATTTTCATAGATGATTATAACTTATAAGGAACATGTCATGCAGTGTTTTTAGTTTTTTATCAATTAATTAATTTTCTATCTAACCCAGCCCAGTTTTGTTTTTGGCTGAATACGGTTAAGGAGGCCTGCCGCCCCTTTGACTCTGCCTACCCCTCCGAGGAATATGGGCGTAATGTTATTTATGTATGTAATCAATTCAGTTATTCAGATTTAAATTCTCATTCAATCAAGAGTAGACATGTATAATTGCGTGTCGGTGTTTAATTGATAAATTATCTCGATAATTGTATACCGATAATTATCAAGATAATAAAAGTTATTGGTATAATTGAATTAATAAATCCGTTAATCTTATAAAATACACATTTTATTGATTAATTCTATCTAATAATTTTATTATCTGGCAATAACTATTAGCAATAACAATAATTATCACGATAATTTTCAACCCTGTGCCCTAGTCAATATACAATTGTTTTAAATACACAATATGACATGTTCTCCAATTAAAATAATAAAATAATGCGACGCTATTGTCTGAAGTTACACAGTCGTAAGTATCAAACACCGAAAAAGTATGTATATTTATTGCTTTTTGTTTTAGCAAACTATTCTTTCCAAGTACATTCACGTACACTTATACTATGCACCCAATCCAATTTCAACAATCTTAATTATTTTATCAACATATATTTATCTCCACGTGACTGTACCTTTAATTTAGAATACATGTTGTTAGCGATTAAAGTGTTACCTACATTTGATGCGAGTTAATAGTACGTAAATATACAAAGTAACATACAAACACATGTACATATAAATAAGCTTATAAAAAGAACAGTCACCGATAAAAGCCATTCGAAAAAAATGTCGTGAGTATTCTTGACGTCAATATCGCACGATAAACGATTATAAAAAAAATAACATTTCATCAGATTCACAAAATTGTATCTAAACCTATAAAATCCATATAAAATATGCAACGAAACAATAATAAATTACTACAAAGTAAATTTACGAGGTTTACAAGATAATTGCATAATTAAAGAATAATTCAATTTAATAACGACAAATTAATTAAAATATATTTAAAAAATATATAAATGTCAGCTATTATTCTTATGATACTGATATTTGGTCAACTTACAGATGTTACGTTGATTCTATGAATTATGAATTGACATTTTCATTTAAAGACGAACAAACCATTTAATACAAAAAATAACCTCGATATATAATATCGATAAATAAATAAAAATATTTGAGTTCTTTTTTTTATAATGAGGCTTTTAGGATATATATTTTTTTACAACATGATGTAACGTAAGTACTGATCAAATGGTGTGCATATTAAAATTATTTAAACAGGTGTTTTTTTTCTGTTCTGTATAATATTATTATCAAAGATGCTTCATGATCTTGGTAGCAGTGAACAGTTTTCTTTTTATTCATGGTGCGTTTATTTTTCAACATTTTAGTTTATTTATTATAAGTAAATAGTAATATCATCGATTGATCTGTCCAACTAAACTATGACTACGTTACATCTTGAGAGTATTTTTTCCAAAATTGTCAGTGTTGCGAAAATACGATTCTGTATATTTTCATATGTTCATTAGCTCGCTTTATACGCATATACACACATTATTCCAACTTAGAGGAAATATTTACTATAAGGCGCACATACGAGCTTGGAGACATCGAAATATTTTATAAAACGCAGTAATAGGAATTTTGTTAGCTAATAAAATCAGTATGGCTATCCTAAAACCGTTTTAAACGGTTATTTTGGAATTTTATAGATGACCTCAGAAAACAACCAAATTTCCACAACAGCTGTGCAATTGCTATAAAAAGTTTACGTAAGGAACGCATCATGACGTTTAGTCAGTAAACAGAATACGTCAGCAATAAGTTGACCAAATGATCCAAACGTCCAATACACTACAGTCTTGTCATGCCTTCTGACTAGGGTATGTCACAGAAACGAACCTTACGCTAAGAGTACATATTACGACTATTATTAAAAATATTTGTGCCGCCCCATTTTGGCAACTCAGTTCGGGATTGCCGACCAATAATAAATCGCTCCTTGAAAACCAGTGGCAACAAGTTTAGTGTGATGTTGTTCAGATAACATTTTCAACACGGACTACTAAAAAAAGAAGGACTCCGCGCCGCTAACACGACATTGAAGATCTTCAGGTGCTCCAACTTGACACGTAACTTACGTCAGACATTGACATAAGAAGCGCTGCAAATGACAGATATCCGATATCTGGTATCCTTATGTATCTCACTCACACATGCATAAACGTGGTTTCACGCCATAGTATGACAGCGTGGAGTGGTTCTTTTTTTACTAGTCCGAACATTTCCCATTGTGAAATGAAAAAATAATTTCTAATTTGATAAGGATTTCCAACTTCTCATGTTAATTTTCAAGATCCCCTTTCTGTAAGTAGTTATGTATTTTTATATTTTGTGCAAGGTAACTATTTCTTTATATTTGTAAATCAGCCTGGATTGAAAGACAAGATTATTAGTCAATTTTATAAATTGTATTTTTCTATTTCTTTAAAGGAAATACCATTTTACTGGAGTTTTCCTTGACCTCCAACAAATTTACAGAAAAAAATTGGCTATGGCAAACCGTTATTGAATTTTCTATAGAAAGAATTGTTTTTGGCAGCAAGTATATCTCTAGAATTATTGTTACTACGTTATGTCACTAGTTTTCAAGAGTTCGTAAATCCTTAGCTAAGCTGTATTATATATATTATTTTGGGAGAGCGTCAATGACGTTTAAGCTCACGCAAAATGTATTTTAGGTTAGTTACATAATTGTATAGTGGGCGGAGTACAATTTAAGGAACATGCCATAGTTAACGTTAATTATAAATGGTTTTAATGACCAAGGAACTGTAGATGTTTTTGTACAACTAAGTGTTTTATGTATGAGAAAGTAATATGGAAATTAGGTATGTATTAATTATATGTTCCATTTACGTAAGCGACATATTTGTCAACCGTCGAATTAAAAGTCTTCATGCCTCCGATACAAACTTGGTATATGCAATATTGAGCCGTTATTAGAACACAATTATTTTTACGTTGTTACATTGATATTATTCTCAAATCAGGCCTACTAAAAAGACTGACGAGATACAATAATATTTAATGGGAAAAAATCTAGAAAAGGGAGGGATTATTACAAAATATATATTGGATGGGGGTTAGTAGGGAAAGGTGTAAGGTACCTTAATTGGCATTTAGTTAAAATAGTTCCATTCAAACATGCTATCTACCATATTTACACGTTATCTAAATGCATATAATTTTGATATGAATATTTTTATTCCATGACAAAAATTCACATTTGAAAAATAACTTTTATGAGACATTTAATGTCTTCATAAATAATGTAATACACTTTTGTCCGTAACGGTACCTACGCGATGTCTTAATTTTAATAATAACAGCATGTTTCAATGGTTCCCAGGGTAATATCACAGAACGAGTGCTAAATTAAAAACTTCAACTATAAAACCCATAAATTCGTTGATCGATACTTGTAGAATCGAACTTGTGGTCCACTCATGAAGATATGATTTTGAAGAGTAATACTTAAATATATAAAGCTGAATATTGCGCGAAAGTTTACAATTAGGAGGGGGGTAAATAGGTAAATCGTCAGTCTCAATAGTTTTGGCCGGACCAGCCGGCCTGCAAAGGACCCTGTATTTGGAAATAATAATGGCACGGTAAAGAAGACTCTCCACTCGACGTCGTCGTTTGACGCTCTCACACCCGCACCTAATTTGGCAATTGGAATACCCGATGTCGCAGAAGCGAGCTCACACGAGGATATTATGGGACTAGAATAAGGCAATGACCGTTCACTCCCACACACCTCAACGTACGCAGACAGACTACTCAAAGTGACCCGGATATGTAGAAACATCGCCCGGGACCGTCGCGTCGTCTGGGCTCGGGTGTAATCAAATTGACACCAGCTAAATACTTCATGCAAATCGACAGGCACACGCGAGCCCCGCACGATGTTCCCGTCAATTTGAGTAGCACCCGATGCGATTAGTGGCATCTTTTTTGAGCTAGCATACATTGGCACTCTTTTCCTTGCCCGTTCACAACTACTCGTATCTGCGGCTCCGTAGACACGTAAGCATATTACGCAACGCAACCGCCCGCCATCAAAATGGCAGCGTTCACCGTATCGGCGAGAATAGGGCGACGATCGATTTCTCACGCAAGACTGTCGTAAGCGTGTAATTTTCAGTGCTTTTTTACTAAACGAAAAGGACGCAGCATCCTTGTGAATTTTAACTACGAGACGACGTCTCGTCGGAGGAAGCTCGATGGGCATAAAATTCGTACAAAGCAATGAACACATGCATATCCTAACATAAGAAAATATCAGTCTTAGAGAGTGAGTTTCGATCGTCGTTCCACTCTCGAATGTTCCGAGCGAACGCGAGCCATCGACACCTATTTTCGCCGGCATCCTAGAATACTCGCCTAAAACTACATACGTACGAGCTCCCGCGTCGGCAACTACCAATGTATGCGAGCACAGAGTCACCCCGCCAATACGATCCTCGCTCGAAATGCTAATTTGAGAAGAGAGAAAATCCGCCGAAATCTTCATGACACCTCCGGGCGAACGTGGGAGTACCTCGGCGGCATATATTGGTATAGTTATCAATGGCGAAGGCATGTCGGCCGGCGGGTGGGCTCGGGCTCGGGAGCGCGCGCGGGCGCGGGGCGGCGCGCGGCGCGGCGGCGGGCGGGGCTAGGGGCTGGGCGGCGGCGACGGCTCGTCGGCGTGTCACCGCGCGCCGCCCGCGCCGCGCCCGCGCCGCCCCGGCTTGCCGCGCCTGTTGAAGCCCCTATAACGAGAAAGAGGCGTTTTCTTTTGCGCTACTTATACTCGACATAGGTATGTATATGTCGCAGGCAATTTGTATGATTCGGCATTTTACAAACGGCGTCGTCCGTTTATAAACGCTCGCTGTTTTGAAATATGCCGAAGGCAAATTGGCGACTCATTCAATCAGTTGTTATAATTCGACATTGGTTGTTCTTCTTCGGTTCTGGCCGTAGGATACTACCTATAGGATAGATTGACGAGAACCTTACATAAAAAAAAACCTTATATAAAAATGAGTTTCTGGACCTCCTAAATTGAGCTTGAGCAGTTATTGGCTTAAAGTGCAATAGGGAGGAGAGGATGTCGGTCTGTCTAATTCACTGAGTTCTAAAGATTTTACCTGTATGGCCCGCGGTAGACGGGACGCTGAGGCGAGCCGGTAGCGGCATCATGCGACGTGTTGCCATTGGAGCGGCCGCCGAGGGCCTCCGCCTTCGCAGCTTCGTGCGACGTACTTGAATTCGACGCCTCCTGGTGTAAAACGATTGATGTTATTCGTTATAATACACGATATACTCGATAGTCAAGATATTTTGTGTATACAAGTATAAACACTTGCAAATCTAACCCAGCCCAGTATTATGTTTGGCTAAATGTGGTTATAGGGGCTTGCTGGCCCTTTGACTCTGCCTACCGCTTCAGGATTACGGACGTGATGTTATGAAATGATATCACACTAATATTATAAAGGCGAAAGTTTGTGAGTGTGTGTGTGTTTGTTACTTCTTCACGCAAAAACTGCTAAACGAATATGAATGAAATTTGGCACAGATATAGATTACAGTCTGGAATAATATTTAAGCTACTTTTTATCCTGGAAAAATGCAGTTTCTGTAGGATACAGAAATATTAGTCTACGCGGGCGAAGTCGCGAGAAACAGCTAGTAAGGGGCCATCTATAAAGTACATCACACGTAAAGGGGGACGGAGGGGGTCTACGATGTGTGACATGGTGTGACAAGAGGTGGGAGGGGTCCTAAGTTTCGTGACATCACGTTTCAAAATCAATATATCATAATAATTTGCAATTTCTGGATGTAAAATTGAAAAACATGTGATGTCACACTAGGGACGGGGGAGTCCCACGAATGTGACCAGCTGTGACAAGGACGGGGGGGGGGAATCAAAAAATCATGAAATTCGTGTGACGTACTTTATGGATGGCCCCTAATTTATAAATCGTGTCACATACGATAATGATCAAGCTAATATGATTCTACCAACAATTTGGTATGTTTGCGGTTTCGCGACCTACATAGATAAAACATACTCTATGTTTTTTTTTTTTTTTAATTCTCTTACTACTGCAATCTGTCTCCCTTATGGGACATTCAGCAATATGTTGGTTGGTGCTCATGCTGGCGTGCTCAGTATGTGACCTGTGTCACATCCTCATAGTTTAGACAGTAGGTACGTTTACTGTGGCTGGACCAAATCTTGAGGTATTTTGCGTTTTAAACGTCGGTTTTGGTTATGGTTCTCCAAGTAGCTGGGCTAGAGTGTTTGGATGATGTTCGATTCGTTCTTTGTAGGACCTAGTATAGCGTGCAATTTCCTGCCTGACAGTGGAGATCTGTAGGTCTATGTGTTTAACGGACGTATGAGTAATATAATTGTAAATATTCATAAATTTTTTTTTTGCTAAATGTGGTTAAAAGGTCCTGCTGCCCTTTTGACTCTGCCTACCCCTTCGGGGATTATGGGCATGATTTTGTTTTGTTTGTTTGTTTCATTCAATAGTTTATGCGTAAAAGAGTAACAAAAATCCATATACATTTTCACGTTTATAATATCAAATAAGATAAATAAAATGTGTGAATACCGAAGCCTTAAAATATTATGATAATATTTGAGCTACTTACATCTAGGTCTGCAGGAGATGTAATTGTTAGTGGTGGTGGTCCATTATCACCCATTCCTACGACGCCTCCTTTAGCGACCTGCCGTGCTAAGAGAGACTGCATTTTGATTTGCAAAGCCTGGAAATATAAATTAAACGGCTTAGCATTGAGTTGCTTTTTATACATTTGTGTTTGCAAAAAGAAGTGACTAAGTGTGCAATGGCTATTATGTAAGAAGATTTATTGTAGTTGGTTGTTAGACATAAATATGATTGTTTAACAAATGATATTGATGTAAGAACAATTTAAAATACTTGGATCTTATACAAAATCAATGCTGTGCAATTTTAAAACTATGTAAAATATTCTCTATTACTGAGAAATGAAATGAAATACTTTTGTGGTTTATGTATTGAATAAATAAATTAACATCAATATGTTTTTTAACACATTTTTTTTTTCCTTTTGTCTATCTGTGATCAGCCAATGAGCCATAATCAGATGGGTTGCTTTAATGGCTATTTTTGGTTTTGTTCGCATCCTATGATGCAACATCGATTTTAATACAATACATTACAAAAAATATACTACATATCTATACCTTCATTTCTGAGGACAGGTAAAATGGTGGAGCCGATAGAGAATCAATAGGCGGAGGTGCCTCTTTCAGAACATCCACGTCACAGGATACTGGGCAGCGGCAAACTGGACAAGTTTGCTGTAAGTAGACACCATGGTTAGGTTATGGACATTATTCTACTGTCTCGCTTAGCACAGACATTTTTGTAAAGACTTACAACATTGGCTTGGAACAGCCTTTTACATTCTTAAGTATGTAAGGAGTAACAAGCTCTCCCTCCTGGATAATTCATTATGTCCAGAACTAACTCAATGGCAATGGTGCATTTGGTAGTGACCCTAACCTATACACCAAGAGTTGTGGGTTTCCTGGTGGTCCCAACCAGCAAAAACAATTCTTATGTTGAATACTTATGTTGTTATGTGCCTGAGTGTTATTACCAAATATTTCTAATATTTTAGTATATGTATATTTGTAATACCACTGTTGATTCTGATATACAAAATACAAATGCTTAAGTGACTTGCCTCGGAGTCAGTTTAATGTATTTGTTTTTGCCTGATATTTATTTTATTATTTACAGCTGTGCCCAATGTTTCATCCATAATAATATAGTCTTATAGGCTTCCTGGATAAATGGGTAATTCTTATTCGCTTCCTGGATAAATGGGCTATTCAACATAAATATAAAAATATGTATGTTGAATAGTTCCTGAGATTAACACATTCAATCAACTGAACAAACAAACTCTTCAGCTTCATTATACTAGAATAGATTCAGCTTTATATATTAGCAAAGATTTATAATAGTACTGTGCAGGTTCTTTTGATTGTGAATAGTGAATAGAATAATAATTTATTGCATCAATTTCAGTTTACAGTAACAGTGTATGTACAGTTCGGTAATAATAAGCAAAGTAGCGTAAACAATTTTTAGAGTTTCTGCTTTCTAAACTAAGACTAATGCTGTATCTTAGTTTGCATTACCAACCTGATATGGCGTAGCTTGCACTTGTTGCCAATTTGGCAATTTTTCTAATTCCTCCTGGTGGTATTTCTTCCCAGAGATGAGGTGACTGGCAAGGCAGTGGTTGTGGAAGTAGTGGTAGCAGTGCGTTTTGGTGAATGCGTCTCCAGAGACAAAACCAAATAGGCAAATAACGCACTGCCCACTGGGCAGATTGCTCTCTGTTAGGTTCTCGCGGATGACCTATAAATTATGAATATAGGCAATTTGTTAATATATAAAACATGAATATGTACTGTCAAAGTAGTATCCAATTTTATAATAAGTTAGTTGTTGAGTAGAGTTGAGTTAGAGACAGATCATATATTTAAGTAAGAATAAACTAATTAATGAGAGTTTTAATTTTTAGAGGTTCGCAACTGAAAATAATGATTAAAGAAGAGACATAGCTAATCTTATGTGGCCTCTTATCAATATTAACAAGACCTTTTAATCATTAATATTATTGTTGTAATCAACTTTTACGAATGTTTACGTTTCAAATGTAGGGGCCCTATAGAGCGGAGCTCCATATCATTGATACAGCTGATACGGCAATAGCTATGCCTCTGGATTATAGGAAGGATTAAACTCCATAAAATAGGCAAATAAAAGGTACAATCATTCTTAATTCATCCAGTAAGTAGGAAAGTCCATTTGTCTGTTCCATTGAGCTACATGTCTGCCCATCACACAAAATAGATAGTTATAACAAAATTATTGATGGGAGATTCTGAATTCAAATGAAATTAGAATATATTTTAATGAAATTTTTGGAAAACGAAGCATCACTATAAAGTACTTACTTCAATAAGTTCGAATACTACTGGTTGCCCAATGCAATCCTTCAATTTGTCCCTGATTTGTGAATTAATCCTTGCTAATAATTCATCGTCGAGCCCTCTGGGGTTCCTTAGCACCACTTCGGGACTGATGTCCGGGTACCCCGGGGTCAGACACACTTCTAAAGTTACACAAACGAACTGCTGGTCGACATTATCACCCGTAGACGGATGGACGACCGTTTCTATCGAGCTGGGTACATCATTAACCCTCTTAATAGCCACATCATCCATTAATATCGCTTCTAAAGCTTCCACTTCGTCCGTGACCCTTTAAAAAAGCAAAAACATTGCAAAATTAACTTACAAATAACATTTTCTAGAACTTTTCAGCCTTTAAACACGGAATACACACCTTTCGTCTACGGGAGCCGCCATGGTGACTGGGGATAAAATCTGGGAAGTGCTTTTACAAGTGCAATAAGTTGGGGCAGGCGCAATGCAGATGCTGCAGCCGAACAGCTGGCTGGCTGTTCGTTCGTTCAGGGAAATTCACGACAAAAATCAATCATGATGAGCGCCACAGACGCGAAAAAGTAGATAGAAATTCTCTTTGGTTATATTAATGTCATTCGATCTCTGAGTACTGAAACTAATGGAGGTGACCTTACTACGAAAAAGTGAAGCCCAAATTGAGTGAGAAACAAATATGGCGCCTTTGTGTAGTGTCATTCCACTTAGCTTATTTACATACTATAAGTCTCTGAATGACGATAATTTTGAATGTTACAAGTTAGATTATGTTAAAATCACAAATTTTATCAATATTGGCACAATACACCGCAAGTTCCACTGACATTAACAACTTAAAGCGAGGAACCAAAATGATAAGCCGGCTTCACTTAGGTATTTCTATGACGTCACGTAAACGATGAATGAGATATTATTAAGCACTAATCTTACAATTTACACAAAAAATATATATATTACGTAAGTACCTATTTATTTTCTGTGTTGTTTGCATGTTGTAACTATTCGTTCGAAGTTTTAAAATCTTTTCTAACATAAATATTGATAGGCGAACCGATAGCACATCGGTGATTCATTAAAGTGGTATCATGAATACATATTAGCGAAAACAATAATTATTTTTACAAATAAATTTTGTCATGGTTAGCTTGTCAAATTGATTTTTTTCAGAGGTTGGTTTGGTTATGGTTTTCTATGGCGGGAAATATAAAACTCATAGATTCAAGACATATTTTCTTGACACAGAAGAAAGGTAGGTACCTATTGTTGAAGTTTAAATAATATAAAATAAAATAAAAAACCACACTTGCGAAGATAAATGGTGGTTTAAAATAACGTCATAGGCACATTTTCCATTTGACGGTTGCTTCCATCATGGCTGCGATAGGTAAGTCGATACAAATATGTATTTATTTATTTATACCATCACGTCACGCCTGCAATCCCCAAAGAGGTAAGCAGCACAGAACAGAAAATTTGTTCCGTGGTAAGCAGAGTCCAAGGAGCAATAGCCATAGCTCACTAAACCATATAACGTCAAAAAATAGAAATGATGGAATTGGCTGATGAAAAATTGTGACAAGTGGCTAGCTCATAGCCTACACGGCCCCCCATCACATAATGCACCGTAAGTCGCTTTTTAAAATGTGTTAGGCTGGAAACACTGTTAGCACATTTGCTATAAATCACGGACTAGTAAAAAAAGAAGGACTCCACGCTATCATACTATAGCGTGAAGCCACGTTTATGCATGTGTTTGTGAGATACTTAGGTAGGTATACTAGATATCGGATATCTGTCATTTGGTGCACTTATTATGTCAATGTGTGACGTAAGTTGCGTGTCAAATTGGAGCACCTGAGGAGCTTCAATGTCTAGTTAGTGGCGCGGAGTCCTTCTTTTTTTACTAGTCCGTGCTATCAATATAGAAAATTTAATTAGGTAGATATGTATTTTAAATAAAGTATTTATATATATAAAGTATTTATTAAATTTTCTAAGTTTATTAAATATAAGTATTTGATTTGATTTAATTTCCTTCATGAAATAATCTGTTCTGATGATAATATAAATGATATTTTATGTTAATAATTATAAATAACTTTTTTACCGACTTTAAAATTTTATAAAACTGCAAGTATTGGCGTCTTTTTTTTTTCGCTGCTTCAGCGCTGGGTGGTCCCCCCGGTACGACAAACGAAGTACCCCGCGAAGGGAAAATATTTGCGTCTGGAACTTATCATCTCATGTTGCTGAGGTGATGACGGAAAATATTAACTCCTTAAGTAAGTATTAGGAATTAGTAAATTATTATTAAAATATTAGAGACACCTTTAGACCGCTATTTATACTCCTTTAAATTATTTAGGTGAGGTGATGATGGAAGGTACAACCTATGTTAGTTAAGAGTTTAAGGGGATAATTCTCTAAGCGTCGTTGATATCGCTAGTTTTTGTTCTTTCTAGAATCTCCACGTTCTTCATTTTATGCTACTGAACACTTATAGAAACTGAACACTAAATATTATTTTTTTATAAAAATGAATGTCGTTTTCATATTGGCCATTAAAGAAAGTCTAGGGTAGGGACAGCGTTGTCCTCTATTTTTTATATTGTGCTTTTGACGCTCGATTCTGTGTAATTTTCATACTCTTGTGTGTAAAAACAAGATGCACCTATGATTTGATTTTATAAATATTTTAAATACTTAATTTCAGTGTTAAATATTGTACCTACGTCAATAAAAAAATCCTTTCCGTTAAGAATGAAAATATGAATATTGTGAAAGTTATGTAAATGTAATCAATAATTTCTTGCTTATTGTTTCCTTATGGCGTTTTTTTTTTCAATTTAAAAGGCGAGCATTATCACTTTTGTCTTTCTCGCCAATAATGTAAGTTTCTACAATTTATATTAAACCATATCGCTTCTATCGATTGTAAGCAGTGCAATCGTGTATTACAAATATTACAATGTTTAATAGGCATGATGATTAATTTCTGATTATTTTTATTTGCTTTATTTATTTAGTTTTATATATATTTAATGTTGCTGCCATTACGGATATCAAATCATATGTAAGTAGGTACTAGTGGGGACCAGAGCTGCCACTAACGGATTTATTTTAATCTTAAGAGGAAAAAAGGTTTATTGACATAATTGCGTATAAATAACCTACTTCAATTGTGTCTTCGTAGGTACCTACATTTATTAATACTATTACCTACTTATTATAGTAGGGGAGCTAGCACACATTTTTGGGAAGGTATTGAGGCAAGCTGAAAACTTGTCCCGATAACCTCTCCTATTTTACCCCAACACGGAACTGCAGACCTGGTCGGTGAGTAGCAGTAGCAGTAACATGTTCTTCGTGTTTATCACTTCGGCTTATTTCATTTTGTTCACCTGGTCGAAGGAAGTGGAATTTTTGATGTTTCATCTTGGAACCATTTCATAAGTTACAACATCCAGGTGAATAATTATAATTCTAGGGTGAACATTTTGTAGGTATTATATTACGCTATCTTTTGGTTAGATAAGTGGTTTAGGCGTTTAATAGTAACGAATTTTCAAATTCAAATTCAAAATATCTTTATTTATAAAGGCTTCAAGAAAGCACTTATAAAAAGTCAATATACAAACGAAGAACAAATAATACTACCACCGGTTCGGAAGGTAGAATCTATCGAGAAGAAACTGGCAAGAAACTCGATAGTTACTTTTTTAAATGCCAATTATACAATTTTGTAAACTTAATTAATCTACACTTAAGACTAGATATCACTGCAGATGAACAATTAATTATGAAGTTAACCATAAATCTTTGTCATTGAGGAATTCTTCGATCTTGTAATAGCCCTTACTCATTAAAAATGATTTAATGCATAATTTGAATCTATGTAAGGGTAATGTTAAAATACTTTGTGGTAGTTTATTGAACATTTTAATACTTAGACCAATAAATTAATTACCACTTTTTTGGAGTCTATGATTTGGAACAGCAAGTTTGTGTTTATTTCTCGTTTTAAAACTATGAGTATTTGACTTTTTAGGAAATTATTCAATGTTTTTGAATATATACATAATACAATCCAAAATGAATTGTGATGCTATGGTTAGAATTTTTATTTCTTTAAACTTTTCTCTAAGAGAGTCACGTGGTCTGAGGCCGTATATGGCTCTGACTGCCCTTTTCTGCAATACAAAAATAGTTTGTATATTGGCCGCAGAACCCCACAGCAGCAGACCGTATGACATAACGCTATGAAAATAACTAAAGTACACCAGTCTTGCTGTTTCAACATCAGTTAATTGTCTTACTTTTCTGACTGCATATGCAGCTGAACTAAGTCGATCGATCAATGCAAGAGTAATTCTATTGTCTTACTTTTCTGACTGCATATGCAGCTGAACTAAGTCGATCGATCAATGCAAGAGTAATTCTATTGATTAAATCAATAGAATTACTCAATGCGAGAGTAATTCTATTGATAAAATCTATCCGTTTACATACGGATACGGATTTCCTGGCCTAGCTCCAAACCAAGTATGTATACCTACCTTGTGCATAGCACATGTAAAGGTATCATACATAAGGTATCATATCATACCTACATAGGTAGGTAAGTATTATTATACTCACGCACTTAGGAATTCCTTTATAAACATCCATGACTTGATTTCAAACGATCATCGATTGAGCACCCAAGTTCATCAAATGAACTTTTACCTTAAGTGGTGGTATTTGACGTCTTTTCTAATAATTACAATTTTCCTTATTTACGAAGAGTTATTAATAATTATTGTTAATTTAGACTAGTCACATTGAACAAACTGTTGTTGTATAAAAGTCCATCGGAAATCCCCGTCCTATTGTAGATAATGGTCAAACGTTAGCATTGTTTGACCCGTTTTAAATGGAATACTTACATGATAGAAGAATGGTTTAAGTTTCTACTATACAGGGTGTTTGGCGCATGGACCGACAACATTTTTGGGATACTCATTTGTTACCTATCCATCTTTGGACCCTGGTAAAAGAGTCACGGTTATGGAAAGATGATTTTCTAACCTCTTTTAAATGTTTTAACCCTTTTACTTAAAAATAATGTGCCAACTCTTGTCCTTGCCTAGCATATCGCCAAAGGCGACTAAAGGTATATCGGGTTTTGGGTATGTCGGTTTTACGTCACTACTTTTTGACAATTTTTCATCTAACCCAATCCACTTTTATTTTTGGCTGAATATGGTTAAAGAGGCTTGCTTTCTTTTTGACTCTTCCTACCCCTTTAGGGAATTACGGGCGTGGTATTATGTATGTATGTAAATCATATTTCGATAACAGTGACTGTTATTACCAGAGTCCAAAGATAGAGTGGCAACAAATGAACCCGCCAGTATCCCAAAAAAAAATTGTCGAGTCTTGTGCCAAGCATCCTGTATTTTACAAATACTATCTACCTAATGAAGTAAACGTTAAAGAAGATTTTAACTTAGAAAACTGAAACTGAACTGACTTCCCGCCATGTGTTCCTATCTAGCGGGGCCCGGCGAGCTAGATTCGTAAAACTATTGCCAATGCATCATAATATTATGAGAGTGAAAGAACAGATTGCACCTGTGTTTGCGCAAACACTTGTGCACTATAACATTTATTTATTTATTCATAAATAATATCTCTTGCGTAGTTGGCCAATCCCCGTTGTGATTGGCTGCCGTAAATGACGTCGGTTGGGAATATCAAATTACTTGCTTATATTTATTTTTACCAGTTTCTCCACAATGTTGCGTAGAGAGAAGACTTTATCTAAGCATCCCCTTCCATTCCGGAAACCTCATTCTACCCTTATTTTTTTACGATACACCTTTGTTAGGCTAATCAAACCTGATGGCTCTATGTTGATAACTTAAATTTAGGTTTACTTGTTTGTTTATAAAGTTATAAGCTTAAACTAGATTGGGTTAACTACCCTTATTTTTTTACGATACACCTTTGTTAGGCTAATCAAACCTGATGGCTCTATGTTGATAACTTAAATTTAGGTTTACTTGTTTGTTTATAAAGTTATAAGCTTAAACTAGATTGGGTTAATTATAGTCAGTTGTATTTTATTATGGCCCTTGGTAGGTTTATAAAGCCTTATTTTGGTTTCCCACTCGACTAGTTTTTTAATTGTTTCATAGTTAGGTACCTATTTGTTGAATAGGAAGCTGTGTCAAGCTAAGTTTCTATGAATAATTGGATTAAACGTATTAAAAGGAAATAACCCCCTAACCGAAGGATGAAGTTACGGTCACGGCGGCCAATATCAAAGAGGATTTGCTTACTTCGCAGAAGATATACTTATAATATTATAGTGCACAAGGGTCTGCGTAAACATACCTACGTGCACTCTTTTGTTTCCTTCACTCTTATAGTCCAATGAGGACGTCTTCCGAGGTGAACGGTTGTTGTTTATTTTAGGCGGAACTCAAATCTCAAATCTATACCGATTTTATGTAAATAAATCTAAAAGGAAGGAATGAGCTATTAGATACTATATGCATAGAAATTTAGGTATACTCGATACTTTAAACAAATTCTATATTTGAAATGTACCTAAATTCATTGACGTATTCCATACCACGTTATTTTAAACAACACCATCCTTTCAAGTCTGCGTCCGGCGTTTCGGCGTCCCGTACGAAAATAGAATGTAAAAAAATATTTATAATATTATCTAGATATATAATATTTGTATATAAGCGAGGCGTGACCTAAACTATGTATAAACCGTTTGCTACATCTAAACTAAACTGTATAGTACTGGTACTATAGACGTCAATATATAAGTATGTATATTACATTGCTAAAGTTTGCATCATAAGGAGAGACAAAGGCCTATTTTTTTTATCTCGGGCCGACGAATAAGTCCGTTATACAATTATAAGTAAAAAAGAAAGAAAGAAAAATAGTTTATTCAGAATATGGTTACAATGTAAAGTAATGGCAATATACATGCTTCTAAAATGGTCACCACTCAGCTTATGTTGTGACATCAGGAATGCGACGGCGCTGGTAGTCTGTGGCAGTGAGAGAAACACAGCTTAAGCTGATTAGCTAAATATAAAACCATATTAAATATGCGACTTTATATATGGAACATGCCTTTTATGACAAGTTACATGCAGTTGAGAGTTATTTTAGAATACAGCGTGTAAAATACTATAAAATAGATTAAACTAAGTTATTAATATTATTTTTAGAATATACGAAACCTGGAAACTGTACAGTTAGAATCGTAAATTTAAGTTTTTATACCATGATAAATTTGCCTAATAAAAACTGTATGACGCGTGCGCATCGCTTGTCATGTTACAAGGTCGATTAGTCCAGTTACTATTATTTCTAATAAGCGCAAGCGCCGCGAATGACACTCGCACTAGGATAATGAGGTAACATAAAAAGTATGCAGGTTCGTGAGTTTTTGAGATACCATTATATTTTTTTTAAACTGCTTCTTTAAATGGAAATATTTTACTCGTGTTATGGTTTTTGTACTTATGCACTAAAAATAATCATAAATAGATTAGTTTACGTTGCTTATAGACTTTGCGACACAGACGACTGCTAACTTAACGACAATAGGTTAGATGGCTAAAAAATTCTGTATAGTCCGTCAGTTAGAATATAAAAAAACACGTTTTTTTTTATTTATTTGTCAAATAAACATTGACGAAGATACAATGCATTCAAGTTGCGCGTGACGTTACGCTTTCGTACAATTTTTATAAAATAGTGACGCAAGTAGTCGCAAGCCCCCACTCCAAAACTTTAATACTCTCTATCTTTGTGATTTTTTGTTCATTTGATAATTTTTGAACTTGAAGAATTTTTGAACATTCTAACTGACGGAATAAATAGAATTATAGTTATTTAATACAGTCATCATCCCTATTGTAGTTCAAAAAGTAAATGATTGATTGATTGATTGATGAAAAGATTAATGTTGTAAAGGACTTCCTTTATACTTAGTGCCAACATAATGTATATGACTATTATTTGGAACTACTTTTACGTTAAAGATAAGCACATATTGTAAGTAAAATAAATTGTATAATTTAAAGATGTAACATTTTAAAACTCTATAAATATTCCCGCTAAAACGTTCCGAACTGTCATTTCCAAAATGTGAATAATGTATGCCAAATCTAATGCTAGATTTATTCGAAATAATCTCGACTTACTTGATTGTGACGTGAACTACGTACGTCTTGGGCGTTTTTAGTCACGTGATGAAATGCATTAAGTACTTAAAAACCTTTCTTAATTTGATTTACATTAGTATGGATCTATTTAAAACAATTTTTCTTACTTAAATTGCTATAGGTAAATTGCTAAGTTCCCTGTTAAACCCTATTGCTAAGTTGGTGTAAATTCCTTAGTAAATATAACAATTACACATAGTTTGTTGTTATCTGGTGAACATTTTCCGGTATTCACATTTCCTCATATATGATAATATGTTATAATTAGAAGCGTATTTTACGTTAGTCATAAATTATTATTTTATACTTTAATATTCCTATTCTATTGTGACGCATATCTAATCTACGAGTTAATATAGAGTGAAGTCGGATTGTGTGTCATACATGCAAATAAGTTAATTGTAAAAATGTTAAACACTACACCAGTTGGTAGGTTACATTACATTATGTTAAATTATGATGTCCCAGACCAAAGAGGAACATTTTAAAAACATTATGCGTATGTTAAAAAAACAATGTTGAAGGTTGTAAATAACTTCTAATTTTAAGAAAAAGAGTTTTAACGTAATAATTATAAGTAATTTAGACAAAGTTTTGTATACTTATATCAAAACTAAGTGGTGTATACGAAACTTTATTGCTGTACAGAATTGTGGATAGAATCAATTGCGATAGTTTTTATGCCATGTAATATTTTGACCAAATAATATTTACAAAATCTATATATATTAGTATAGATTTTGCTCGAAGCGTGTGCGCCAAAAGCTAGTACTGACTAATATATAATAAAGCTGAAAAGTTTGTTTGCTTGACGCGCTAATGTCAGGAACTACTGGTCCGAATTGAAAAAATATGTCTGTGTTGTATAGTTCATTTAGCAGCAGTGTGCGCATCGCTTGTCACAAGGTCGTTTAGGCCCATTAGTATTATTGCTAATAAGCGAGGACAACGAGGCAACATAAAAAGCTTATCATTTTGTGAGTTTTTGCGATGAATTGATTCTGATGAGTTAAATGAAAATAATATGTAATAAATATTACATACTCATAATAACCTTGTAGATACAAGATAAAAGTAACGTAGGTAACGTAAAAAATCGGTTTCCTAACAATACACAGTACCTAAGTTGGTTGTGAATTACATATGTTTTAAAGCGTGTCAAAAAAAATGTTTTGGTTAAATACAGTCTTAAGGTATTCTGGTAAAAAAACACAGTTAAGAGTTTGTTAAAAGTTAGGTAAAAAAGTACAGTTATGTTAAATACGCGCTCTCACTTTTTCATGCTTATGTTAGATTCCTTTGTTTGTTTCGAAGAGCCCCCACCTGAAGAAGATTTAGTACCTGACTGGAGACATGGGTCACTATTTCCACGATGCCTGAAAAACAAATAAGTACAGTAATAAGCAACCTTTTTTTAAATTCTAGAGAAGATTTTTAAATCCTAGACTAACACGGGACGTGAATAACTAATTATCATATGAATTATGTAATATGAATCGTCGAAATATGAACGCACATAACTCTAGAACGACTAGACTACGGTAATTTTTGTTTTGTTTGTAATTGTCTGTACCAGGTTGTGTGCAATTTTTTTTTATTACTAAATTTTTGTCTAACCTACCTATATACTAACACCTCCAAGGTAGGTAGGTGGCTTATAAGTTAGATCAACTGGATAAAGTTTTACTTTTTATCTGGATGAAGTTGCAATTTATTTTCAAAATTACTAAGTAGCTAACCCGACAGTTGTGGAATTGTCAATGTATGAAAACGTCAAAATATAAGATATTTTTTTGTATAAAATATCGTCCCAATTTTTCACTCTTCCTTTATATTTTCTTTTTATACATCCATACATTTCTATCTCGACTATTACAAAAATAACAAAAAATAATTATCCAGTTTGATATTATGCCGTTCAATCATACATAACATCACGCCTGTAATCTCCGAAGGGGTGTAACCAGAGTTAAAGGGAGAGAGAAGCTCTTCAACTTCATTTAGCTATAAGGAAAACTGGGCTGGGTTACCTAGATAGAATTTAACAATCAGATCGACCAATTAATCATTATTTTTACTGTCTAGTATCTTTAATAAATTCGTATCAAGGTAACAATTATAATATATTCGGTGTCCAAAATATCGTAATTTATTTTGATATAGAGCTACATCGAAGGATAACAATGATATTTTACTAAAGATATGTCGTAGATACGCTAACATTTCAAAGGATACCGTGATTTACGCAGTACGCAAAAAGAGGCCGCTAGTGTCTATCTATAACATCATGTGTAAATGAAAACAAACGTCAAAAAACGCTCTAATTGGGACATATTAGAGTCTTCACATTGCGTCACATTATATCTGCCTCTTAAAAATATAATACAATTAAAGGTCAATACTCAATAAAGAGAAAAAAGACTTACCTTTTACACTGCCGTATTTGTTTCATGACCGTCTTGTTACATAGTACGAAGATAATAAACATCACTACGCCGATGAAGATGTTGGAGTTAAAGATATATACGAGGGTAGTTGGTAGATCAACTATCAGTTCTATGAAGTCCATCAACCAGTTAACGCCAGTCACAAGCGTCAGCTTCAAGTACAGAAAGAATCTGTAAACAGCAAATTCCGCGTAAATTTCTAGTAAATGTGCACATATACTAAATTTTTCTACTAAGTATTCATTATAGGTAGGTAATTTTGTGTAAAATATTTAATTGAATTCCATTAAAGTCATTTAGATATACAACCTTATTTTTAGTACCTATACCGAAACCTGAAAATTGTACAGTATCGTTAATAAATTCGACTGCAATAGTTTTTATACCCTGCTATATTCGGATCAAAAAATGTTTACAAAATCTTAAATAAAGTTACATCCTTCATAAAGTTGATCAATCATTGTATCTACCATTGGCTTTTTCGATAAAGACGTATTATGGCTAAAATATTTCTCATGCATATTCCCTATTTCGGCCTCCAACAGGATGAGACTAAAATATCCTTACTGACTTACTTATCATTATTCTTTCTGGTGCAACGACTTTCCTTTGATTTATACATTTCTGAGTGCATATATCGATGCCAATAGATTTTTATGGATGTGATAATAACTAATAAGATATTCAGAAGCAGAATAACTCCGACTGGTATATAGTAATATACTATGAGAGCGTCCTCTGAAAGAAAGGGAAACGAACATATTGATATTATATACTTTTATATTTTAAAAACCTGCACATTCCAACAGATATGGATGTGTAACCATGATCTAAAACTTGTCTGGTTACCCTATTTAAGGGTTAGGGACAAAGTTTAGATCGGCAGTCGCTTTAACGTAATTACCAGACTCGCTAAATCCTGCATCATGGTCTATCAGGGACCACTTGGTTAAAAATAAACTGTGTTAATTTGATTTTTTTTATTTACAACTAATAAAATTTTAGGTCTTCTGCGGACCAAATAATAAGTCTTGCGGACCACCTGTGGTTCACAAGACTTATTATTTGATTTTATAATGTTATGGATTTACATTGTTATGAATAAGAAATTTCTTAATTTGTTAGTAAAATCTGACTAGCTCAGCACTGTAGGCATGTTCGACTGCAGCAGCAGTAAGTCGATTGTGTAGGTATTTTATTTCAAAATTAATAAATGGACTCCAACCATTTAATAATTTTATGAAAAAGTGTACGTACATATATACTTACATATTAATATAATCTGTTTACTAACCTGGAAAACACATACGGAAGTATGGTTTGATTTTAACATTGTTGGGGACCAAATCGACGGTTACAGCAAAAATTGTAATAAGCAGAGGCATTCCCATGGCGTGGATTCCATACATTAAGAATTTTCTGAGGTCAGTGTTATCGATTCCACAAGTCAAAGATCTTCGGTTGGTATCACGAGATTTATATTTTCCACTAAAATATAAAAATCCATTCAATAATTTGAACAGGTGTGTACACATAACACAGTTCAATAGGTTCACAAAAGACATAAAAATATATTTTGTTTTCATCATTTTTCGTTTGTCCCATGTTGGTCTGGTACTTGGTCCATGTTGATCTGGGACAAAAAAAAGAATGTGCCAACTGTGGTTCTTGCCTAGCATGTCGTAAAAGGCGACTAATAGTATATCGGGTTTTGGGTGTGTGATTGTGTAGGCGACAGGTTAGCCGCTTGTCACTGCTTTTTCACAATTTTCCACCTGACCCAGCCCGGCAACATTTTTTGGCTGAATTTGGTTGAAGGGGCATGCTGCCCCTTTGACTCTGCCTACCCCTTCGGGGATTATGGGCGTGATGTTATGTATGTATGGAAAATTTTGTTTTGTTTTTGGTTAGATGTTGCTTGACTAAGGAAAAGGAAAGGAAGGAAATATAAAATACTACCTATATACATTTATTTTCTTAAAACTTCCTTCATTAACGCACTATTCCCCGCGTTCAGCATGTAATAAAACCTATTATCAAAATTAATACCTTCTAGATAGAAATAACATAAAATACGCCAATAAACAAATCTCACCAAATAATCCAGAAGACGTCTATTGCCATAACATTCATCCAAAAGAAGCTCGCCAAGAATGAAAAGTACCACATGGAACCTATGAAAAGAAAAAATATATATAAATGAATTGTACCATGAATCTTGTATAATGCAAATAATAATGTGGAAATCTAAAAAATGTCAAATGTATAAAAATAAACTCACATATTATTGAACATCCCTTGAGGTCGAGTTTATGTTGGCGTAGCATGATCAATTGTATTGCTTTTAGAGCGAAACCTAGTGCTAGGCACCCCAAGTGGGCCATGAACATTAGGGTGCCCAACGATCGTGTCATGGTTAGTAGGTATACTACCAGTACTAATATAAGTAAGAAGCTGGATATTGCGAAACCTAGTAAACAGTAAAACTAGTATAAATATCGAATTAGCAGAACCACTATAGCCCTGTATATTTAGCACGTACCTATAGTATCGTGAAACGAGTGTCAAATTGAGTAAATAAATTAAAAAAAAACTATTATTCTGTTTAATTGGTAGTAACTAAGGGTCGCGGGTTGGAATCCCGCTAGGAGCAAATGTTTCGTTTGATGAACTTGGACATATTTTGTACTCGAGTCATGGATGTTTAGAAACTTATTTATTATTATATGTCTATTGGTTCACGTAGTATTCATAGCATGATCTTATATGCTTATTTTGGTACTAGAAATTGGTGAGTAAGTAAAAAAAAAATTGAGCATATAAATGGACTGACCGCTGCTGGGCTTGTTGCTTTACATTTATTTGTATAGAGTGTTACTCGATTCTCGATTCACTAAGTATTATAGTTCGTTTAGTGTAGGTAATAGGGCATACACTCACACCGTAATTGTTTTGATAATATTCTTTAATTTTTACGATATAATCCTACTGTATGTTAAATGTCACTCAATGCATGCTTAGAGTTGGACAGAGTTATTTATTAGGTGTACCTATGGTGTCATATACTGACAAAAAACTTTTTGTCCAATGTCGGTAGAAGAAATATTCCGATCGGTGCATGGTAAGATTCACTTTGTATATCATGACAATTTATGAAATTGAATTTGAGATGTTGTCCATTAACACTTTGATACTTTGCTCATCAACATTTATACAACGTTTATGCACTGTTAGGATAAATTGATTTAGCTGGCACTTGCAGCTTCGGAACGTGCCTAGTCACTTAGCTACTTAGTTCATTACAAACTCTTACCGATTACACGGAAAAAATAATCAGTGTCTCCATTAGAGGCGGCAGTCTTGTCTTTAAGCAACTTTAATATTTTTAGAGGTCGTCCTTTGTCTCTTACTATAAACTCCATAATGAAGTCTCCTCGAGGGACTTTAAAGCTATGTTGCTCGTCTTTCATATCCCAATAAATTGCAGAGCCATCCTTAAAATATATCTAATATTATTACAAAATATGTGCGAAACACCCACTGTCGTCACGTCACGTTCTCAAGAAAATTCGATTCTCCTTTTTTAAAGTCGGTTAACAAAACAGCGTTTATAGCGTATATATATTAAATTCGCGACCTCCCCCCCCACTCCCCGCGCCAGCCGAAATTCTCCGCAAAGAGGGTTTTCAAAAATACAAAAACCGCCAGATGGCACGAGGGAGTCTCGTGGTCTTATCATTGTCACTATTGGCTCCCTGTTGACAGCATGTCAGTTTGGTCTGGTTACTAACCAATGAGGAGGGTGACAAGACCGCAAGTTACAGTACGCCATCTTTTGAATGTTTTTATTCAAAAAACCGTCATTAGAAGCACTGAACTTAATACGTTTGAGAACACTTTGACATGTTTGAGAAATGTGAGTAACGTGACGCCATACGTGGTTGGCGTTTGCAGTATGGTAAAACATAGATTAAAACCAATATTTAATTTTATGAAAATATCAAAAATAAGGAAATATTTTTTGAACTTAAAATTTCCTGGCATCTAACTAACTAGTTATATCAATGCAAAAAGCCTTTTTTTAAATACTCTATTTCTTTTCTTTTTTATTTCATTTAATTTAATTTCATTAAATAGGACAATAAATGTGCACTGTTTAATGTAATTTTAACTGTTTTCAAAAACTCGAATATTCCGATGAGTATTTTGACGTACATAGGTACATACATAACATCACGTCCATAATTCCCGCAGGGGTAGGCCGAGTCAAAGGGGCAGCAGGCCCCTTTAACCACATTCAGCCAAGAATTAAACTGGACTGGGTTAGATGGAACATTGTGAAAAAGGAGTGATAAGTGGCTAGGTTGTCGCCAGTTGTCGCCTACACAATTACATACCCAAAACCCGATATATACCTACCATTATATGTTGTTGTAACAATATGATATTGCCATAAAATCTCTAGATTAACGTAACGTAAGTAAAGTAGGTATTATACCAACCATATGATAATAATAAAAATTTGATTAAAAAGACAGTTGTTAACATTTGAAAGAATCTCATTTTTTTTTATCTAAGTATCTCATGCTATGAGTATAATACACACCTCTAAAATAATAATTTTACGGTTTCCTCCTTCTATTAGTGCTTTATTAGAGCAATTCTCAGAAATAATACTTGAATCAGTGTATATCACATGATGTAAATCGGTTAATAAATTTTTGTCACTGACTTCCTTGCTGGAGGAGTCATATTTCTTGTACAATATGCTTGGCAGTACGATGGATCCACTTCCGTTATTTATTTCTTCCAAATTTTTACATTTAGGCTTGCTTCTCCCTGATGCAATTACCAGGATTTCATCGAAACGGGGGCAAAACCTCATAATACAAGGTTCATTTTTACACACCACGTCTGTGCTCACAACCACATTTGTTCTAAGGTCTCGTACTTCAGCTTTGTTACACTGATTCTCTAATGTACACTTTACATGACAAAATAAATAGCACAATGTGAGTAATTTGTACATTGTAATCATTTTTTACTCACTTACTCACGCTGTACCTTAAATAAAATATAACATAATTAATAATGGTGTTAGCTATATAGTTAAAGCGGCGGGCTTAAAAGAGGGGGCGGGGAAGGAAACCGCAAATATATATTAGTCATAAAATATGTTTTTTTTATTAGTTTGAAACTACATACTTTAACAATACATACAACATACATACATACTCGTACATACATATCATGACGCCCGAAATCCCCGAAGGAGTAGGCTCCTTTTTTCGGGTCTAAAGAGTAGACTAGAGTCTAAAGAGTACTCAGCTCCTTAAGCCACATTGAACTAAAAGCTAATAAAATATGATTATGTTTGGAAACGTGAAATATCATAACGTATAGCATATTACTACGCACGTTTAGGCGTACGTATTTGTAACGTGACTCAAAGTTCAAGTTTCAAGTTAAGTGTAGATTGTAGATTATCAAAAAAGCAATTGTTGCATTACTATCGATTCAGACTCTCGCACTAAGCGATAAAATTGCGCGTTCAAAGCTCGTCTGTATTGCATTTACGAAAGAGAAGAAAATAATATATGTTTGATATACGTATCCGTATACTGGATATGGGATACTGGACCGGATAACACCATTATGCCGATAGAGGGAACCCTTTTTTTTTAAATCATGAAAAAAGGGTTTCGCATTTTTTGTCTTTTGTATTGCAATATTTAAGAAATAGTCAAAAGGAACATAATATTTGTTACTTACTACTAATTCCACTGTAATGTGTATGTGTGATCACAATTTTACACGCATTACTTGCCACTAAACCGCGCCGGGCGCAAGCGCATGATCAACCGTCACTGTGTTTAACGCTTGACTGCCCCGTCTACTAAAGACACGAGGTATTATTATTGCCTTGCCTCCATAGGTACACAAACACTCGGTGAGAAACCGTGGGGCGGAAGTGGCGGCTCAGGGACACTTTTCATCCGATACTCCTACCCCCTAACTGAATGCACTCCCTCCTCCGGCCACGTAACACTGCTTGTACTAGGTGCCTCATTCAGCTTTTCCGCCTGGGCTTCTGAAGGACTTAGATCGCAACTGCAAACACTATATGAGGAATTAGCCTTTTCCTCTAAAGGTTTTTAAAAAATCTGCTAGAGTTAGCTCTGGTTTAAGGTATACTCGAGTATGATTTAATATCAGTATTGGCAGTAGCGTTAAATGTATGTATTTTAATTCAAATCAAACAATAAAACGAATAAAAACAATCAAAAACAAATTATCATGCCTATTATACCTTTCGCTATTGCACTGCTGAAAGTCAAGCGGTATAGTATAAAAATAGAGCAAACTTTAATCCTATAAAATATATGTATACCTACTTATAAAGCTGAAGAGTTTGTTGGCTTGAACGCGCTAATCTCAGGAACTACTGGTCTGAATTGAAAAAATATTTTTGTGTTGCCAATGATTAGTCCATTTATCGAGGAATGCTGTGGGCCATATAACATTAACCGCGGGCACAGCTAGTAGAACATAGTTTGATAACTGCTAATTGTATGTAGTTATTATACACGAGAGTTAAATCTATTAGCACATAAGATGAAATAAGAACAATTGTTTTCTTCTCTATATTAGTAGGAAATAATGGATAATAGCCCTCTTCTTGCCTGAAAACATTGTACATATTTTTTCCGTTGATACCGTTACTGTGAGAGTTTTAGTCCTATTCTTGGGTCTATAAACCTATGTAGGTACTACCTACTTGCATACTAACTTATGTAATCCTTTTTTTCTATACAAACTTCCCGATCGCGTTGATCCCGTACAAGCATGGTCCTGACAATTATTACAAAAACAACAAAAGAAATTAATTTGTTAGTATAGTCTGTATTATACGCGTACTGTATATATTTTGACGGTTATTTGTGAATTTGTGCAAATTAAATATATATACCTATCCCACGTTGGTGTGGGACTCAAAAGGAATCTAACAACTGCGGTTTTTACTTAAACATTTCGCAAAAGGCGACCAATGGTGTAATGGGTATAGAGGGTTTGTGATTTTGTTAAGTTTAATTTAATTTTTGACTAAATGCGGTTTAAGTATTTTATTAAAAAAATATATGTTACTTATCGCCTTCAATGTCAATATAAAATAAATAATAACTAAATAAACATAACGAAGTACTCTTAAATGTTTATTATAGCAATGAAGTTTTTACATTACTCTTACATTTTTATATATTGTAGTTAGACAACATAACTCTTACATTGAATATATTTTTATTTAGTATAGTGAATATAGTTTAATGCTAGTAGGTACATAACATTAGGTATGTACACTGTGAATAATACTTAAAATTGTCCTTACTATGTATTAGATTACCCTTTTTTTTAATGTCTTTTTTCCTTAAATCTAATGCAGTTAGGAAAAAATATTCTTTAAATATGTATTAATATAGGTACTAAATATTAGTAGCATCCCATTACGTGTAGGCGTTAATTAATTAAATTGTCATATTTATAAAATTATTAAGTTATACATATATAAAATTCTACTTATATTTACTTATTAGTCTCGTAACTTATTTTAATATTCGATTTACGTTTTCTTTTAATGAGACGTTCCAGTTCCTCCGGTCTACTTACTAAAAAGTGCGCAAAGATGGTTTGCAGTTAATGTGTACAAGTTATGGTTTTGGTTTTGTTTATTGATGAATAGGGTAGATGAACCACTTACACAGATGTACGTAGGTAGATGACACGACATACATACGAGCTGTCAAAACGGCATAGAATATATAAATATATATATATATATATATATATATATATATATATATATATATATATATATATATATATATAAAATTATTATGAATTGTTTGCTATCTTATACTAAAGGTATTTTTATACATGCTCTAGGAATGATTGAAGCAACTCTAATTGTAAGTTCACAGATGAGAATTTGGTAATCGTTTTCCACGTTTGACCTGAAATATGTCATCATAGCAATATCATCTGGTGTTTTGTATGTTTACTCCTGACCTGGGTTAGGGTTCATTGCTTGCAAAGTGATACCTTGCGAGTTCGAATCCAATGTACTTCTTGTACTCCTGGATCGACTGCTTGTGCTATTGCTGAATGACATATTTGAGATTCTGTTTCTGGTGAGTCTGAAAAATAATAAAAATAAGAAAATTTTATTAAAATATTTAAATACCTACATTCAGTATTGTTTACAAGGTGGACAGAACAAAGGAATTTAAAACGAAACAGTTCAGACATGAAGAGAAATAATATGCAATAGCTAAAGTTTTAAGATATACAAAGAAACAGGCCGTTGTGCAGAAAACAGCCGAAAGACAGAGGAATTAAGAATGACCGTGTAAATTGTGACATAGAGTAGAGCTTAGAGCATTTACAAGTGTTTGGGAACCACTGGTTTACATAATCATTGGGCTTTAATTCTGGTCCTAATTTATACATATAATATATCTGGATATTTGATCCATAGGTGTAGCATAAAAGTGGGCAAAAACAGACTAATATATGAAGGTATATAACATATTGGAGGACGGTAAGAGCTTATCAATGAGAACGAAATTTTTAAATTATATGCAGTTGTATGTGTTTACAAGACTTACTTCTTCATTAAACTTCTCAAAACATTTTTTTTGCAAACGAACAATAAAAAGATGATAAGTCCAATGAATGTATTGAAGATATCGGTGATGTACCAGCCCTCGAATGATTTGCTATAGGTGCTCAGAGCCTCCGTAATCCAGTTTAGGCCCATTACTATTGACAGCTTTAGGTACACAACAAATCTGCAAAAAAAACTATTTTTTTCTGATTTGAGTATATCAAAGTTCTTCATAATAAAACTACATATGTGTAAAACTACATTATGGTAAGGACACGCGCCTCTTAACCGAGGAGTGCGGGTTCAAACCCGGGCACGTACCTCTGGATTTTTCAAATCTATGTACGTATTCATACCACTAGCTCGACGGTGGAGGAAAACATCGTGATGAAACCTGCAAATTCAAACAACTTTGCATTTGTAACCATGATCCAAAAATTGTCTGGTTCCCCTATCTTAGTGTTACGAAGGTCAGATCGGCAGTCGGCATACAAGCTCTACGGTTTTTATGACTCCTAACATCACCTTCTGTTAATACACGACCAATCTGGTCGTGGTAGGTGAGCCTGGGCCTTCCGCGGCTCCTACATCCTTCCACTTTCGCATTGTATATCTGTTTAGTCAATCTTTCGTCATCTATTCTTTCCACATGTCCGAACCACCGGAGTATGCCTCTTCTTACCTTGACTCCGACGCTGTCCTTCAGAACGACTCTCTTTCTTATATCATCATTCCGAACGCAGTCTGTGAGCGATACACCGCAGATTTTCCGCAGCACACGTATCTCGACCGCGTTTATTTTACTTTCATGCTCTTTCTGCCATACCCAACTCTCGCTTCCAGATGTTAGCGTAGGAATCAGCACCGCATTGTGTATAGCGAGCTGCGCCTTCTGGCTTAAGACTTTACTGCCTAGAAGTTTTCCTAACGCTCCCTCCATTCACCCTATTCCCTGCATTCACTCTTCTTTCTATATCAGCGGAGTACCTTCCATCTTTACTAAATGCAAATCCTAGATATACAATTTCATTCACCTGTTCCAGCACTACATCGTCAACCGTTATCCTTGTATCAGTTCTGGTTTCATCTCTTTCAAACACCATAATCTTTGTTTTCTTCGCATTCAAATGTAAGCCTCTCTCCTTACAATCATCTTTCAATGTTGTGACTAATTGCTGCAGATCCGATGCCAACTCTGCTAGAAGTACGGCATCGTCCGCGTAAAGCAGGCAGTTCAGAACCAAGTCACCCATACGCACTCATACTTAAATCTAATCCTCAGATTTGCTTACCAGCATCATTCACTCTCTTGTCTCCATATGGGCCAAGGACTGCTTCAGTCAGATCGCGCTTGGTGCCAACCCAACCATTCCACCAACCACATTTAAATAAACACACCACAGTTAAAGATAAAGTAAGAGTATAAGAAAGCCGAATAACACTAAGTGGGAAAAACCTCCAGACACAACATGATGTTATTTTCCTACTGGCGCTTCTTAGTACTACCTATTGTATGCTGATTTGGTGCAAGTTGCCGCTGCGTTCTCGTTTAAGATTTGAGTCTCCCTTCTTAGACTCCATATGTTAAACACAGTCATCCCGAAGAATATCCAATTGAGGGTGGTTATGATGAGCAGTGGTCCGAACAAGTAGGCACCCTTTACATCCTCTAAAAATAAAAAAGCTTGTTAAAGTTGCGTCATTGAAAGTATAAAACAGGCAATCTTGGAAAGTCCTATTAAAATCTAAAATTTTTATGTTTGTATTTATATTGAAGTGGACGTTTGTACTTATTTTTCAAAATTAGAAACTTTTTGGAGCGGTGACTGAATTATTTATATTGTAAAATATCTATGACATTTACTTATGTAGAAAAAAAATTAACCATTGACATATAAAATACTACTACTAGTTGGAGAGAGAAGTAAATATTCCTAATTTCGATATCGGTTGGTAGTAAGAAAACTCTTAGACACCTGTTAAGAAGCAACCTTGGCCTGGTATTTCGGGCTTGATAATGCCAGGTAGGCGGCTTTTGTCGATACTGTTGAGCACCCAGAAGGCTATGGTCAAAGCTAACGGAACCCCCCACCCGAACAAGCTATACATGCTGAATTTGAAGCACACATTTCGTCGGTTTACGTCCCATGCCTTGGCGTAGCCTCTGCAAAGTTATACGAAAAGGTTACGTTATGATTTGTTAAAACTCAAGCTCAGGTAGATTTTGTTTGTCGTGTAACACTGTGATGTCATTATTATAGATTAGATTAAAATAGGATTTATTAAAAGAGAAAAGCATTATTCAATGGTAGGTATTATTTTAGATGAATGATAGCTTAGCATTATTTGTTTTTGGTGCCTGTTAACATTTTGGTATACTGGGTGTTCATGACATTCTCATATATCCATATAGGTAAACTAAACAGATTTATAAGATATACATAGATATATGGGGTTTGTAAGAGAAAAAACCAGATTGGATGGAAAAATAACGGTTAACGATGTAGTGCTGCAACAGGTAAATGAAATTGTATAATAGGATGTGCACATAGCGCGGATGGAACGTACTCCGCTGATATCGGAAGAAGAGTGAATTTAGGAAATAGGGTGAATGGAGCGTTAAGAAAACTTCTATGCAGAGTCTTAAGTAAGCTCGCTATTTACCTAAAAGTCCACCAGATGTCATATGACATTACGCCCATCCAACAAAAGCTGGATAACATAAAGTAGTATGTCATTAATGCTGAAACCGAATAAACATTGTTAAGTTAGCTTGGACCTGGTGCCGTCACCTAGCACGCGCTGAATTTGAAAGACAAAATTTATCTGTAAGTTATGTATAGACTGTATACTTAGATATAGTCCAAGAAAATAGGCCTTTAAATACGAATATTGAGGTAAATACTTGAATTTCTTATATAAGTTACTTTGAAAGATTTAAAAGCAAACTGTGAAAGTTTTTAATAAAATCACACATGAGAACGTTTGAAAAACAAAAAAAAAAATTATGCGATTTAAAAAAACTTTTACAGTTCGTTTTCAGGTAGAAAGTTTGAAGTTTTGCTCAATATTGGTTACAAAGGTAAAGTTTTGTCAGTTTGAAATTAGGGTAAATTTTTGTCCCATATGTAGTAATTATTTCCATAGTTCATTCCATAATTTATGTTTTCTACAGATGACCTTCCTTTGCACATAATATGGACAAAACATCTCAAAGAATCGCACACAAAAAGTTATGTCTAAACTCTTGGCAGTAACATGTAATTGACAAAGAACAATTGCTTTAAAGTAATATCTCGAAAACCATAAAACATTGTTGAAAGTCAAGGTAATTTTTATTATATACGAGATCGAGATATGTCAAATATTTTAAATTTATACAATCAGTATAAGAAACATTAAAAAGGTATCTCAAAAACTGACGAACTTACAAGCTTCTTTATCTTTTTCCGTGTTAAAATTCATACGTATTTGCTAATCGGGAAAATATATAGAACATCGATATTTTGAGAGTTAAAATATCGACCACACAAATCGTTTAACTTCTGTAAAATATGGATATTTTGACGAATTTATAATTTTAGTGAAACGTACACACAACATGTCCGGTTCAGCAATTCATTCGAAACGAATCTTTCAGTTTCAACGTTTGCCAGGAACCTTCGGCGAAATAGTCAATTTTCGGGCTGAATCCAAAGATTTCGCCGAAGGTGGCCAAAACCGGAGACGAGATTTCGAATAGTCAATCACAGCAATAGTAATCTATTGGTGTCGGTACATAGCATTTTCACCTTTATGCATTAATTAAAAACTATCTAATATAGACAGAAACTTACTAATAAAAAGGCAAATTGATGCAGATGGATTCATCTCCATAATTTGAAGACTAAAGTAGAACACGTACGCTAACATAAGGCTTCCTGCGTAAGCCATGAGGATTTTCCCACCCAGGGTCCTTAACTCTTCTAGTATAACGTATACTACCAGTAGCAGAAACAGAAATATGATCGAGATCAATAAACCTGGAAGCAAAATTAGAGAAAATATTAACAAGGTCGGCGCAGCATGTCTTCCTTTCCATACGTCTCGGTCAGCCGTCATCAAGCTATCTACTCCCATTTCACTCATATCATCTTTCACACAATCCATCCATCTCTTATTTGGCCTTTCTCTTTCTCTCCATCCACTAACATTCATACTCATCACTCTCTTTGTCACCTGTCCGTGTTTCTTTCTTTACTCCTAAATTAGAGAAAATATTATGCAATGTTAAGTTACTGTTCTTATATCTGCTCTGGAATTGCAATAATAAGCAACAGGACATACATACACAATTTCACGCCCGCAATCCTGGAGAGGTAGGCAGAGTTAAAGGGACAGCAGGCCCCTATAAGCACATTCAGTCAGAAATAAAACTGGTCTGGGTTAGATGGGAAATTGTGTAAAAGTAGTGATAAGTGGCTAGCTCGTCGCCTACACAATCTTATACTCAAAACCTCAAAGATATCGAGTAACATACATACTTAAAAAAAAGTAATAAAAAAAAATCTGTCGACTTGAGAACCTCCTCTTTTTTTTAAAGTCAGTTAAAAAGAAATATGTATCTGTAAAAAAACTACTTCACATGAGAACAAAAAGATCGAAAAATTGTGTTTTTTAAAGAATCAATAAAATTTTCGCTTTATATATATATATTCGTTATACATGATGTTGAATTTTAACTGTTTTTTACGATACGAGATTTTAAAGTTGTTCGTATTCTCACGGTATCATAATTTTTTTTATGCACAAGGGATTTCAAATTACATAACTTTTACTGACAGTTTCGTCTTTATTCGTTTTAATAATTGTAATGATAAATATTAATAATACATTGAAATAAATTAATACAAAAAACATTGACGACATACGCAACGTAAGTCTTGTAATTAAAACTATACATAGTGTAAGTAAAGAATATGGTTATTGTAGATCATTTTATTTATTTTGCGCCAGTCTATATTCTAATGCTCGTAACCCCCTGAGGGGAAAATCTTAAAAGCACTTTAGCCTATAATAAAATTGTGTTGAGCTAGATAGCAATTGTCCCCCCGCTGGGGTCTTCGGTTTGGCGTACCGGGGGGGCTTAGTAGGCCCTGGTGCAGGACAGGGCCGAAGCTACGAGACCCCGAGGTGAGAGGAAGAGAAGGAGCTGAGTGTGTCGTTGCTCGCCTCCCTATTCTCGGCAACCCGACAGGGGCGCACTGCGCTGCGTTGTGGTGGGTCGCGGAGGGATCTCCTCTCCCTCCGTGACGACAGGGCTCTGCCCTCAATTTGGGTCGCCGGGCGGAAGGCGGCCCCCTCTGACGAGACGCTCTCCGCGTGCCCTCTGGCTTAGCAGAGGGCACAGCGCGAGAGTGGGCCCACGACGCCGGTCACGGGGACGATCGGCGTCTGAATCCTGGGCGGAGTAGTTGAGACATGCTGGGTGGCCTGGCATGTCTCGACGCGCGCGCGTGCTCGGTGCTGTGCATCCGACGACTGATGGCGTGGGTTGCACAGCATCGACCACCGCCGCGCGAAGTGAGCCGCGCTGCGCGGCATGCGCACTACCGGAGGAGCTGTCGTATAGTCCCGACAGTGGGGATACCGGCTCCTCCGGAACTGAGCCGCGGGAGGCCACGTTGGGGTTTTAGTCGGTTCGAGTCCGACACACCGCCCTCTGCTTCCCAGAGCAGAGGGTGACGGCTCGTAAAAAGATAGCAATTGTAATCACGCGGCTAGGTTGTCAGCTAATTAATGATAAACTCCAATACAATAATTAGTTGCATTTTACGCCATGCTAGGCAAGAAACACAGTTGACACATTATTTTTAAGCTCTAGATGAACATGGGACATTTCGGTCTATTATTTTCACATAATGAATGTTATATTCGTTTTTTGGTGTGTGATTGTGTATAGGCGATAAGTTAACCAATTGTCGCTACTTTTTCACAATTTTCCATCAAACCCAGTTTTTTTAGAGTGAATATGGTCAATAGGGCTAGCTGCCCCTTCCGCTCTGTCTACCCCTTCGGGAATAACGGGCGCGGTGATATACTATATAATTTTTTTTTAGAAAGTTAGCTTAGGGAACCTTCCGATCCCCCCTGCCGGAGTCCTCGGTTTGTCGGGGGGGCCTAGTAAGCCCTGGACTTGGACCATCCAGGGCTGAAGCTAAGAGGGACCTCGAGGCGGGCCGCGACCGGTGTCTTGCCAGCCAGTCGCAGGACCGACCGCAGCGGCCGGACTTGTATGCCGAGGAAGAGGAGAAGCTGGGTGTTGACATTGGCCGCCTCCCTGTTCTCGGCTCACTTCCTCCCCCCCCCCCCATTGGTAATTTATACCCAACCAAATAAATATGACATTATCAAAACAAATCGGTGTGAGTAAAATTTTAAGGAAATGTACGTTATTTTTACGGGATCATAAAAGTAGATAACATAATCTTATCCTATCTTACAATCAATTAGGTTACTAATAAACGTTAACTTGTTATAAATAAAGAATATAAACTTACCAAATTTGAATATGGAGGAGTGTCTATTTAGTGGATGCATTAAAAACACAACTACACCTCTTAAATCATCATCAACTCGGGATTCATCTAAACAATAAGAATCTGGGTCACTCACTCCTTGGTATTCCCATGTTGTCATTACGACTGAACCGTTCTATTAATATATAATAATGTTATTATTTTAACGACATTTTGTAACCTTGAAGTTTTATATTTGTAATTGCTTGTCACAAAATATAGCTGTATAATTCTACTTTTGAAAAAAAAAGAAAAAAAATTACTTCACAAAAACATTTAATAGTCACATAAAGTTTAAATAAATAAATATACGAAGCGATAAAAAAGAAGAACAAGAATAAGGTGGGGCCAATTAGGTCTTAGCATTTGCCGCTGCGGCGTCAAGTTCAACGCCACAGCAGCGCTCGCTAGTATTCTGGGGGAATGTATGGTTTAGTAAGGACATGGAGTGATGACATGTGATAATTTTTAGGTACATTTATACATATTATGATATACAAAGTTATATACATATGTGCTAGATAATAGATGTATGTTTAATATGTATAAACATTGTGTTAGAAATCGGACTTCCGATACTTCACTAACGTGTTAACATACATAAAATAAAATGTATGTATGTTGTTGATCTATTAAATATAAATTAATTATAAATAAATTTAACATAAAACACAAAATAGCTGTCGAAATTTGACAAGCGCGTATTTGTCAACGGAAACGGAAATAAAAAAATAACTTACCTTTATTAGGTAATATGATGTGTATACATAACCGTAATGATAAAATAGTTTAATGTTTTTATCCGAAAAGAATCCAGGTTCTAATTCAAAAAAGTCATCGAAACGTCCAATTATTTTTGCGTCGGTGTCGTAAACATTAATTTGTGTAAATGTTATACTATCAGTAACATTCGGAATACAAGATATTTCATAATCATTTTCATTCACAGACTGTCCGGTATTACAACACTTATGTATTCTTATTTTGCCATAGGACACATCACTTTCAGCGATTAATAAAAATGCAAGAATTAAAAGTTTCATCTTGACGTGTCTGTTTTATAATTGCTTAATTATTAAGTCGTGTGTTGTTACGAATCAATATTGCATATAACTAATTCCGTTGTGACCTAGTGAGAATCACTTTCGTATCCTGTTTCGGGTCAGAAATTTGTTAATAAAGTAAAGTATGATCCTCCTTTAATGTAGCAAATTTCGTATTACTGGAACTAGGTATACCCGTGAGCCTGAAAAAAGCAGAGAGTTTTATGACTTCGAATTAACGACTTTTATTTTAGTTACTTATATTTAACATTTTATTAAGTGTTCATAACTAGTACATACATACATACATATAAAGACGCTCTCTATTCCAAAGCGGTAGGCAGTCAAACAAGTACCAAGCCCATTTAACCACTTTAAGTCAAAAGCAAAACTTGGTTGGGTTAGACAGACTCTTGTTAAAAAGTAGTGGCTAGCTTGTCGCCTACACAATAATAACCATAGATTGAAATTGGTAGTTTATTTCAGTTCTTGCGACATAATAACGTTATCAAAGTATGAATATTTTTCCGGAATCCGGAATGCAAGATTAAAATGTTGTGTTTAAATGATTATGATTTAGTAAATTAAAAATTGTTATAAACAGTTTTTCTTTATTGTTTGTTGTAAAATATAACTTAACACGCCATTGAAATTGAACTAAAAGGGAAATAAATATCAGTCCAGCATTTTTTTTTTATAGAAGCAAAGTTATATTTATGGTTTAATATTATATAAATATGGTAAATTAATATTACATATTATGGTAAATTTGTACTACAATACTTGGAATATTAAAATTATTGTTTTTATATTATATGTATGTTAGACTTAAGGTATATAAGTATTATATGGGCCAATATTGTTGTATAATAATTTGTTGCCTGAAATAAATGTTCAATATTATTATAATATTGAAGATAAACAAACATGATAATTTTTTTTTCATAATTTGCATGCATGAGATATCATGAGATATCTTTATACAAGATATATAAATTATTGTTATAACGTTAGTTTCAAAAAATATATGTATGCATTTACTTAACCCACACACACAGGCAGATGTTTTTTTCATTTCAAGTATTTTACCATATAACGATTACCAAATGGCGCGTACAAGTAAGTAGTATTCCCAGTTTATATAAAAAAATACATAAAAATGGGCTAGTACCTAGAGCGCATAATATTATCTGCATTATAGATACATAGTCGCAATTGCAATATTATGGCTGTTACTATTTATCATAAATTACCAAATGAATTAAAGGGACTCAGAATGAAAGGCTGTTTGTATTCCATAAAATATGACTTGACATATAAATTTTAATTCTTACATAACGGACATTATTGACATTGTTATTTATATATTAATACGTGAAGCAAAAACTTTGTACCGCTTTTTATAAGAATTATGCGGACGGGGGACTATGAGATTTGGCACAGTTAAAGTTTTTATGGAGACGGAGTGTAGAGTGCTAATAATATTTCAATAGCAGTACTTTGAATAAATACAAAAAAATCAATCTAATAATGGCTGAGTTTCGACCAGTGGGCGGTCACTAGTATTATTAAATAGGTCAAAGTTCATGCGCCTGTTTTGATTTCTATTATGTTATTGCATTTGCATGCTAATTCAAGTTAGTGAATAAGTGATTCTAATGTATTGTCTAATATTTTTGTACCAAGCAAATAAATTATTTTTATTTATTCTAAAAAAATATAGATATATACTCTTATAAATATACATATTATATATATATTTAAATATTTTGTGTAATTAGTAAATAATTTGAAATTATTACGTCGTTATACAAGACACGAACTTGTCAGGTTATTAACATTAGTATAGACTACTTATACTAATCGCTCTATACTATAGAGCATCAAACACTAAAGCTTCGGGGTCCATAATTAAAAGGTTTCATAAGCCACGGGGTTGTACTAATTAATTTCCAAGGTCCTCACACTATAATATGTAAGTATCACAAACTACGACTTACTGCACTGTAACTTATAGCAAAGTAAAAATATTATACACATAAAGTTTTTAAAAAAAATCACTATTTTATTCTACAAAGTTTGCTTTTGCGGAATAATAGCACACAACTTACATTTATGAATAAGAGAATAGAATAACAGCACTGCAACATTTGTTGTATATCGCTACTATTACATACAGTATGGCTTACAATTTGAATTGTAAAACTCTTTTATGAATCACATTTATATTATAGTTAGGTAATCACTTGTAACGCCTCCAACAACAAAGCTTTTATTTCTCCTGCTATTAAAATGTCCTGCTGTCAAAGTGAGACCTTGACTCCCAATTTGTTTTGGTGGGTTACAATTTGAATTGTAAAACTCTTTTATGAATCACATTTATAATATAGTTAGGTAATCACTTGTAACGCCTCCAACAACAAAGCTTTTATTTCTCCTGCTATTAAAATGTCCTGCTGTCAAAGTGAGACCTTGACTCCCAATTTGTTTTGGTGGGTAACTATAATCGTCAAAGGGGTATCTCGGTAGACGGTGGCTGTCAAGTGCTTATAGGCCCAATCAGAGTTGGTCGAAATGTATGTTAGTGCATAACTCTATAACGACTGTACCAAATTGGATATAGGTAGTCCGGTCAATTTAGACATAACAATAATGATCGAATAACAAAAAATCATTTGTCCCATGTTGGTCTGGGACTTGGCCCATGTTGATCTGGGACAAAAAAAAGAATGTGCCAACTGTGGTTCTTCCCTAGCATGTCGTAAAAGGCGACTAATGGTATACGGGCTTTTGGGTATGTGACTAAGTAGGCGACGAGCTAGCCACTTGTCACTCCTTTTTCACAATTTTCCATCTAACCCAGCCCGACTTTATTTTTGGCTGAATGTGGTTGAAGGGGCATGCTGCCCCTTTAACTCTGCCTACCCCTTCGGGGATTATGGGCGTGATGTTATGTATGTATTAACAAAATCCGAAAGAGCCAAATATAGGTAGAGACCTTGGATTTACCATAATTAAAAAAAAAAACACCAAACCTCCCATGTTTCCTAAGAAAGTCATTTGGGGTCAAAGGTCAATATTTCAGGCTTTTTTTGGGTTTTCCTCGAAAACGGTAAGCTTTATTAAAAATTTACCCCAGACCAAAGTTGTAGATTTCTAAATTACTTACAAAAATGGTAGGTACTGACTATTTTTTTCTATAGATCACCATTTTTGAGATATCGGGATTGTAAGAGCCAAGTTCTACATAATATGCATACATATATACATACATATTCAACAAGTAAGCAAAAATGCCAATTTGTCTTTCTTTTATGCATAAACTATACCCTGTCCTAACAATTTATTTTTAACAGTTCACATAGAACGTAACTGTTTTAGATTACGGATATAATACATACATAGTAATACTTAGTACTATGTACGCATATTGAATTTAATTTATTCGCCAATTGAATAAGATTATTGAGTAAATAAGTTTCTATAAACTTATTTACTCTACTACTAATTGGCTTATCTGATACATAAAAAAAGGGAGAGTAAAATACCGTAAAGGCAATAGTTATTACAAGATAACTGATAATAATCGTTTTACTTATAAAATACCGTTACGTTCTATGGCAACTGGTGATGGGATTGTTTTATTCGCATGAAAATCGAAATTGGGAAAAACGGTGCCACTCCTACCATGGAGCCCCTCCAATCCGGCCCGTCGCTGCTGAAATAACAGTAATGGAGATTGCAGTGACTAAAAATAATGCCTACATACGGATACTCCTCGCCAGACGGGCCAGACCCTTGTGCCTGGCGATTTTAATGCAAATTCCGTAGCTAAGATAACCCGGCCACTTTTCACCACAGACGGGGGTACACTTGGAGACCTAGGCGGTGCCGGCCGGCATACCCCTTCTAAACAGAGGGACCACCATTATATCATAGGTGGTTGGTTAGTCTCTAATCTGGGCTTCGCCCGAGGAATAGCATCGCGACTTAAGGGCAGTCTTTCCCAGGTAGGCAATGCCCGCCTGGACCGCGAAATCGCAAGGCGTTTGTGCAGGATTGGCTCAGACCTAGACCCTACCACAGTCTGGACGTAGAAACCGCAGCGGCGAATTTACATTACTTTCGCCAGCTCGTCTCACCTTACTACCGATATAAATGTTGTTAATAAAATTAAAATTTTATTTATCTATTATTTATTCAAATACAAAGACGATGAGAACATTATAACAATGTAAATACCTAATATGTAGCCTGAATGACACATTACATTTGTATTTATCAGCGGAGCAAATTTGTTCATAGTTCAAAGTATCGAGTCTAGTTTTTATGTCAAAATAGAGCTCATTACAGGATTAATAAGGAATATAAATAGACATATGATAGCTTTTTAAAGAAGACTTAGGTTTTTCTTGTTAGTAGTTTTTCTTGAGTTAATTTTTATTAGAAAGTACAATGCAATATATAGCGCGGGAAATTGTATGCCGTACCTTTATCCCAAAGATTTCAATGGTAATAATAATTGGTTTGTATGTTTCAGGTAGACCTGAGAGCAGCAAGGTTCCAAGCCACTCATCATCTACATGGAATCCAATATCTATTGTGCAGTTTGTGTGCTGTTGTCATCATCTTGCTGGCATAATCCTCGACGTTCCCACATGCCCCTAGTTTGGCATTGCATAAATCACGCAGCAGTCCAACCCGGCGTGTTAACCCGGAGTCGTCAAACGCACAAGTGACTTCTTGTATATGAAGGTTGTTGATTGGATGATGATTAAATTCTTACAGTTTCCATTCTGGTTTCATCTTTTTTAAACATCATAATCTTTGTTTTCTTCGCATTCAAGTCCAAAAAAAAGTAGGTAATTTATAGGTTGGAGACCCAACATGGGATTAAAGTGGTTATGGGTTCAACGGTATAAAATTTTACCATGTGCCCGGACCCGAAAATGGTCGGGCGAGTTAACGACAGAAATATTATTTAAATTCGAAAGGTGCCAGTTCGCCCGATCGGGCGAGTTTTTGTCGGGCGAGATGACGAAAAACTCGCGCCGTTAGTCTATCTATATAAATAAAAATGAATAGTCGATATGTATGTACGCGCATAACTCTAAAACGATTGCACCAGTTGGAATTTTTTTGTCAGGAGCAGGCTCGTACAAAATCAACTAGATTAGATCCTAATGTTAGTATGCAGGTAGGTAGTTCATAGGTTCACATTTAAAGACCCAAAAACGAAATTATAACTCTCACTCTTATTGGAATCAACGGGATAAAATTTATAATGTACCTAAACAAAGTCGGGGCAGGCGGCTCGTATTTTACTTTATATGTAAATTGATTTATCTCTAGTGCAAAAGAGCTTAAGAAAATAAACAGGTAGGTACTAAACTTTGATACAGATTTATGTTAATTATCAGTAATTTATTCATTAACTCGGACCACATGCCTACTGCCCATTTGTGACGAGTTGCAGAAAATCTAAATAAATTCGTCAAATTGTCCCACGTTACTATCGATATAAATATTGTTAATAAAATTTAATTTTTAATGACCTATATTTATTTAAATACAACGACGATGAGAACATTATAACAATGTAAATAATATTTAACCTGAATGACACATTACATTTTGTATTTGTCAGCGGAGCAAATTTGTTTCAAAGTATCGAGTCTAGTTTTCATGTAAAAATGGAACTCATTACATGATTAATTAGGAATCTAATTAGAAATATCTTTATTCATGTAGGCCTTACAAAAGCACTTATTGATAGTTATGATACAAATAAGTGATTCTACCGAGAAAAATCGGCAAGAAACTCGGTACTTACTCTTTTAAATTTACATACATACATAATGTCACGCTGTTTTCCCATGGGGGTAGGCAGAGATCACATCCTTCCATATGCTACGATCCTGACACATTTAATCCTCTTTTAATTTTAATGTATCTATTACCGGTAAAGTATATAATCCACAGTAGGAGAGCTGGCACTAATTTGTAGGTAAGTAGTGTCTAAAAATTTGTCCCATACCTCTCCTATTATACCCCAACACGGAACTGCAGACCTGGCTGGTGAGAAGTAGGGCTAAATCAAGATAGATAAATTGTTAGATCACTTAGCAGATAGAAAGTCCTACTAAAACGATCTGTCGTTTTATAATCCAATTAACATGTCATAGAATCCAATTAAATATCCTATTAACATGTCAAGTTGCCTCAAATGCATTTCTTGTATATTTTTTGCAAAATATATTAGCACGCATCTGGCAATGTTGAAACACCGACTGAATCGTCTGGTTTAATTTTTAATATTCTTTAAACATTAAAATATAACATGTAATAATTGCATATGGCCTTCAACATATTTTTGGAAAAAAAAAAATATTAATATTTAAAAATATTGGCGTCAGACAGGATTGCGCGCGGTGTGCTTCTGATGTATATTATACCTATATCTGGACAAATGCCTCCGGCGGATTATATCTATGAATAATGGAGTGCGCGTGGGTGTCTAATTTAACTGTCTGTTCCAAATTAATCTAGCATTCTAAGATGAATCCAGAGGAATGAGTAGTCTTTAGTCACAAATACATAGTTAATAAATAAAGTTACGTAGTTTAACAAGAAAATCAGCGTGGGCAATCGTATGCATCGCACGGTGGATCGACGCCAACGGGCCGGACCAATCCCGATTCTTTTCAACACTCTAGAATCTTCGATCGTTCGATGAATGTTCTCATAAACGTATTGGGCCATATACATTATGATTACTTTAGTCACGGACAATTTCTTTTTATAGTTCTGAGATGACTGCTTTGCTGTGGATTTTTTCAGTATTTTTGGGGACTTACTTGTCTGTTAAAGACGTATTTCTCTGATAGGCTCCAAATAGTAAGTGAAGTGCTCCAAATAGGTGATGGGGCGCTCTTCTGGTGTCCCATTATCGATGGGAGTACCCCAGGGCTCGATATTGGGACATCTGCTCTTACTTTTATACATTAATGATCTCCCTTATGTTTGGAAAGGATTTATGTAAGACTATCTGTGCCAGCGGTGTCACCCGCGTTTATGGTTAATATTATAAAGACCATTTCCGTCATACATGATTTCTATGTAACTTTAACCATTAAGGCTGCACACGCGACGGAAGCTTAAAAAATGGAGTAACTTCTCCCGTTTTCCCATAATTTCCCTTCACTACTCTGCTTCTATTGATTGTAGCGTGATGAAAAGTATATGATAACCTGCCCAGGAGTATGAAGAATAATTGTACCAAGTTTCGTTAAAATCCGTCGAGTAGTTTTTGTTTCTATAAGGAACATACAGACAGACAGACAGACAGACAAAAAATTTACTGATTGCATTTTTGGCATCAGTATCGATCACTAATCACCCCCTGATAGTTATTTTAAAAATATATTTCATGTACAGAATTGACCTCTGTACAGATTTATTATAAGTATAGATAGTTTTATTTACTGATGGATGATAGATACTACGCTGTTTTTTTAAATTGATAGACAAAATTATTTTCATGACGATTTAATCAACGCTCTCTCACAAGTACTATATTGGTTTAATACTAGTGATGTTCCGGATATCCGTGTCCGTATCCGTATCCGCGGATATCCGAGGGAGAAAAAAGATCCGTATCCATTACTTTTCTCGAGGATCTTTTACGGATCTTTTTCCTTTTTAATTTTCAATTGAAAGGATTAAATGCTATATATAGGTGATATAGGTAGATTAAAAAAACTAATTAATTTCATTCAGAGTATTTTTATTTCTTAAACTCAAATATTTGGCACCTTTATATTGCAAACATGTATCGTAGTAAATTACCATAAAAATAGGGCTTTGCGCGCCGACGCTGATCGAGTAAGAAAATGGAGATCCGTACCCGTATCCGTAGATCTTGACACCAAATATCCGTATTCGGATCCGTATCCGTGGATATAAATTTTTAACGATATGTCACATCACTATTTACTACCAACAAATGAAACTAAATGTGTTGAGTTTTCAATGCCAAACACAAGGCAAGTTAATATACAAATCACTATGAACGATGAAGCTATTGAGGTAGTAAACTCAAGTGTATTTCTTAGGCGTTCAGCAGGAAGACCTAGTTCGGCTGCCTAAGCATTCAGAAAAATAATACAATTAACTGATGTTTAAACAGCATGACTGGTGTATTTCAGTTATTAATAAATGCCAAATAGTACGTAAATTTTTACAGCTTGAATCCGATTCTGATAATACATAACACACAGCTTTACCTTCATTCTTACTTGGCCAAAAGCCCGTAATAATAAAAATTACCCCTTACTTAGGGAGAATACATAACCGTATATAAACAAAAATAATAATATTATAGTATAATGTCATATTGTCTGCTGCTGTAGAGATCTGCGGTTAATATACAAACTACTTTTGTATTGCAGAAAATTGTCGTTAGAGCCATATACGGCCTCAGACCACGTGACTCTCTTAGATATTTTTTAAAGAAATTAACATTTTGACAATTGCATCGTAATTCATTTTAGATTGTATGGTGTATATATACAAAAAATTCCTAAAAAGTCAAACGCTCATAGATTTAATACTAGAAATTAACACAAACTTGCTGTTCCAAGCCATAGACTCCAAAAGAGTGGTAATTTATTTATTGGTCTTAGTACTAAAATATATAAGAAAGTCTAAGTTCAAATTGTGCATTAAAGCGTTTTTAATGAGTAAGGGCTACATAAGATTGAAGACTTCGTTAATGACAAGCTTATTATGTTTAACTTTATAATTAAGTTTTCACCTGCAGTCTGCAGTATTGTTACCTAGTAAGTCATCATCTTCATCTTCCTAGCGTTATGTCCCGTGCTTAGACGGGGTCCGCTTAGACCATGATCCAGGATTTAGCGAGTCTGGTAATTACATTGAAGCGACTGCCGAACTGACCTTCGTAACCCTAAGATAGGGGAACCAGACAATTTTTGGATCATGGTTACAAATTATAAATTTGTTTGAATTTGCAGGTTTCATCACGATGTTTTCCCTCACCGTCGAGCTAGTGGTATAAATATGTACATAGATTTTTTTTAAATCTAGAGGTACATGCCCGGGTTTGAACCCGCACTCCTCGGTTAAGAGGCACGTGTCCTTACCATTGAGCTACCACCGCTCTATTGTTACCTAGTAAGTGTAGATTATAAATTACAAAATTGTTAATTACCTACATTATTAATTGCAAAATTATTAATCACAAAATTAAAAGAGTAACTATCGAGTTTCTTGCCGGTTTGTTCTTGATAGAGTGTACCTTCCAAACCGGCGATAATATTTTATTTTCTGTACATATTGATTATTTATAAGTCCTTTCATGAAGCCTATATAAAAAATTCAGTCAAATTGTAAACCTCCTCCTTTTTTTGAAGTCGGTTAATAAAGAGACTTTGAATTTGAATCCATAAAGTATTGAAAAATAAATATTTAAAGATCACCACAATATAGGTATCAAAATCAAAATTCCCATATTTTTTAATTTTAATCAATACTTAGCAATTTTTTTGATATTTGGCTAAAATCGATATTGGGACGCGCCTGAATAATTAGTTTTTAGTCTTTTTTGCAATTTTTTATAGATTTGTATTCTTCATTGTTGGATGTTTTATAATAAGGCTTCGTTGGACAAGGACCTTTTTTAATAAAAACTAGAAAATACGTTTCAATAAGAAATCATTTCTATAGGTTCTTCAGCGAAAAACATGTCAAGACGTCTCTTTGAAGAAACACCCAGGTCAACTATCGGTATTTGATCAGTAATCGTTTTCTAAGTTTGACTTGAACTATGTTATCATAGCAATATCATTATCTGGTGTTTTGTATGTTTACTCCTGATCTGGGTGAGGGTTCGTTGCTTTCAAAGCGATACTTTGCGAGTTCGAATCCAATGTACTTCTCGTACTCCTGGATCTACTTTTTGAGCTGTTGCTGGATGACATATTCAAGATTTTGTTACGGGTAAGTCTGAAAATAGGATACTTGTTTTAAATATCAAAATATTTAATGCATACAATATTGTTTACAAAGTGTTACAGAATAAAGGAATTGAGGACAAAAGAGCTCAGACATGAAGAGAAAATATACACTAGATTATATATAATAGAAATAAAATGTAATGATATTTAAAGAAACAGACCGACGTGTAGAAAAACAGCCGAAAGACAGAAGTATTAAGGATGACCAGTTGGTAAGACAAGGGATGAGGTAGATTGGTTACACCTGATGGTAAAGGTTTTTCGAAATTAGTTGTCTAAAGTTTGGTTTTCAGCATATGCAGCTCGGTATGATGGACAGGCCGACGCCACGTAAGGTTGCGAGTGCTGGGAAGAAGAAGACGATAAAACGGTATCATTCGGTCTGTATAGTGGCATAGACTGGAGCTTGAAGCATATACTTTTTAGGGCTTTAATCTAGTCTTGATACATAAATACACACTGGATCAAATGCATAAAAGTGGGCAAAATCCCACTAATATACAAAACATATAACATATTGGAGGACGGCAAAACATCCGGCAGGCAAAAGACGGCAATTAAAACGGAACTGTAAAAGGAGTAGTAGCACAGATTACTGAATAGTTTATAGATTTACAAGACTTACCTCTTCTTTAAATTCTTTAAAACATTTTTCTTGCATACGAAGATTATAAAGATGATAAGTCCAATAAATACATTGAAGGTATCGCTGATGTACCAGCCCTGGAATTTTGGGCTATAGGAGCTCACAACCTCCATAATCCAGTTTAGGCCCATTACTACTGACAGCTTTAAGTACACAATAAATCTGCAAATAAAAAGAATGATTGAATTTTACGATTTAAGGATATGAAAGGTTTTCCTAGTAAACCTTTATACATATGTATAAATATATATATTTTACTCCCTAGCGATATGTCCTGATCGGAGGGGTCAGTCAGAGGCGCAGATCGGTTATAGTAGGGTTAGATGGAACCCCCCCGCCGGGGTCCTTGGTTTGTCGTACGGGGGGGGGGGGGCTTAGTTAGGACGCCGAGAATGTTCATGAAACGCTGGCATCGAAGCAAATGTCTGAAGAACAACAAGCCAAATTATCGATCTAGTAATAATTTAATTAAATTAAATTGCATATTAACCTAACCTGGGTTAGGTTAATATGCAATTTAATGTTTTGGTGTTTTATTACTTAATAAAACACCAAACCTGTCCTAACTATATTTGACTGGTTCGATGGCGCATTCGGTAGTGACTCTTTCCCCCTGCGCCAAGTGTTGTGGGTTCGATCTCCACCAGGACAAACATTTGTGTGATGAATGCTTGTGTTTGTTCTCTGTCTGAGTGTTAATATTGAATAGTATTTATTTGTAATACCACTGTTGATTCTGATATCCGTAACACTGAGTTACTAACACCAGTGCTTAAGCTACTTACCTCGGAGTTAAATGTATATGATGTAGTCGGATATTTATTTATTTATTAATTATACAAAATATATACTGAATTAAATATGAATTACTTGGCTGTCTAAGTCATTTTATACTGACTGATTTTCAATAAGCCAAGTTGTTAAACGATAGAGATTCTAGTTAAATTAACTGTCGACAGAGGCATCAGAGTAGCTGCCGGCGTTTAATGAACTGGATAGGGGTGCCATTAACTGGCTAATTAAACCGGCTAATGTACATTACAGGTCATTATTTTTTCCATGGGGATCGGCTAAGACGTCCTTATAGCTACGATCCCGACTGACACTTTTGCTTCCTTTGCATTGATTAGTGTTGTCGCATACTCGTCGGCTAAGTGTAGGCTTTTTACCTGATATTTTATTAATTTCCTTATTCCAATTTGGTCATGGAATTAAGATTGATACTTTTCATCTCTCCTTTCACGCATATTCATAAGTAGCTACTATGGATGGATGTATGGATGTAACCGCGATACAATTTGTTTGTATGGATTTCTAGTATAAATATGTGTTATGAATGAGTGTCAACAGTCGTTTGGAAAAAACTCCAGAAAAAAATATGATATTATTATCTTCTTACCGGTGTTTCTGAGCTTTGTGTGCTGATTTGGTGCCAGCCGCCGCCGCGTTCCCGTTCAGGATTTGATTTCCCCTGCTTAGACGCCATATGTTAAACACAGTCATTCCGAAGAATATCCAATTGAGGATGATTATGACAAGCATTGGTCCGTACAAGTAGGCAGCCCTTGCTTTATCTATAAATAAAAAGCGAGTTATAGTCGCGTGATTGAAAATATAAAACAGGTAATTATAGAAAATTCTGGGAATCAGTTCCGATTTTGATATTATTGTTTTTTTTATATTTGAAGTGAAAAAAGTTATTACCATTGTTAAAATTATTTACATTGTATAAAAATATTTATGACATACAGGTAGAAAAAAATGTTTTTCTTAGATGTCCTTTGAATATGATGATAGGTAGTCGTTTTAATGTAATTAGCTGACTTTAAAATACAATGAATAGGGCTTTCGAGTAAATAGCTTCATCGACTTGACTACTCGATCGAATAGTAAGGTTAGCGATATAATGTGTGTCACAAATTATGTCAGTATTGGTAACACAAAGATATCTCTTAACAATTTGGTGCGCATTTCTGCTGGTTTCAATTTTGTAGTACGGCTACAAAATTGAAACCAGCAGGCTACAAAATTAAAATACTTAAGATGGAGGAAGAGAAGTAGGTAAAAACTCCCAATTTCGAAACCGACTGCTAGTAAGAAAACTTTAGACACCTTCGAAGAAGCATCCACTATTTGGTATATCGGGCTTGACGATACCAGGCAGGCGGCTTTTTTCGGTACTGTTGAGGACCGCAACAGCTATGGTCAAGGCTAACGGCACCCCCCATGCGATCAAGCAATACATGCAGAATTTGAAGCACTTCCCTCGTCGGTTTATATCCCGCGCCTTTGCGTAGCCTCTGCAAATGTATACAAGAAGGTTATGCTTATTGATTTATTTATTTATTAAGTCTTACTATTATTAGATATAACTGAAGCTTAGATAGATTTTGTGCGCCATGTTAAACTGTGATGTCATTATCATAAAATCATTTAAAAAATGATTTAACAAACGCTTGAAAGCATTGCTTAACCATATTATTTTAAATAAATGCATGCTTTGTGTGTGGTGCTTGTTAAAATGTTGGTATACTAATTATTCACGACATTCTCTTATATATATATATATATATACATATATTTACATATATATATATATATATATATATATATATGTAAACTGAAAACATTTTAAACTATATATTATTTTGGGTATGACTTAGTGAGTCATTCCCAAAATAACATATATGTAGTTTAATTTAATTATGTAAAAAGGTAGGCATATTTAATCAAGATATTATAATTAATGATTTGTTCGAACATTAAAATTCCCTAGCTTGTTCTAGTTTGGATATACGGCAATTTATAGACATATTAAGGATATGTTAAAAACATCCATGGCACAAGAACAAATGTTCTTGGTCATCATGCGAACTTTTCCCCTAGATCAGCTATAACTGGCTTTCTAAACTCTTTACCAAAAAGCCTACCGAACTCATTGAGCTATTATTACAACGTATAGAGAAGTTATGTCAAACAAAAATATTATCACGAAGCATGGACTGAGCGTGTTTCAGCATTTGCAGCGCTAAAACTAACAATTGTCGTCTAATTAAGCTATTAAAACACGCAGCGCTAGATCGTTCATAGAATATATTTTTCTCGCGACCAAAACGTCGTAAACGCCGTGAATTTCATGGCGCTTATGCGTAAACGTAGGCGAGTGACTAAACGAGTTGTTGCCGATCGGCAACAACCCACGGCGCAAAGAACTTGTTCGCTGCGTCGGTTCCATACGCTAGCAATAATAGTTCAATGACCGAACTCGCCTAATTATTATTGGTCGTAAGCTACAATTAAACGTATACCATCACGCCCGCAATTCCTGATGGAGAGTCTAAGGGGCAGTGAGCTCCTTAAATCACATCATCATCTCCCATCTGGTTGAAGGGATATGCTGCCCCTTTGACTCTGCCTACCCTTTCGGGGTTTATGTGTGTGATGTTATGTATGTATGTATCTCCCTAGCGTTATGTCCCGTGCTTAGACAGGGTCTGCTAAGACTATATCCAGGATTTAGCGAATCGGGTTACATTGAAGCGACTGCCGATCTGACCTTAGTAACCCTAAGATAGGGGAACCAGACTATTTTTGGATCGCGGTTAGAAATTCAAAGTAGTTTGAATTTGAAGTTTCAACACGATGTTTTCCCTCACCGTCGAGCAAGTAGTATAAATACGTACATAGATTTTAAAAATCTTGCGTTACATGTCCGGGTTTGAACCCGCACTCCTCGGTTAATAGGCACGTGTTGTTACCAATGAGCTACCACCGCTCTTAGCTCCTAAAATCATATTTAGGCAGACATATAATCAAGGTAGGTTATATCTAAAATAGTGACAAGTGTCTAGCTCGTCACCTACACAATATTTACTAACCCAACAATCACTACACCATTACATATTTTTTTATGTCCTAGGCGAAAACGGGATAAAATTGATTTACCTAAAAGTCCACCAGATGTCATATGACATTACGCCCATCCAACAAAAGCTGGATAACATAAAGTAGTATATCATTAACGCTGAAACCGAATAAACATTGTTAAGTTAGCTTGGAAAAACAAAAATGGCTTTTTGTAGGTATGCGCGGCAACGCACCCTAGATATTTTTCTAAAACAGCTATTGGTACTCAAAGTGTGTTCCGCGGAGGTCTAGGGCTCCGCGAAGCCTTTCGGGAGTCCACAAAAATATGTAGATAGTGGTCATAAGTAGTAAAATTCTAATATTAAGTATTTACAACGCGGGCTCGATGCCCCCGCCCGCACTGTTGCCCGCGCTCCGATTTACAAATAAATCAGTGTTTGCAAATTCTCTTCCCAAAAGGGGTCCAAACTCAAAAAAGTTGAGAACCGCTGCTCTAAAATAAAAGTAGCCTAAAAATACTCATGGTACCTTCCAGTGTACCAGTGAACGTCCCGTCAAAATAGAATCAATCGTTTCGGAAATTACCCAGAACAAGCAGATAGAGTCACAGAAACTGTATTAAACGGCTTTTTGTTAGAAGCAGTGTACAATTTTCATACGGATTTAGTAATCACAGACAAACATTTGATTTATCATACAGATATATATATATATATATATAGACTGTATAATATAATAACAGTATTAGAGTATAGCCGTCTATTGATATTGACAGTATTTTTACCTTTTTGCATTAATTAATAGATAGGTATTTAATTACATATTATAGACAGAAACTTACTTAAATAAATGCATATTATCGCAATCGGATTACTCGGCATAATTTGAAGACTGAAGGTGAACAGGTACGCTACCATGAGGCTGCCTGCGTAAGCCATGAGAATCTTTCCACCTAGGTTCCTTAACTCCTCTAGTAGACCGTACACTAACAGTAGCAGAAATAGAAATATGGCTGAGATCAAAAAACCTGGAATCAAAATTAGAAAATATTACTGAGCAGATATAGCTCTGGAATTGCAACAATATCTGAGCAACAGTGTTACTACTAAATTCGATATGTTCGCGACACGGGACAAATATTTTCATTATAAAAAAAATCAGTATAAAAAAAATTATAGAGACATTTTAAAAATTCTCGAAGTCTACAAGCTTTTTATGTGGCCTTGTTTTTCACTATGATCACCGTACAACACGTGGCAAGCAATGCGCACACGCGTTGTTGTATTTATCAGGGATAAGCCTCAGATCAACAGAAAAAGGAAGATGGAGTGTCACGAACATCAAAAGTGAAGTCACAAAATACACGCTCACGCACACACTTACAACTACAACCAAGCTGACAGCTCTTAGTACTTCACGAGCCGTCGGACAGTAAAAATATCGAAAAAAAAAATTGTTATAACTTCCTGTGTAGTCAAAAGTTGTAAAAATAATACCCTAACCCATAAGAAGTTTGATCTGAGGGATAAGCTTAATATGGTTTTAGAAATATTACTTAGTTAAAATACGACAAGCTATAAAAAATATTAGAATCGATTCTATTAACGATTCTGTACAAACAATTTTCAGGTATCGTATATACTGAAAATAATGTTGTACAACACACATATCGACGGGTGCAAACACGGAACAAATATTAAGTAGAAGTGCCAAGTGGGCGTGGCAGTGAAGCCACAATACTGCGTTGTAACGCAAGACTACTTGTGTCTAAATGTACACCTTAGGGTAACCCGGGGCTTTGGCGGTCACGGGGCAACGCCAGTCAGTCCAATATCTTGACTACCAGTGTAGATAGGCCGACTGGGTGAGGGACGCGCGGGGCAATATAAAGACGCGGCCCGCTGCGACCAGCCAGTGCGCGCGGAAAGCTAACGGAGGAGACACGTGCGTCGCTTTTAGGCCGGCTCACTGTAATTTTTGGCGGAATACGATTGAAGGTAAATGTCGTTTTATTCATTATTTTTGAACAGGATTTGTAATTTTTAATGTGATATGACACCGTAGATTGGAAAGATAATGTGATATTTGTCGTAGTTAGTATAGATTTCATATCTTTTGGAGGTTAATACAAAAAGACCCAAAGGGGTAATACCGGTCAAGTGACTGCCATTACCCCACATCCAATTTTCTATTTCTTAATGTACAGATGGTGAGAAATCGAAAAAGGACAACTTCCAAGGCTAGCTGGTGTACGGAGGACTTGAAGCATGCTATACAAGACATTGAAAAAGGTTCATCTATAAGAGGAGCAGCAAAAAAGTACAAAATACCATTTACGACGTTACAAGAACGATTGAAAAAGAAAAATGAGAGTGATCCAACAATGGGTAAGAAACCTTTACCAAAGATCAAGAAAGTGCTATCGCAGCCCAAATAAAGGCACTGTCTTCTATTTTCTATGGATTGACAATGACTGATCTTCGAAAACTTGTTTATAAGTATGCTAGCATTAATTCAAAATACCTTCAACAAAGAGACAGAAATGGCAGGCGTGGATTGGCTGAATAATTTCTTGCGACGTAATCCATCAGTAGCAGTGCGTAAAGCAGAAGCTACAAGTTTAAATAGAGTTATGTCATTCAACAAAAATAAGGTAACAATTTTTTATACCCTGTTAGAAAGTTTGATGGAGAAACACAAATTTATCCCAAATAATATTTATAACGCCGATGAAACCGAAATTACAACAGTCACGGATCCCGGAAAAGTATTAGCAGAGAAAGGACAGCGCAGAGTTGGTGCTATTACAAGTGGCGAACGTGGCAGAAACATAACCGTCATGTGTGCCATGAGTGCAGCAGGGAATTTTATACCGCCTATGTTTATATTCCCGCGTCAAAGAATGACTCCTCTTTTACAAAAAGATGGCCCGCCTGGTGCTATGTATACAATTTCAAAGAACGGCTGGATTAATGAAGACGTATTTATAGAATGGTTAAAGCATTTTGCTGCCTATGCTAAACCAACTAAAGAGAGCCCCGTTCTTCTGGTGATTGACAACCACGCCAGTCATATTTCTCTTGCAGGCTATACTTTTTGCAAAGAAAACCATATAGTAATGCTGTCCATTCCGCCTCATAGTTCGCACCGCATCCAACCTCTTGATGTAGTATTTTACGGGCCTTTAAAAGCAGCGTACAGACAGGAATGCAATTTGTATATGAAATCACATTTGATGGCAAAAATAACACCTTATGAGGTGGCTTCATTATTCAACAAAGCATACTCCAATGTCGCAACTATAAACAAGGGGCAAAGTGGCTTTCGCGCTACAGGAATTTATCCTATAAATCCCAACGTGTTCACAGAGCAAGATTTTTTAGCGGCATCTTTGATGTCTTCTAATGATGAGACTGCAGTGGAACCTAATGTTGAGAGGGAGAATAATAACACACCACTTGTTGATTTATCCAGTCATGAGATTGATACAAAACAAGAGATTGCAGGATCATCTAATGCAGCAATTGTTGACTTGGCACCATCTCCATCCATCTTTGAAACTGACGCCGATAAAGAGAATTCTGAATTATCGCAAACACGAACACCATTTGCCCAGATAGCGCCTATGCCCACATTGCCCACTCCTTCGACATCTTCAACACGTTCCACGCACAGAAAACGACAACATGCGACTTGTCTTACAGCAACACCCATGAAGGATATTTTAGAAGATAAAGAGGCTAGAAAAGAGAAATCAAAGAAAAATAAAGGTACTACAAGGCGTGATTTGAAGAAAAAAATTAAACCAAAGACGGTAAAGACGGTGAAAAATGTCGGTAAAGCTAAGCGACGAGTCTTGCAAAGTTCTAGTTCTGAAGAAGAGGAAGATGTTGGCAATTTGTTGGCTTGGATGATTTACCTACTCATATAGATCATAACAAATGCATAATTTGTAGAGAATTTGGTAGAAATCATGAGCTCTGGTATCGTTGTACTAATTGTGGTAGTTGGGCACACGCGGCTTGTACCGGTTGGGATACAGCTAAGGGATATATTTGTGACCTTTGTATTAATTAACTGATTTTTTATAAGATATAAATGTGACTGTCATTAACCCATTACATGACCGTCATTACCCGCATATGCGGGTAATGCCGGTCATTTCGGTTTTTTTTTTAAACAATTGTGAATTATTAATTAAGACTGATAATGAAACGTTACGTTCCTACGTTGATTCTAAGATAGTTTAACTATTTGATGTTGTTCGAATTGTTATCTAATATTAAATTTTCTAGAATTTATAAGCAAATGTTTTTTTATGACTGCCATTGCCCTTGGTTACCCTACCTATACATAATATGGCTTATAATTGCTTCAATAAAAATACGACGCCATTAATGACGAAAAGTAAACGAAAGATCTTAACTAGGTACTTATTTATTTAGAGGTATAAGTAAATTAAACTGAAAGAAGAAAAATAAGTTATGTTTTCTGATGTAGGGCTAATGAGATTTAAAGCTGTTTTTGACTAAAAAAAGTATGGCCAATCCTGCTTATTGTTTATTTGTAGTGTAATAAGAGGCGTATTTGTGTGCGTTTGGCTTCATCGGTTCTCATACTAATTTAGTTACATGCCACTTCTACTAGTTTTTTCTGTTCTAAGGGTGCAAAGGATCCGTATAAAAGCTAAAAGTAAAAGAGATATCAGTAAAAAAGCTACTACAGAAGAGCGAAACGACCGATTTTTTTAAGGATTTTTAATATTCTCTTTACGTTATCAATACATAGGTATATTTTATCTTATTTGTTTGTACATGATGTTAGTTTTGACTGTTTTTATGATATATTTTACGATATATTTGTAATACCACTGTCGATTCTGAAATATGTAACACAAGTGTTTAAGCTACATAATTACCTCGGAGTCAGATCAATGTTTGAAGTTAAAATTAAATTATCTATACTTATAATAAATCTGTAGAGAGGTCAATTCTGTACATGAAATATATTTTCAAAATCTATCAGGGGGTGATTAGTGATCGATACTGATGCCAAAAATGCAATCAGTAAAATTTTTGTCTGTCTGTCTGTCTGTATGTTCCTTATAGAAACAAAAACTACTCGACGGTTTTTAACGAAACTTATACATTCCTACATCGCGCTGACGAAGTTATTCCCGATACTACAATATACACCGCACTGAGACGTTTAGTGGGACCTAGGTACCCAAGCAAGCAACATCGAGCTCGGCGGAAGTACTTCCACTTTTACCGTGAGTGGGTATCAGTAATAATAATACTTACTCTATAACCACCATTTCATATTTGAGAAAATAATGTAGCGCCTGGCAATTCTGGGATTTCGGTCTATAAATACTACTTAAAAAAAATACAAAAGGCTGTCGCTGCGATACAGTCCAGTTTCCTGTGTGTCATTACTTTGTATAATAAAAAAACCGACCTTACTATCAATTAGGTTACGAATAAACGCTAACTATTAATAATAAATATGAAATATAAACTTACCACATTTGTAAAATATAGGATTTCTCTGTATTGGACTTCTAAAATACACAGCTGGAGCTATTTTACCATTTTTGCCTATATATTGATCTAAACAATAATCATCTGGGTCACGCACATCTTGGATTTTCCTTGATTGGAGTATGACTGATCCATTCTGTAAATCAATAACAACGTTAATATTTTAAATTTGAGAATTATTTTAAAATATTTATGATTGTTGTTGCTTGAGAATCCATATTGTAATTGCTTATTACAAAATGTAACTGCGAATTCCAATTTTAATGGGCGTAAAACAAATTAAAAACAAACAACTCACCTCAATCAATTGAAATGATGTATAAAATCTAATATAATACCATAACGATTGTCTGACTTCTTCGTCCGAAAAGAATCCAGGTTCGAATACAAAAAAGTCGTCGACACGTCCACTTTCTTTTAAGTCTGTGTCGTAAACTTTAACTTGTGTAAGGTTCTTAATATCATTATCGTTCGTAAAACATTCTTTCCGTCCATGCACAGACTGTCCAGTATTACAACACTTGTTTAAACTTAATTTGCCATAGCACAGATCACTTGCAGCTATGAATAAAAGTGCAAGAATCAAAAGTTTCATTTTACTTTATAGTATGGAATAATAGAATATAATTTTTGAATTATGAATTCGTATTCGTCTACCTATGATTTACTCATGAAATGTACTGATCGCCATTTATTTTCCCTGTTACAGCTAATACCTAATATGTAACTAATACCTAATATGTATGAGTGTTAACAATCGACTAGATTTGTACACTCTAACAAGACTTGAAAAGGAAAATGAATTTATTAGTAATACAAATTACAGGCTGGTTTTAATAGTAGGGAATATTGAATTTAAATAATTGTGTTGTGATGACCTAGTGAGAATGAATTTCGCATCCTGTTTCGGGTCAGAAATTCGTTGATAAAGTATGATCCTCCTTTAATGTAGCAGATGTCGTATTACTGGAACTGGGTATACCCGTGAGCCTGAAAAAAGCAGACAGTTTTATGACTTCGAATCAACGACTTTTATTTTAGTTAAATTCATAATTTTAGTTTCTAAATGTTAATAAGTGATAGGTACAACATAAATAATACCCGATGGGGCAGGCAATCAAATAGGTAGCAATCTCTTTTAACCACTTTAAGCCAAAAACGGAACTTGCTGGGCTAACCCAGAAAGTTCAATTTTTGGCTGAGTCTAAACACAAACTTGTTAAAAAGTCGTGGCTAGCTTGTCGCTACACAATAATAACCGTAGCTCGGAATGGATTTACGACTTGCTGCGTCATAATAACGTTATCAAAGTATGAATACACTTCCAGTCCAGTCATCTTAGGAGTTTCATAAACGAATTCCTGAATAGAGAAATAGTGTTCATCCGCCGACAATATTTTTGAAGGTCTATCCAACGAAATACGCAATTGAATAGAAGAGAAAAGATCATCATCCCTACTTTCCATTATATGTAGGGGAGGTCGAGATGGCAATAAGGGTGTGAGACGACGCGCGGGGGCGGGGACAACACCCCACACACCCGCGCAACTCCTTTGTTTATTAAAACGACTTCAGTCATTAAATTTAGTAATATTAATTGTTAGTTTGTTTGTTGGAAAATTACTTCTAGTTAAGTTAAGTGGTAATATTTGACAAAAGGTTTTGTTAGGAGTCATAAAAATCGTAGAGCTTGTATGAAAAGGACCATGAATGTTGAAGAAGCAAGTGAGGTGTGTGTGAGGGCCGCGCCTTTAGGCGTTCTGTTTTCTCTGATTACCCCGCTAGGCAATAGGGGTGAAGTTTAGTTAGTTATAAGATACACAGTTAGAAAAATAGATAGAAAAATTAATTGTATACGCCCCATGGGAAATGTCAATTATTACTGATTACAAAACTGCTCTTGTAGTGTACCATGAGTGACCATGACTATGTAGCGTCGCTACTTCGATATGGACCTATAATATCGTCGGTCTAGATGAGATAGCTCGTACATGCAAACTGACAAAATTTATAGGAGATACAAACAACTTCTTTTAAAACTAACTGCAATACTTACATATATATTTTTTAAACATTTAAACTTCAAATATAATAGAAAATACATTTATTATAAAAGTAAATTACCTCTAAATGAGCAGATAATTTGGAAATCATATTTGAAACTTTCAACATTTAATTTTAGTTACGAGCTATCACATCTACATAGATTGACGTGGGGAAATGGCCAAGCAAGTAGTACATTTATAATAAATTACCAAATTAATAGAACTGTTTCGATCGAAAATTATTTGATATATTGGTTAGCAACTGTTTTAAGCAAGAAAAGTTTATTTGACATGAATTAATACCTACTTAATTGACATTATTTTCATGTGTTATGAGATCTTGACATTGCAGAGGAGATCCCTGGGCCGCGAGACGTTACATACCTATTTAATTTTTCTTTCTTTTTTTTGATTCTGTACCACTTCGGGGATTATGGGCGTAATGTTATTTATGTATGTATATTGTACCTTATTCAAAGCAAAGATTTTATTCTTATTTTTTAATAATAACTAAAAAACATAGCACTTGACAACCTTCGCACTCTGCGTTATTTATGACGCCTTATTCTTTTACCGAAGATTGATGCCAACGGAATAATAAATATAATACTGATAACTGGGATATTATAATTAAATCATGGTAATTAAACAAAAAGCAAAGGCTAGGCCATGCCTTCATGCCCAAAGTATAATTCAAATAAATAAGAAATACAATTTAGAATTTACATTATTAATAAGTTACAACTTGCATTTATTATTAGACGAGACACGAACTTGTCAGGTAGTTTTTATTAGTAGACTCTAAACTGACTATACTAATCGATCTATATCATAGAGCATAAAATACTAAAGCTTCAAACTTACGTTTTAGAGGTCCATACTTAAAAGGTTCCATAAGTCACGAGATTGTACTTAATAAATTCCAAGGTTCCAAATCCCAAAATTCCTCGCACTTAAATATTTATCACTGACAACGATTTATTGTACTGTAATATTGCACAGTAAAAATATTTTATACATGTAATTTCAAATAAAATGCACTGTTTTATTTAAAAGTTTCCTTTAAGGAAACACAGTACTGCAACATTTGTTGTATATCGCTACTGGTACGTACGGTATGACACACAATTTAAATACTATAATATAATATGCTTATAAGAATAATTAGTGATCACTTGTAACGTTTCCGACAAAAGGCGTTTTACGTTAGCTAGCTACACGTGTACAGCGGTAAATGATGAGTCTTAGTGTTACAATCAACGCAATGAAAACTTCCCCTATATTTTAGGTTTCCACTCTATACCACGAATGTGGTAATGTATATGTGCTATTTTAACTAGCAAGATAATTATTCTTAAAAACAGATGAAGTCTTTTAGTACTTAATGCCGCTTAGCTGTGTATTTACAGAGATTATTCCTTATAAAAGATATGTAAATAAATGAAGTTTCTACTAAGCGGACTCAATCAAAAATGTGGAAATTTATTTATTGCACTTGTAAATAATTCAACCTGTGGGGACCTGTTGACATTGAAACATGAAAGGCACGAAACAAGCTTGTGGAGAAAAATATTCTTAAATCGTTTATATGAAGCTACGTCATACTTCCTATTAAACCATTTTAATTCTGCGCCAAATAATTTGAACCTAAATAGCATGATTTTTCTAATGATTATCTGCACGCTAAAGATTGAAATATATTGTATTTGTTTCATTTTAAATGAAAAAATAGGTTTCCCTTTCACGCCTAAGAACTTTATAAAATAACTAACTAACTGACTGACTAAACTTCACGCCACTTCCCTAGCGGGGTAGGCAGAGAGAACCGAACGCCATATGGCACGATCCTTACACACCTCACTCGGCTCTTCAACATTCATAATCCTTTTCATACAAGCTCTACGGTTTTATGACTCCTAACATCACCTTCTGTTAATAGGTACACGACCAATCTGGAATCTTCCACTTTCGCATTGTATATCTGTTTAGTAAATCTTTCGTCATCCATTCTTTCCACATGTCCGAACCACCGGAGCATGCCTCTTTTTACCTTGACTCCGACGCTGTCTTGCAGACCGACTCAGCCAAAAACAAAACTGGGCAGGGCTAGATGGAAAATTGTGAAAAGGAATGACAAGTGGCCAGTTTGTCGCCTATACACAATCACATACCCAAAACCCATTTATCACCATGAGTCACCCTTTAACGACATGCGAAGCAAGGAACACAGTTAGCACATTTTGTGTTCTATGTGAATATTTAATATTCAGCTCGATGGCGCTTTCGGCATTGACCCTGTCCTATCCGCTAAGAAATGTGGTTTCGATCCCCACTCAAACATTCGTGTGATGAATACTTGTGCTTGTTCTGTGTCTGGGTATATCGAATATTTAGTTTAATTTGTAATACAACTCTTGAATCTGATATACGTAACACAAGAACTTAAGGTACTTACTTTAATGTTTAATGTATGTATGTAATGTTGTCTTACATTTTAATACTTATTATTTAATATTTTGATAAGGGTGACGAATCGAAAAGTCATCGAAACGGGAAAGACCCTTTTGACGCGCATGACGTTTATTAATAATTCATTTTACCTTTATTGTTAACGTGGTTAATATAAAAAAAATCGTGATTGTGTAGGCGACGAGCTAGACCTTTATCACTATTTTTAGAATTGTCCATCGAACCCAGTTTTATTTTTTTAACTATTTATTATTGTCATTTTTTGTGAGTTCACCTTTTGTGTAACTAGTGCATTTGGTTAACACCATCATTAAGTGAATATACAATTAGTTCATATAATTTATTGTACTGTTCATGTTATATTGTAATATTCGTTAGTTAACTAATAAAATAAAAATAATTCTGACCAAAATTATTTTGGTCCAAATTGTATATACCCCTATGACTTTCCAAGTACCTACGTCTCCGGAGATTACGGGCGTGATGACATTTACGAATACTAGAATATACTAGAAATGAATTTAGTTATATTATACTACTGTATTCTCTTTGGTTTATAGAGAAAGATGTAATTAATTACTCATGTAGCGTGTACATACCTAGTTTATAATGTACAAAACAACCTCACTTACAGTGGCGTAGCTAGGTGACAATGGGCCCTGGGGCAAAAAAGAAACTAAGGCCCATGGGCGTAGGCAGATTTTGGTCCACCCCCCCTATGCAGGGAGAAAAATTTTAGTGCCCACTAACATTTTTCTTCCTATGTTAGACAGAGTCAAATCAAACTCTAATGAAGAGGTGTGCTGATCAGGTTTTGGGACCCTAAAGGGGCCTAACGGGGCCCAAGCTTAGGGCCCCGGGGCACTGTCCCGCTTTGCCCCTGGATAGCTACGCCACTGCTTACTTAAGTATATACGAAACCTGAAAATCGTTACAGAATCGATGGCAATATTTTCTATGCATTTTTATATTTTGACTAAATACTATTTATAGCATTCTAATAATGTGGATGGCGAGCACGTCGTTCAGTCCAATTATTATTATTTATAACTAGCTTCTGCCCGCGGCGTTTCTCTAGTGAAACATAGCTAATATGTTATTCTAATGTAGGTATAAGCTATACTATTCACTTTAAACTTTACAATATGAAAGTTTATTTAAAATCCATGCAGTGCTTTTTGCTTGAAAGAGTAACAAACATCCACACATCCATCTATCCATACAAACTTTCGCGATTATAATATTATTAGATAAGATATGCGCACACGCCGTAATAAGCGTAAACCATACTCGCGCGAGGACCAAGAGGCTACAAAAAATCTTGTATCTTCGTAAGTTTTTGAGATACCATGACACTTTTTTTTGTACTGATTGTATAAATAGTATTTGACCTGTCTTTTTGGTTTCGTATATACTAAACTTAAGCTTGTATATACTATTTAACGTGAATAAAGTAATAAATAAATGCATAATTTTACTGTTAGTCTGCTTCGATATTGTAATTGTTCCCAGTGATATCAAATAGTAAATATTTGAGCAGCTATCAGTCTTTAGCCGGTTTCTTCCCGTTGCAAACATTTAAACCTTGTACCGGAATCGAGGTAAAACATGACACAAACTCTTATAAGGCAGTCCGTTTCTAATAATTAATATAACGTTGCTTTGTCCTGTTTGTCACAAACACTGCTAATTGACTTACAATTAAAAGTTACATATTTCCAATGACTAACAATATCCATGCAATCTGGAGTGGGATATGTACACGTCTGAAGGGGAACGCTTTAAAGACGATAAGATTACTAGTAGGTGTTATCAGTATCTATGTAGATACTAGTCAAAGATAAAAAATACGGTCAATGTTGCTCACGCACGTCCAAAGTACTTAGATCAATCAAACAATATGCGATGTCAAATAAACGGCGTTTAAACATTACAATACAACATTTGAAATCGGGCACAACATGTACAATATTTGAAATTGAAGATACTTTAGGGAAAAGTTAAATTTAAAGTGTTAAACGAACCGTGCCTTCTTTGGCTTGGTAAGTTCTCTTTGTCATTAAAGTCTGTATGGCTGGTCTGAAAGGAATAGAATTTATCTAGTGTAAAACCACGGACTAGTAAAAAAAGAAGGACTCCACGCGGTCATACTATAGCGTGAAGCCACGTATTAGCATGTGTGAGTGAGATACTTATGGATACCAGATATCGGATATCTGTCAGAGGGAGCACTTATTATATCAATGGGTGATGTAAGTTGCGTGTCAAGTCAAGGTGGAGCACCTGAGGAGCTCCAATATCTAGTTAGTGGCGCGGAGTCCTTCTTTTCTTACTAGTCCGTGGGTAAAACGTATATAATTTCGCTTTGGTGTTATGTGAGGCTTCGATAGTAGGTAGGTATGTTTGTTATTACATCGGTACTTCAGGAATATTTTAATAAATATATATGCGAGTTATTTCAGTAATACTATATATGGTGTCAGTGACAATTAAATGATAAACAAATCATTAAAGGTAAACTTATTTTTATAGAATGTTCATATAACCTATTTATATATCTAACTTTTTTGTTGCGGCTTTGGTTTAACTATAGTAATAATAATGTCCTCCTAACCGATATCGGTCACAGCGGCCAATGTCAACGAAGATTAGCCAACTGCGCAGGAGGTTATAGTGCACAAGTGTGTGCGCAGACACAGGTGCACTCTCTGTTCCTTCACTCTCATATTCCAGTAAGACAGCAATCGACATGAACGGAGAGAGGTCAGGCGCAGGACCAACGGCTTAAAGTGCTTACTGAGGCACTGGGTGATTAAACTGCTAACTTCCTGACTCTGGACTGTTACTGAGTAATTTCAATGTTGATTGAAACCGGGACCTCTTGGTCCTTAGGCGGCGCATGATACACTAGACGAACGAGGTAGTCAGTTTAGATTTTACTATAAATATGATGTTGTAAGACTCTAGACCAGCTATAATAAACCTGCGGCCCGCGGGCCGCATGCACCCCGCCCGCCGGGTCTTTGTTTTGGCCCATCTGTAGTTACAGATTAATTGTAAACCATTATTTATTGAATTAAGTTTTAATTAAGACCTAAATGAGTTTTGGTTGCGGCCCTCGACATCATGACGAATGTGTTTTTGACCCCTATAAAAAAAGGTTGAGTATGGCTGCTCTAGACATTTATACTACCGCCGGGGTCTCCGGTTTGCCGTACCGGGGGAGCTTAGTAGACCCTCTTTATCAGGACAGAGACCCAGAGATTGGCCGCAACTGCTCGATGTAAAATGAGCCGCCAGTTGTGCCGCAACTGTTGAAGTTTTCATAGTTCGTTATTGAGATATTGCTAACGTATTGTTTTTTTTATTTCAATATATTTTAGTAATACCTATAACTTATGGACTAAAAAATATTTGAGTTGACTAGCCTATTGACACAGTTAAAAGGAAGCTCATTGTAGGGTTTAAAGTGAAAATAAAAGGAAATTTTTATTTTACTCATGATTGGTTTATTATCTATAATTATGAGAAAGTTGCTTAAAAATATGCAATCTAAAAACTAGTTACATTAATGTTATTATTATTTAATAGGCAATTATATCAAATATAAACGTATTTCGTAAAATGTATCCTTACATTTAGTCTAATCTATGGAAAAGTATCTTAACTATTTTATTTACAATTGCATTGTTTATTCATTTTCAGTATTACAGTATAAACAACTAATATAATGAGATGTAGGTAAATAATAAGAATAAGAAACAACATTGATGATGAACATGACTTGATAGCTTAATTAATTTCGTATAATAACAGTTTCAACGTTGACGTGTAACGTTGTTTATACCAACATAAGATTTATTAGTCATTTGTACTAAGTAGGAAATTCGATTCGAAACAAAAACTAATTATTAATTGACATTGACGTAGTTATTTATCGTAGTAAACCGCACTTATAGTTACTTAAGTAAGTAACTAACTAAACTTCACGCCACTTCCCTAGCGGGGTAGGCAGAGAGAACCGAACGCCATATGGCACGATCCTTACACACTTATAGTTAAGTATTCTAAAGTTAAATTATTTACATAAATATATTTGAAATATCTTTGGACATTTATTTGTATATAAAATACGGATTTTAAAATTAAAGATGGTTCTAATGGCTAATTATATCTATAAATAAAGTTTTAATGGTCAGTCTTTAAAAAATATCCAAAAACGAATTAAAAGCTTTCGCGATAATTTATTTTGGGTTGGATGCCCATTTCGATATTCGTTAAATTTGTAATGGCAGTAGTAGTCACTATAGTTTAGTATTGTTTTTATTAATTTTTATTGATTTTAATTATATTATCCATTATTGGTGCAATGTCCGTTACTGGTGCATTTGCGACGTTTGTTATTGAAGTAGTAGTCCAATATTTATATTTAAGTGTTTGTCATTTAGATATTACAAGTATTCTTAGTTAAGAGCTAGCAATTAGCGATTCAAGTAAGCACTATACTTATATTGTTTTATTTACTTTTCGTTGAAAAGCGACCTTAAGGAGTTATTAAACAATGATTTTGCATTAGTTGTGTTATACATATATGTTAATTAAATATAACTGTAGTAGATTTGAGCATAAAGTTACAGTACAGTATCAGGCTCCATGTCGGTCTGGCACTCAAAAATAATGTGCCAACTGTGTTCCTTTCCTAGCATATTGTAAAAGGCCACTAATGGCGTACTGGGTTGTGATTATGTAGGTAGCGATAGCTACTTAATTTTTTTTACAATTTTGCATCTAACTCAAGTAAATTTTTACCCATGTTTGTCAAAACGCAATCACTTCATAGATTTTGTATGGGCTTGGCAGTTTATTAAGTCACTAGGTTGTAAACCTAGTCTAATTATTAAGCAGTTTTTGTAAAATCATAGACATAAGATAATTCAAAATTAGTGTAGGTTTACAACATACTACGATACTTTCTTTAAGGAATTGATATTACAAAATTAAATATAAATGGTGTCAACATCCCCATTGAACTGCCATAAAAAGGGGCTATTTTACTGTCAATCAGACTTAAGTTTAAATATTGCTATTCTACTTTATTAGCGATGAAAATATTGTCTTAAAACGTATTTTCAACCGACTTCAAAAAAAAGGAGGAAGTTCTCAATTCGACCATGTATATTTTTAATCTATCATTATTTATGTTCTGTGATTGTCTTTTGTACAACATTCGAGTGTATTGGAGAATATCTTACTACTTCAGGTAACACACAAGGACAAGGACTGCTTGTTAGTTCAGCTAAGTAGCCACCTAGGCCTATGAGCATTTGCAATACCAAAGGTATCATTGTGGTATATTTCATCCAAACGAATGTTATTATAAATGCCAAAGTCTATGAAAGACAGACAGGCTGCCTGTTTTGGCTTCCAACCTAAAATGACACTTGGTACATCTAAAGTTCGATTTCTGAGGAAAGACATAGGGTACCTACTTTAACCCAAAAAGGTAATACGCCAGTCTCTGCAGCAGACTGAATAGGCAATATGACTAAAAAATTCTGTTTCATCCATCAGTTAGATTATTAAAGAATATTGAATACATATTTTTTATTTAATTGTCAACAAACATTGACGAAGATACAATGGATTCAAGTTGCGCGTGACGTCACGCATTCGTAATTTGAAAGCGATTCTAACCCAGCCCATTGTCTCATGTTGGTCTGGGAGTTAAAAAGAATGTGCCAAATGTGTTTCTTGTGTGACTAATGTTATATGGGGTTTGCGGTATGTGATTGTGTAGGCGACGAGCTAGCCACATGTCACTACTTTTTTTACAATTTTTCCATCTAACCCAGCCCAATTTTGTTTTTGGCTGAAAGTAGTTCAAGGGGCCTGCTGTCCCTTTGACTCTGCCTGACCCTCCGGGGATTATGGGCGTGATGTTATGTTGTTGTTGATAAAGCGGAAAATATGTGTCTAGTATTTTTGTATAATCTAACTGACGGTCTAAATAGAATTATAGTTGTTAATGCAGTCATCATCCCTATTTTACGCGTGTAAAGGTAAGTATATTTAAAGTAAGTATTGTTCTATTTATTTGCCATCTGGTATGTTGGTGCAATGGATGTACCCATGGTGGGGCAGTAGTAGAGCAGTTGCCATACCCAACTGATAACGGAATTCAATATTCATTGGGTCTTTAAATACTATCGCGTGAAATATAGCACTAGGTATCGCCGAATCGTAAAAAACATCGTGATGAAACCTGCAAATTCAAATAACTTTGGATAAAATTGTAACCATGATCCAAAAATTGTCTGGTTCCCCTATCTTAAGGTTACGAAGGTCAGAGCGGCAGTCGCTTTAATGTAATTACCATACTCGCTAAATCCTGGATCATGGTCTAAGCGGACCCCGTCTAAGCAGACATAACGCTAGGAAGATGATGATCGCCGAATCGAGTGTTGCACAGAGATCGACTACTTAGTATAGAAATTTACTTCTGCCCCAACCCTTATAAAATGCTGGGTATTCCCATTATTGATGCCACTCACAGCGGTAAGGTAATTAGGGTATTTTACTTTAGAAAAATGGCTTGGGCTTCGGGTTAGGGTTAATTTGGACTGTCAAGTCTTGGCTGATGTTAGAGGTCTCTGTCATGCTGCTTGATCTAGATCTGCTCCAGACTGATGTGTTCTGATATCTCCAGCTGCTTGTAGGGCGTAACCTGCAAAACGAAAGGTTAATGTTATACTTATTCTTTGATCTTAGAAAATCCATTGAATTATTGTAGTGTCGGTGCTAACATATCATTCCAGACTAATACAAAGTTAAGCGTTTAAAAGTTATAGCAGCGCCCTGCGGTTTCACCTGCGTAGTTCCCATTACGGTCGGAATACGGGGAGAAATATAGCCTATGTTACTCGCTGATTAAGTAGCTTTCCATTGGTAAAATAATATCTCAAATCGGTTCAGTAGTTTTGGAGCCTGTTCATTGCAAACAAACAAAAATTCTTTCCTTTTTAAAATGTTAGTATGATAAGTCATATTATCTCTATCTTGTGATCCATCTTTTTTTTAATTAGCCTCGAGTCAGGGATGTAAAAATGTAGCGAAGACTAATCCTGTTAATTGTCACGCATTTTAAACTCGTACCTCCTCGATAAACATGTCGGTAGTACGCAGGACGAGCTTGACATATGTACATGATTAGTAGGTATATAAATTTGATCACTTATGAGTCTTGACTAGAGAGGCATTAGGCTACTTATCTATAAAAAAATATATGCAGTCATAGAAATTACAATTTGTGTATGCGATAAATATGTATGCAATATTTGTCGATAAAGTAACTGACTGACATAATATAATCTACATTTATTCAATATTACCAAGTCACGGAAGGACAAAACGGTTACCTTTTTTTTAACATCCTGAATATCTTCTTCTTACAAACGAATATGAGAAATATGGAAAATCCAATGAGAAGATTGTACGTATCGGTGATGTACCAAATCTTCAGCTCTGGCTTGAAAAAGCTGGCCACTTCCAGTATCCAGTTTAACCCCATCAGGATTGACAACTTCAAGTACAGGAGCAACCTGTAATATAAAAAATCAATCTTCCAACTATTTTTCGAGTTAAAACATATACATAAAATCAAGCCTATAATCCCCGAAGTGGTAGGCAGAGTCAAAGGGGCAGCAAGCCCCTTCAACAACATTCAGCCAAGAACAAAACTGGACTGGGTTAGATGGAAAATTGTGAAAAACTAGCGACAAGTGGCTAGTTTGACGCCTACACAATCACATACCCAAAACCCGATATACCATTAGTCGCCTTTTACGACATGCTAGGCAAGATCCACAGTTGGCACATTATTTTTAAGTTCCAGACCAACATGGGACATTTACTATAAATATAAAAAAGTATTTAATAAACACATCATCTTTAGACAGTAACATATGCCTATGTGGGGTTTTAGCATTTCTAGGGGCTTAAACGCGGTTGTGGATCTTTAAGGTACTTTTAAAGTAATATAGTTCGGTTCTCTGCCTACCCCGCTAGGGAAGTGGCGTGAAGTTTAGTTAGTTAGTTAGTTAAAGTAATATATTTAGTAATAGATTTTCAGTTATAAGTAAACACATTTTTAGGGCTAAATCCCTTTCTCGTTAGAAATAGAAATAAAAATATCTTTATTCATGTAACTTACTAATTAAACTTCACGCCATTTCCATAGCGGGGTAGGCCGAGAGAGATATTCATGTAGGCCTTACAAAAGCACTTATGAATAGTCATAATACAAATAGGCAAGTGATTTTACGGCCAGGTTCGGAACGTTGATTCTACAGGGAAGAACCGGCAAGGAACACAGTAGTTATAATATGTAATTTTTAAAAGCACCTACTTAAGTCAATTGCTACACCCTATCAGGGTCCATGTAACTGCATTTCGAATGTTTTGTTATGTGTGCAATTATGAATAAATATATAAATGAATAAATAAATAAATAGTTACTCTTTTAAATCGCCATGTATACAATAACAATTCTTCTTAATATTTACAAATTTATACAATTCAAATATAATTAGATAGATAGATTTATTACCGGTTATGTACTAATTTGGATCTTTATTCATCCATGTTTATGCCTCATGTGCCTAAGTACACAAACGGTGTTATGAACGCATTACAATTCTGTCTACACCTGTGCTGTAAGATTTGTGAGCCATATTTCTAAGAGATGTCTATGTTTATATTATCCTAAATATATCCGATGAAGAGTATTGCCAATGTCATGTTCTGTTTTGTGTATCTCTACTATTTAATTGTCTATGCCTAACAATGCTGGGTATCTTATACACTTGTGTATGTTTGGATGTTTCTTAGTCAATGGCATACCTACGCTTTCAAATTTAGTTGGATTTATTTGTAAAATATTATTAATTATAAACTTTAATTTTTTTTTTAATACTCTTCAGGGATTATGGGCGTGATGTTATGTAATTATGTATGTTTGTAGGTTAAGTCTGAATTATTATGTGGTCGTAATCGCAGGCAGAAGTTAATTTTATTTTGCCTTTGTACTTACATATTTTGATGTACGGAAAAGGTAGGATGGGAATCGTCTTTTATGTATCTGTCATAAACCACAGAACATGTCGGAAAACTTAGGTTTTTGAGCGGGTTAGCCATGCTAGGTTTATTGTATACTAGCTGTGCCAGCGGTGTCACCCGCGTTTATGGTTAATATTATAAAGACTATTTTCGTCATACATGATTTCTATGTAACTTTAACCATTAAGGCTGCACACGCGACAGAAGCTTAAAAAAATGGAGTTTTCCCAACATTTCCCTTCACTACTCTGCTCCTATTGATTGTAGCGTGATGAAAAGTATACTATAACCTGCCCAGGATTATGAAGAATAATTGTACCAAGTTTCGTTAAAATCCGTCGAGTAGTTTTTGTTTCTATAAGGAACATACAGACAGACAGACAGACAGACAGGCAGACAGACAGACAGTCAAAAATTTTACTGATTGCATTTTTGGCATCAGTATCGATCACTAATCACCCCCTGATAGTTATTTTGAAAATATATTTCATGTACAGAATTGACCTCTCTACAGATTTATTATAAGTATAGATAGCTGCCAATGTGATGATGATGAACGCACGAATATTTAACTACTTAAAATCAGTATCTGAAGTAAGTATTTGCTAAACTCGACGCAGCCTCTTTTATCGTTTTGAACTCATTAAATAGGTAAATGCTAGTACTGTCGTTAACAGCGGCCAGTGGTATATGGCGTTTTGGGTGTGTGATTATGAAGGCGACGAGCTAGCCATTTGTCACTTCTTTTTCACAGTTTTCCATCAAACCCAGCCTAGTTTTTTTTTAGCTGCCTGTGGTTAAGGGGGCTAGATGCCCCTTTGACTTTGCCTAACTCTTTTAGGATTACGGGCGTGATGATATGTATGTACTTAAATAGGTAAACAGTTGAGTATGGCGGGCTGTTGTATGCCATACAAAGTTCCTAAAAATTTTAAGTCAACGATTAGTCTAACTAAACCTATTGGAGCCTCAAACGTGATGGTTACCTATGACGCTGCTTCCTATGCGAGGCTGGGTTGCCGGCAGCCGCCGAGTCCAGGACAGCTGTGCCACGGCTCAGCCGCCAGATGTTGAATGCGGTCATGAGGAAGAACATCCAGTTCAGCATAATCAAGATCAGCATAGGCACGTACAGGTATACAAGCTTCTCGCCACCTGGAACAAATTACCACGTCACACATGTTTCCGGAGAAAGCTGGTTTATAACATTCTTTCATTTCTTTAACATTATAGTTTTATGAACCATAATCTTTTACCATTAGAAAATGTTGAAAGATTTTTTAAATTGCTCGAGTAGGTTTTGAGTTTACCTATTCATTATAAACATATAAAAATAAAAATGTTCCTCTCTACAATTAATATTAATTATTAATATCAGACTACATCACATACATTGATCTAACTCCGAGGTAAGTAGCTTAAGCACTTGTGTTACGGATATCAGAAACAACAGTGGTATTACAAATATTGAATATTAACACCCAGACACAGAACAAACACAAGTATTCATCACACGAATATTTGTCCTGGGTGGGGATCGAACCCACAACTCTTGGCGCATGGGGCAGGGTCACTACCGAATGCGCCATCGAGCTTGTCAATATGCAAACAATATTAGTGTAGATACCAAATAAATTTAAATACTTATTTGTTCTTACGTTCGAGGAAGCAGCCCTTGTCAGGTATTTTGGGCGTGATGAACCAAGGCATGTGCTTCATATCGACGAAGTTGAAGGTGGCCAGGGCGACGGTCATGGCAGCTGGCACGCCCCACGCGTACAGACAGTACATGCAGAATTTGAAACGCTCCCCTCGTCTGTGTATAGGACGGGCCTTTGCGTACCCTCTGTAAAACGAAGTACAAAAATGTGCCATTGAGATAAATTAACTAATTAATATTCAATTTTAATTTCAACACTATTAGCTTCACGTCATTTCCCTAGTGGATTAGGCAGAGAGAACCGAACGCCATATGGCAATTGAAATAGATTCCTTGTAGGTCTGTCTTAAATAAAATCCAAGAATAACACCATTATTTTACAAATAAATCTGAAGTAGAATTAGATTCGGGTGAGACAATTTAGAAAAGGCCTTGGGTGTAAAATTTTTTATATGTTATGTCATGAACACTACATATTGGACAATTAATAAATAATAATATCCGACTACATCACATAGATACATTGATCTGACTCCGAGGTAAGTAGCTTAAGCACTTGTGTTACGGATATCAGAATCAACAGTGGTATTACAAATATATACTTAAATATTGGACATTAACACCCAGACACAAAACAAACACAAGTATTCATCAAACGAATGTTTGTCCTGGGTGGGGATCGAACCCACAACTCTTGCCGCATAGGGCAGGGTCACTATCAATGTGCCATCGAGCCAGTCATAATTAATTAAGGGTAGTTTGTATAGTAAATAATGTATAACCTGAAAGTCCACCAAATATCGAAAGACATTGTGTTCATCCAACAGAAGCTGGCCAGAAAACTGAAGTAGACCATGAGCGCTATAACAAAGAGATTAACTGCATTAGTACATGCGTACGTGGACAATCTATATAAGTTTCAATTAATAATATTGATATTTAGATAAATAAGAGTATATTTAAAAATTATATATTATTTTACGAGAAAGAAACAAACCTACTATAATATTTCTTTTTGACGAGATGATAATGAATTATATATAAACACTAAATTAATTAGCTCTTCATTTAGGTATACGCCTAGTGGTTTAGGTGAAGCAAAATAGTCTGTCGTATACATTTATTATGAAGAACAAAGTAGTAAATAATTCTGATAATATCATTATTTCATACATTTGTGCTATTACTGCTAAATCTAAAGCTTATAGAACTTCTATCGTCTAGTCTTTGTCTTAATAAAATTATAAAATGATAGCCATTCATTAAATTAGTAGGGTTTATTTCACGAATTATGCAGCTCTGCATAATTCGAGAATAATAATTGATGTATTGTAATTCATTTAGAGGCTCTCTTTTCCATTCAATTGCCGATTTGCCATTAATTGGTTGAATTCGTTGCTTTCCCTTTCAACAATGACTTTAAGCCTTAGATTGTGATCCTGGATTTAGCTAGTCTGTTTATTACATCGTAACAACAAACTTAAATAGATACGACGTTTATCAACATCCATGATTTGAGTAGCAGGACTCAAACCAGCGACCTTTGGTTTCGCGACCGGGGAACTCGACTCGGCCAACCGGCTTATCCAGATTAGTTTCTGGCTGGATTGATTTCTGGCTAGACTGGTTCCTGGCTGGATTGGTTTCTGGCTAGATTGGTTTCTTACTTAGTCCGACGCACTCCGCGGTGTCGTTATCTCCCTTCTGCACCAGCATCAGAAAGAAGAACGCCGATAGCAGACTGGCGGTATACGCCATCAGCACCTGCCCTCCCAAGTTCCTCAGCTGCGGCAGAATCGTGTATACCGCCAGAACCAGCAGCAGGAACACACACGAGATGATCATTCCTGAAAGAAATGACGAAGATAATAATCTATTGTTTAATTCTATCACTAAATCCCCGAAGACGTAGGAAAAATTATAAAAGTAGTAACACGTCCTTTTTCTTATTAATAATACCTAAATATTCTAGATCTATTTCCGTTTTAGGTTTTAATTTTGTGGCAAACAAAATGGGTTTAGATTGCGGCACTGGGACAAATAGTTGGTGATATCTGGTAGATTTTTATGTTACTGCTGGGTGATTGTTTGTCCTTCATACTGTGTGCTTGTTTATCGCACCTTTATTAATATAGGGGTATAATATTAAAATGTAGCTTTTTGGAAAATCGCGTTTCAAGATTACATACTGTAGGGTCTGCAAAGACCTCGCTCAGTGGGCTTCACGTTTCAATGCACCTGTTGTTATAATTGTTTATATTATTTTTACCTAGGTTATAATAATATACTTATCTTGTTGTTGTTCTTTTACTTTTATTCAAAATTTTTTTTGGAGGGACTGTACCGTTAGCAAAGACCTCGCTCAGTGGGTCACAGCTGACGTACATTGCATTAGTATACAAGCCGTACATTTAGTGAAATATATGCTTATAGTGTTTACTCAACCTACTGGCTGTTTCACTCGTCATCTCCCTACTAGGAGCCAAACATACCTACATTTCAGCTGGAGTGTGAGAGGGGTAAGTATAGTTACGTAGTTATTATTATCTTTCTTCTCTCTCTGTCACGCTAATATATCTGGTAGAAACTAAAATTTGGTGTCTTTAGCATTTAAAATCGCATATTTCCATTGAACTATTATTACTAGCGTATGGAACCGACGCAGCGAACAAGTTTTTTGCGCCGTGCGTTGTTGCTGATCGGCAACAACTCTAAACGTCAGTCGCCTACGTTCACGCGTAAGCGCCAAGAAATTCGCGGCGTTTACGACGTTTTGGTCGCGAGAAAAATGTACTCATGAGCGATCTAGCGCTGCGTGTTTTATTAGCTTAATTAGTTCGGTTCTCACTACCTACCCCGCTAGTGGCGTGAAGTTTAGCTAATTAATTTAGATAAACCCTATATGGCCCTCTGTAACAATAAATATATTATAAATAAATTACGTATTTTCCTGTTTTTGTACGTATACTCAGAACCATTGTAAACTCATTGTTTATTTTAAATTGAATGTACATAAATGATACAAGGTTCCCCATTGAATGTTGAAGAAAAATTGTTTGTAGAGAGGAAATTTTATTTAAAATTAATATCAAGTTTATGTTACGAAAGTTGCGTAAAAAAAAAAAATATAAGACAACATCACATACTATGATCACTTTCCGAGCTATGTAGTGTGTAGCTTAAGCACTTATTTTCATGTCAATTTATGCAATGTTATGTGTTAACACCCATAAAGACCAAAGAGTATTTATCACATAAATGTTTGTCCTGCGAGGTTCGAACCCACAGCTCTTGTCGCATAGACAGGGTCTCTATCAAATTTACCATTGCGCCAGACCTGAATGAATGTCTCCTACTTCGTCATCCTCCTGACGTTATGTCCCGTGCTTAGTCGGATCAGCTCAGACCATGATCCATGATCTAATTTTGGTAATTACATTGCAGCGACTGTCAATCACCCCTTTGTAGCCCTTAGATAGGGGAACCAGACAATTTGGATCATGGTTGCACTTCCATAGTTGTTGGAAAATGCAGGTTTGATTACAATGTTTTCCCTCACCGCTAAGCAACTGGAATTAATTTAATAAATATAATGATTGCCTCCTACTTACCTATTGTAAAATGTATTTTGACCTGCGGCATCTGATCGTCACCATTATTATCGAACAATGCCCAAACACCGAGCGCCGTGTAGGTGCTGTTGTCTTCTCGCACCACCACGTGGTAGTCCAGGCAATACTCGTCTCTTGTCCTTGGCGTCCATCTCTCGTAAGCATTCGGCAGTTCTAGGTACATCAAGCCGCTCTGAAACGTGAAAGAGGCGGCTAATTTAGCAACTCTTGTTTTTATAACATGGAAATTAAGAATTGCAATCCAGCGTATTTTGGATACAGCAGGAAAAAAAATGTGTTGCACACAGCTGGATTGCTTGAATCAACATTGAAATATCTAGTAGGGATTGAAATCAAGCGGCATTAAAGCACATGTCACTGGATCCATCTGGACTCCTGGACTCCACTGGATCCACAGCTGTAATTTTGCTGTGCCCAACTGGATTGCTGGATCAGATTGTAATCCATAATAGGAAGGTACCAGTTTTCACAAGTGGATCACCTGCGTTTTTTAGACAAGGTGACAAAAAAAGTCTGTTTAGTCCGTCAGATCGATTATAAAAAAATATTGAACCCGTATTTTTTTATTTATTTGTCAAACAAACATTGACAAAGATACAATATTCTCATTTTATTATCCACTTTCGTAAAATTTATTACTAAATAGTGACGTCGCAAGTCCCCACTTCAACACTTTAATGCTCTTTATATTTGTGTTTTTTTTTTTATTTGATAAAGCAAAAAATATATTTCTAGAATTTTTGTATACTTAATCTAACTGACGGACTAAATAGAATAATAGTTTTTTAATGCAGTCATCATCCCTATTCGTTCGGTTACTGGGAACGTATCCTATGAGATCTATTTCTTTCCAGGATAAAAGCTTATGTAATACGTAGGCCAAAAATTAAATTGAGTCGGGTTACTTAGAAAATTGTGAAAAAGTTGAGATAAATGGTTAACTCGTGGTTAACTCGTCGCCTGTACAAATCATATACAGCATTAATCGTTCAGGAACATAGTTGGTACTTTGTTTAATTAAGTAAATAAATAAATAATAAATAAACTCTCCGGACTGACACACCAATTCCCTAGTCCCAAACTAACCTTGTGCTTGTGCTATGGATACTAGGTGAACGGATAAACATACTTAAATACGTTTATAAACATACATGACTCGAGTACAAATGTCTATGTTCATCACACGTAACATTTGCCCCTAGCGGGATTCAAACCCGCGTCCCTCGGTTTCGTGGCCAGGGTCTCTGACCACTGGACCAACGGGCTAGTAACAGAGAAAGTTACTTAAACAATGTACCAATGTATGAGACTATTCTTTTGAAAGGTCTAAGTCTTCCACCATACGTATAACGAGTTTTTGAATTTTCGGCTACATTCTTACATAATCTACAGGGCCGTTTTTAACCGATTGAAGACCCTGGGCACATTAGGAAAGTAATAGATTTTTCAGTAAGAAATATTGATGACCCATTGGAAACCTTAGACTTCGGGGGCCCTCCCGATTGCGGGGCCCTGGGCACGTGCCCTGAGTGCCCAGTGGGAAAAAGGCGTCTGATTATCAAAATCCTATAAACAATCATCATCTCAGACGATATTCTTAACTACTTGGCAACCACCCCCACAATCTTTATTTAACCACAGCAGTAACAAGTTATCATCTTCCTAGCATTATGTCCCGTGTTTAGACGGGGTCCGCTTAGACCATGATCCAGGATTTAGCGAGTCTGGTAATTACATTGAAGCGACTGCCGATCTGACCTTCGTAACCCTAAGATAGGGGAACCAGACAATTTTTGGACCATGGTTACAAATCCAAAGTTGATTGAATTTGCAGGTTTCATCACGATGTTTTCCCTCACCGCCGAGCTCGTGGTATAAATACGTACGTACATAGATTTGAAAAATCCAGAAGTACATGCCGGGTTTGAACCCGCACTCCTCGGTTAAGAGGCGCGTGTCCTAACCATTGAGCTACCATCGCTCTATCACAGCAGTAACAAGTCATTCTATTAAATATTAATAGAGACTTAAAATTAATTAATGAAATAAAAACAGATATACCTGTTGGTCATTTAGTGGTTAAGAGTTAGTAATAATTAATCTTCCGAGAATTGCAAGTATGACGAGGAAATAAACATGGTTTTAATGAAGATTCATCCTGAACAATGTAAGGGACTGCGCAGGCAAGGGCCTCGTGACTGCTGAGATCAAAAGGCCCGAGGACAAAGTACGTAATTAATTAATAAACGTAATAAATTCTTCAGACCTAACATTTCTTATTCCCTAGCTCCAAAATAAGCATCCATGCTTGTGTTACTAGGATACATTACATTACATAACATCACGCCCATAATCACTGAAGGGGTAGGCAGAGTCAAAGGGACAGCAGTCCCCTTTAACCACATTCAGCCAAAAATCAAAACTGGGCAGGGTTAGATGAAAAATTGTGAAAAAGTAGTGACAAGTGGCTAGCTTGTCGCCTACACAATCACATACCCAAAACCCGATATACCATTAGTCGCCTTTTACGACATGCTTGGCATGAAACACAGTTGGCAAATTTTTTTATAGTGCCAGACCAACACGGGACAGACGTACAAAGCAATACAAATCTTGTAAAAAACTATCGACACAACGAAGTTGGGAATGGGGAAGGGGAACTTCTATCAGCAAACATTTGCATATGGTAAGTTTTTGTCTATGCACTACCATATTAAAATACTCGTAAATGTCGTAGTAGTTGTAGTGTTTAGTGAATAAGAGCGGCACTTGATAGCATGGGATGTGGGTTCGAATCGGCGCTTGTTTAACACACCCGCTATTCCCGAAAAGTAGATAGTCCAAGCAGCGTTGTAAAGTTTCATTAAAAGCTCTGTATGCGACATTTAGCCAAAGGGAACATTGAGTTGTAGTCCAAGAAAATAGGCCTTTAAATACGAATTTTGAGGTAAACACTTGAATTTTTGATTTAAAATTTAAGTTACTTTGAAAGATTTAAAAACGAACTGTGAAAGTTTTTTTAAAATCACCCCCGAGATGTAAAAAAAAAATTTCTTTTTTTTTCAAATTTTGGGGAAACGGTAAGAAATAGAAAAAAAAGTAGAAATAAAAGTTGTAGTGTCAAATTTTATAAAGAAATTATCCCTTTATGTGTTCGCTAAAATTAAAATTATCCGAGATATAGCGGTTAAAATCTATGGAATCATAGTAATAGTCAACTGACTATTACTATGATTCCATGACAAACTTGCCATATTGACCTGAAAGGATAGGACCAACGGGACAATTTCTGTGAGTAAGTTACTAGATTTGTAATAAGTAATCCAGCAAGTCAGGCCTCTGACCCATTAGGTTAGACAAAAAAAAAGCGTTAAAGATCGAAAAAGGCAAATAACTCATGAATGGTGCAAGATATTAAATTGGGTCTGATTGAACATTTGAAACCTTCACAAACTTTTGCGTTTATAAAATTAGTGGGAAGTAGGTTGATTCGATATTGAGCGCCCTATTAGTGCAACCATTTTTAATGTTTCTTGTCATTTAGATTTTGATTATTTTGATATCTTTGCTATTGTGCTATGACTAAGCCACAGCTTGCCTGCCTGACTTTTTTATCGATCACTCCGCGGTTCCGTAGTTCCCGTCCCCGTAATGCGGGGATAAAAAGTAGCTTTCCATTGGTGAAATAATTTTTCAATTTTAATTCTAACCGCATTGATATATAACTTGATAAAGTCCATTGTGTAACTGCAAATACAAGTGGTGTAAGCAAAAATAATATACAAGATATTTAAATGATAAATGACTTGAAGCACAGAGCAACATTTGATTCGTCGATTTTTTCAGATTTCTATTTGTCTTTCATAGTGTAATTTTGTTGTCTGTTTTATCTATATCTTAAGCGGGGACTCAGTATATTATGTTGAAATGATTGTTAGAAATTTACATAGGAGTCCAGCTTGGAGCGGTAGTAAGGATACGCGCCTGAAATACTAGGAATGCTAGTTTAAATACAAAAAACCTACCTATCGCTCGAGTGGTGGGAACTGTGGCAATCGTTATATATCCCCACCAGCGAACAGCCAGCTACATAGCACCACATATTTACCGCCCATGCTAGGGGGAGTTGACGGGGAACGCCGAGCCATTCCCATCTGACTGCGATGGAGATGCGTGCAATGCTGATTGTGGCGCCCCCGCGCCCACCATCAGCTAATCTCCATTAGGAGAAACAAGGCTGTTAGACTTTCGGGATCTCTTCTGTCGGGATCGCGCAGAACATCAACGTAGCATGCGCTGCCGCCTTGCGCTGCCGCCTTGCATCACAGAAAAGAGGAAACCTCTTCCTAGAATACCTAGTGTGGTGTATACTACAACACAGACAGTTGTGGGATCCGTATCCTAACGGGGTATGACACGAGTTGTCGTCTTCTCCTGAGTCGCTTGATGAGTTCCAGAAGGCTCCTTCGCTAGCACTTACAACCCCAAAGGCCTTTTAGTCGCCTCCTACGACAGCCAGGGATACATCAGGAGTATTCGGAGGCCGCCCCTGCAGGGAGCAATTCGTGTGAACACCTGCCCATTAAAATAATTAAAATGTCCAATTCCAGACAAATTGGATGCAAGCCAAGGTCCAAACGTTTGGTTTCCCTAAAGGTTGAAAGCTTGAATCTTACTAATAATATAAACGCGAATATTGATATGGATGGATAAATAGATTTGTGGATTTTTGATACTCTTTTACGCAAAATGTACTACTTGGATTTAAATTAAACTTTACAATAGTATAGCTTTTACATTAGAATAGCACATAAGCTATGTTTTATCGATGTACCACGCGAGCAACGCCGCGTACTTACGCGATAGGTTGGATAGAGAATTATCCGTGTATATTAAATGATTGATTTTGCGTACCTATTGGTAATAACCGTAAATAAAGGTATTACCGAGTTAATTATGTATGTAGGTACAGGGACGTATGCAGGGCAGAAAATTACGCCGGAATCGTCCCGTTTTAGTATTTTCAACATTGATATTAAAATTTCGTTTTGCTCCAATAACTTATGTAATGAGGAAAGCTTTTTCTATGATTATTATTATAAGAATTTTGATTTCTGAACATTTGAACGTTGTATGTTATAACCTGAGATGTTTAGGGTTGCACTAAACTAAGTTCAAATCTACGCGAGTAAAATCTTGAGGGAAGTTTTGTATACGCACAAGTATAATTACGCGAGGGGCGCTTTTTGCCTTTAATACGTCACTGTGATGAGCGATCAATGTAATTATTAACTTTATAATAAACGCATAGAGTTTGTTCTATTTGTTTACTAGCTGATTAATGAATAACGGTATGCAGGAAGGAAGTTGGTAGGTTCTGACCAGAGGAAAGTATATACTTGTACTAATACCTATTAGAGGTATTACTGAACTCCTAACGAAGTATATTTTGCAGTAACTATTCAACTATGGAGTGCAAACTAAGTATATTTAAGTGGAAGTGATGCCACAATCCTGAGTTGTTCCGCAAGACTACGTGTTGACTGCTTGTGTCTATCTCTATGTAATGTAAACCTTATTTCTGCTAGTTTAAAGGTTTTGCTTCAAAAAATACAAGGTCATCTATTAAAGGAAGAAAAATTTCTCAACATTTGTGCTCAGTTTGAACTTGAATTACGAAAGATCTAGAACTACTTTTTAAGAAGTATAGTAAATTAAACCGTTTTTCATAAGAATTAAGGTGTGTTGTCTGATGTAGCACTAATGAGATACACAAATAAACCACTAAAATAAGAACATCCAATTCAGCTCATTAATTTTCTGAAGTGTAGTAGGTATGTGATTAGTGGCATATTTGTGTGAGTTTGGCTTCATTAGTTCTCATACTAATTTCGTGACGTGCCACATCTACTAGTGATGCCGAACTATCGATAGTTTCGCTATCGATAGTTGACCTCGAAAATCAGTTAGAATATCGATAGGACTATCGATACTATCGATACTATCGATAGTTTGGTGATATCTAGCCATAATACTATCGATACTATCGATAGTATTGGAAGTCATCAATAGTATTACCCCAATTTGGGCTATCGATACTATCGATACTATCGATAGTTCCTTAATTTTCGATAGTATTACTTAGAGTTTGAGATTTTTAGTTTTAGCGGTAATGCTGTATAATTTTAAACTAAATTATACAGCATTACCGCTAGAGAAGTAATGAAGTCTTAGTAATTAATTACGGTAAAAAAAAAAACCTAAGTATAACATACTAGTGACCATTATACAAATAATTTCTAAACAATAGTATCGATAGTATTGCTTTCATGCAATAGTATTGCCTGGATCTAAGCTATCGATACTATCGATAGTATTGTTGGTATCGATTGTATCGATAGTATCGATAGGCTATCGATACTATTGATATGACGTCAACTATCGATAGACTATCGATAGTCGACTATTGATTGGCATCACTAACTTCTACTAGGTTTTTATGTTATTTGTTTGTAATAAGTCGGCTTGAACGCATTTAATTAGACACGAGTTAGGATAGAGTTTTTAAATTTACCCTTATGGGTATATTTTCACCATCTTTTCAAGGTTTGTACCTAAGTAAAAATATTGGTACAACAAGGAAATCACGATGAAAAAAAAAGCGAACCAAAACCATTGTTTGTTAAACAAGTTTTGATTTTGTTTGCAGGTTCTCAGCTATGACGTAGAGAAATGTTGAATTACAAATAAGACGTCGCGTTTCTTAATTCACGCTAATTGGACACTTGTCATCTAGTAATATGGAATTATTCTTGGATTATTTAAAATTAGTCACAACATTGCGGCTTTTAATGCGTTGCACTGAAAACTGATTCGTTATTATTTATAACATCATATTCTATATTTGAATCATTCGGACTTATTATGTAGTATGTAGTGGTCTAAGATCTCTACGTGTTAGTCACATAGTTGGTTTCTTCAATAGGTTAAATACGGCCCTGCTGTCGATGCAATCGAAAAAATATATTATTGTGTTATCAAAATATGATCCCTAGTTGCAATTAAATTGTATTTCAATTATAATAAAGTATGATTAATAAATCGATATCTCAAAAAAAAAACTACACTAACCCGTTTTTTTATGTTAATAAAATTAACAGCGATATATGCTAAGAACCTTACAAACATATACATATACATGTACGTACATATGTATATACATCATCACGCCCGCAATCCCGAAGACACAGCCAGAGACAAAGAGGCAGCCAGACCCCCCCCTTAATTACCCAATCTATGCGCATGAGTTAAGGTTGAGCATCCTAACGAAATATCATTCGTAAGCAATACCACAACAGCACCCCAATCTGGGTCGCGCGTCATACCTAAATAGCTTATTAGACATTAAAATTAATATAAATAGTTGTACTTTAGATCATAAGATCGAATATTGTTTAGACAATTAACTAGCATAGTTGTTATATTGTAATTCCTTATCGTAATTTTTTTTTTTTTTCTTAAGGTGTTTTGGTTCCGTCAACTTAATTCACGCGCCACACAGTTTTTAGGGGTGTATTTTTAATTTGTGGTTTTGTAAATATCATTAGGGTCAAAACATAGCATAATATAAAACTATTGCAATTGTTTCTATAAACGATTATGTACAAACCGTTTTTAGGTTTCGTATATACTGATGAAAATAAGGTTATCTATGTAATAAGCATGTATTTAAGGCATCAGATTTTTACAAATTTACCTAATTTTATAGGTATATGACGGTTTATGGACTTTTCCAAATTTATTTAAATAAAAAAAAATAGTTGTCCATGTCCCCCAGTAAAACGATGTGCAAGTATTATAAATGTTTTTTTTTATATTTTGATTCATATGCTTTTAATTCTAGGAAACTCAGTCATATTTCCAGGTAACTCTGATATATATCATCCACGCACCATTCAAGGAATGATTATTATGTTTGTTAGCTTGTTTAAACTTATTTGAAAACGATTGTGATTCATTAGCGGTTAAATTTTGACAATTAACTTAACTGGATGGTTTGAATTAAGCGTGGCGTTTACCTTAAATTAAGGGAGTTGCTTAATCATGAGCCATCTATAAAAAATAATAAGTTTAGGCATATATTAGTACGTCAAGCAAAATCTTTGTACCCCATTTTACGAAAATTGCGCGGTCTGAGAAGTAGGAAGTTTCGCATACTTATAGTTTATACATATATAGAGAAGGAGGGCAGAAAGCAAATATTTTAATAAGTGTGCTCGAAATTCGTAAAAAAATTCAATGACTTAGACCATTTTTTAGACCCCCCCCCCTGGTGATACGTGGTGAGGTTTTGTACTACCCCCCCTCCCCCAGCTACGATCACGTGTATTTTTTTGTACATAATAAGTAGGTATGTTTTTATTGTAGGTAAGTAGGTTTTTTCGCGCATCACGCAGATAAATTTCTCTCGACCTTCGCGTAAGGATGCCTAAGTTATATTTCTTGGCTTATTGGCAGGACAGGAATTAACATGATTGTTGAAATTTTTCTAGTACTTCATAAAAAATAAGGTTATCACTTTACGCAATTTTGCAAGATTGTAAAAATAAATGTATTTCGGTTTCGAAAATAAATACACGTGATATCTCCTTTAACCCCCCTTGGTGATTTTTTTTCGGACCCCCCTCCCCTCTTTATGCCTCAAGTGATTAATGGACGGCCCCTTATGGTCGAATTTCGATTACTGGGCGAACACTAGTAATAAATAAATATGCGATAACATCACATACATTGATCTGATTCCTTTGACTGCCAGCCGCTTCGGGGATTACAGGCATGTTGATATGTATTGTCCCATGTTGGTCGGGGACTAAAAAACTAATGTGCCAACTGTACCTCTTGCCTAGCATGTCGTAAAAGGCGACAAATGGTATATGGGGCTTTGGGTATGTGATTGTGTAGGCGACGAGCTAGCCACTTGTCACTACTTTTTCACAATTTTCCATCTAACCCAGCCCTTTGTCCCATGTTGGTCTGGGACTTAAAAAGAATGTGCCAACTGTGGTTCTTGCCTAGCATGTCGTAAAAGGCGACTAATGGTATATGGGGCTTTGGGTATGTGATTGTGTAGGCGACGAGCTAGCCACTTGTCACTACTTTTTCACAATTTTCCATCTAACCCAGCCCATTGTCCCATGTTGGTCTGGGACTAAAAAAGAATGTGCCAACTGTGCCTCTTGCCTAGCATGTCGTAAAAGACGACTAATGGTATATCGGGTTTTGGGAATGTGATTGTGTAGGCGACGAGCTAGCCACTTGTCACTACTTTTTCACAATTTTCCATCTAACCCAGCCCAGTTTTGTTTTTGGCTGAATGTTGTTAAAGGGGCGTGCTGCCCCTTTGACTCTGCCTACCAATTTTGAGCGTGATGTTATGTATGCATGTATGTATCTATGATATGTATTTTATTGAATGAATCTAAAATGTCAGATTAGTATTATGCTACAGTATTAGATAGGTATTATCCTTATTGTGCCATGTACTCATATATTGTTTTGTAAACACATTATTTTGAGTGGAATATCTCAAGCTAATAAAATATTTCTGCTGTACAGGAAAACAATACGCTTATTACTTACTTATAACTAAATCACATTTTATTAAGTAAATTAAAGATATTTCTGCGTATTAATATTATAGGTCATACTCAACAAAGGAAAATAATATTAAACATACATATTATATCAAGACTTGCGTGAAATTGAATCATAACTTAGTGGTTCAACAATAATGTGTTACCCTTGTTTTGCTCTTATTTATGGCGGTATTGAGTGTTGGTAGCTAAATGGTAAAGACATGCATCCTACATGCGAGACGTGCAGGTTCAAATTCGGGCACATACTTGATAGGCTCGTCGAGTCCACGTCGAGTGGTCAGAGACCCTGACCATGAATCCGAGGGCCGCAGGTTCGATCCCCGCTAGGGGCAAATGTTTCGTTTGATGAAACTATGATGTCTATGAAGTATTTTAAGTATAGTTTGGTAACTCCTTACGTAGTAAGTTGTGACTGCCTTGCTTTATGGCTGAATCTGGTTAAAGTGCACCATGAGCTCTACCTACCCCTTCGGGGTTAGCGAGCATGATGGTGTGTATGCAATTAGCAATAACAACATCCACGCCAATAGCATGTGGATGTTTAACAAAAACTATCCGGAGTTTATGATTTTGGATTGGATCATCCATCATTAACTGTCCATTCGAATCTGTTTTAATACGAATTGGGAAAACCAAACGCCACCGCGATGTAAGTACGCACAGTGCCATCAGCTGGTGCCGTAAACGAAACTAAATATTAGGAGACATGTTGCTTATTTTGTTCTTATAACTCAAAATTTGTGTTTGTAATAATATTGTATTGGAATGTTTATCCATTCAACTAGATACTAGGTGAACAAGCTTAGTTTGGAACTAGAGAATTGGTGTGTTGTCAATCTGGAGAATTTATTATTATATTTCTTGACCCTACAAATCTATGTTCGAATTAATATTATTTACTTGGCCTGCGGGAATACGGAAACCTAATTATTCAAACAACTATGCATTTGTAACCATAATCCAATTTGCCTGGTTAGCAAAATTAATTAGCGCTTTAGAGTAATCATATACCTAATTAGCTTGATTTCCTAAATACCCTTATAAAAAAGATGACATGATATGTATAATATGTTTATAGGTGTCTCGTAATAAACTGTCTTGCCATAAAAAATATAGGGAGCAGCAAATCTTTACTTATAAAAATAATTAAGTTTGGGTTAAATGGAAAACTGTGAAAGACGGGCGGCAGGCGACTCGCGCATCACCTACATAGGTCCCCAAGCTTTTTTTGGATTACCGGTCCCTTTATAAGAAAAAAAAACATCCCACGCGGGCGGCGTTTTCAATAATATACCAATTCCATTTGTCTGTATAGTATGATCTATTAATAATTACAAATTAAATTAGTTATCTATCCGTAATCGTGCAACTCGTGATCGTAGGTGAGTAATAAACATCTTAGACATAGAAATGTTTTTTTTTACTAAAAATAGAGTTAAGTGTTTTATTATGTCAAATTTCTAATTAGGTAATACGCCGCGACCGTCCCTTGAACTGTCATAACGCCCTCTATTTGCGTTTGGGTTTACTATCACTCTCGAAAATCTACAGCGCTTACTAGGGAGCGGTACCGCCCTCGTTGGGAACTGGGAAAAAGAGACACGCTAGTCATGGAGCTAACTATGTAGTTGGTACGTCTTTTTTTTAAGTCTCAGTCCAACGTGGGACATGTCAATAAAAAAAACATAATATAATGTTTTTCTTAAATGTAGTAACTTTTGACAACAGCATGTAATAACAGCACCTAACCCATCCCATTTTTATTGTTTGCTGAATGTGGTTAAAGAGGCCTGCAGCCCCTTTGACTCTGCCTACCCTTTCAGTGATTATGGGCGTGATGTTTTGCATCTATGTAGCATGATAATAATTACTAATATATTTTAGAAGTTTGTCCTGTCTTTTTGGACCAAAACGAACGTACTTACTGTACAACGGTAAGCAGAGTTATGGAAGCAACTCTGCCAATATTTATCACTTTGGCCTACTTTGTCTAGCTAATACGAATAATGCCTGGCTACAGTGATTAATTCATCACATTATCTGTACGTGATGGAAATTCTGTATAAATATCAGTTAATCTCGTTCGTTGTAGAAGTAGGCAAGTAGGTTCAAAGATTTATAAACTCCTCATACCAAATGTATAAAAAAATAAAATTGAGATCGAAATATACTTTTAATAATATAATAACAAAACAAAACTTATTTAAAATATTATAAACCGCTACTAAAGTTTTGAAGTGGCGGGTGATAACAATGTAATGCCATAGTTGTAGGTACCTCTACAGCTATGCCGAGTATATAAAGAGTTGAATTAAATATCTAACTATATGTATCTGTTCATTACCTAGAGCAGTGTTTTTCAATCTGTGGGTCACGACCTCCAGGGTGTCGCGAAGTCATACTCGGGGGGTCGCCGGCAAAAGGAAAACGGCAAAGTTCTACACACTATCAGTGAAAAGCTGTTTATGACCCAAGGAGGTCGCGAAAATTTTTCAAACCTATTAAGGGGTGGCGTATTCAAAAAGATTGAAAAACACTGACCTAGATCATGTATATACTACAGACTAGTAAAAAAAGATGGACTCCGTGCCACCAAGTAGACGTTTAGACATCTACGGAACTCCAACTTGACACGCAACTTACATCCTACATTGACATAAGCCGTCAAAAAATCTCCCACACACATGGAGTCCTTATTTTTTTGCTAGTCCGTTTATACATTTAATATGTTTAGCATATATCAAATTGGTGTACTGTAGCAAAACTTTATGATTTACAAGAAAAAAGTGTGGTAAAAAAAGAAACTCTTACCTCAGTTAAATAAGGTCTGAAGCCGAACAACACCGCCTCAAAAACTCTTCTTCTAAATTCACGCACTTTGAATGCTGCATGCAAATCTAAATGAAAGACATCTTCCAAGGATTTTCCTGTTAGTCGTTTTTCACTGTCATAGACTGGCAAGGTGATGTTAAATACGGTGCCATTGTTGGGCTCACATTTTCGCTTTTTGAACCAAACGTGGTGGTTTACTGGACAACACTTTTTTAAACACAGTCTTTTACTGCAGATATCCGCACCTGTAACGGGAGGTACAGGTGGCGTGGTATTCAGGTTTAAAACTTCACCAAACAATTGAAGTATTATTAAAATAAATAAATGCAGGAGCGCTCTCATTGTGGCAACTGGTCTGATCAGCTTTCATAGACATATTAAGGATATTTGCTTCAGCATTATCAGCTAGAAGTACAGTGGCCATACTAATTTGACCATTATCACGGTGTCATAAGGTTGTTGTTGTATAATTTCAATATTATTATTGAGTACAGGGTACCCGCTGTAATATTTAGAGATCTGTTGTAAGAAATTGTTTTGTGTAACCATATTTTGGCGGCAAATACTTATTTAAGTAAATATTGGGAATATATGCGGGGAATCGTTCGTTAAATGCGATAGCAATCTGTCTGTCGGTAAAGTTCCACGTCTAAAATTCAGTCAAAAATTGAGTTAGGTTAATGGAAAATAAAATTAAAATAATATGTAAAAAAGAACCGGTACATACCCATATAGAGTATTATCCAGAAAAGAACCTATTCTGGATATTTTAAACATACTTACTTATACAACATCACGCAGGGGCAGAAAGCCCCTTTAACAACATTCAGTCAAAAATAAAACTGGCTGGGTTAGATAGAAAATTAAGAAAAATTTGTGACAAGTGCTAGCTTGTCGCCTACACAATGGCATACCCAATACCCGATATGCCATTATTCGCCTTTTTTTTTTCAAAAGTCAAAGTCAAAGTGATTGATCACATCATGAGTATACAGCTGATCTTTTAAACTAACTAACTAAACTTCACGCCACTTCCCCAGCGGGTAGGCAGAGAGATCTTTTAAAACATTAATATAATCATCATGATACCCTTTTGTACTTATAATATTATGTACTTACTTGTTAAACAATTTACAATTTGTACGCTAATGGTTGGAATTCTATTCACAAAATATCAGAAGCAAAATTGTAGGTACTCAAAATATTCTGAGAGGTTGTAATAGCTTTTCTTAATTAGCTTATACTTGAGCTTACTTGTCTTTTTTTAAAGATCTTTTTCAATTCTAATACTAAAAGGTAGCTTATTATATATTTTAATTGCATTAATGCGGGCTTCTTTTTCAACCGACTTCAAAAAAAAGAGAAGGTTCTTAATTCAACCATATATATTTATTTTACTTTTTTTTTAATGTGTGGCACCGATTTCAAATTTATAAGTTATTAAAATACGTATTACTTTGGCCTAGGTAAATTTATTTTTATACTTTTGTTAGGTTCGTTTATGAGGTCAGTTTTTTTTGTTAAAAATTATTTTATTATATTTCTACTTTAATATTAGGTAAATTAAGTTTTTTTTTGGGTGGTTCTTGAAACATATAGTTTATGTATGAATTTGTAGAGCTCAGATTTCAGTTGTATTAATTATTAAAATGTGGAATTTCCATTAAAATTTTGAGTCAATATTAATGTACACGATTTTACCTTCTCTAATTTTATGTTGTTTAGTGTAGGTAGGTGAGTTGATATTAAGTGATGATTTTTGGTGCGGTTTCTATTAATTTATTGATAGAATTTATACTTTGCATAATTAATATACTATACTTACTAATATTATAAAGCTAAAGAGTTTGTTTGTTTGCTTGCTTGAACGCGCTAATCTCAGAAGCTACTGATCCGATTTGAAAAATTATTTCAGTGTTAGATAGCCAATTTATCGAGTAAGGCTATGGGCTATATAATATTAACCATAAACGCGGGGGTGAACCGCGGGCATAGCTAGTTTAAGGTTGTGTTCGTTTAACCAATCAGTGTTTGTCCTAAATGTATTGTTCAGATTGTGTTGAAAGGCTAATGTGTTTTCATATTTAAATTGAAGTAATACGTCATCTGCAAATTGTACGCAATGTGTGTTTATATATATTTTTTTATACCAATTAAGGTGGCAATCAAGCGGTAAGCGGTTACCGTAGCCTATGGACGCTAGCAACACCAAAGGTATCACTCGCGCATTGCCGACCCTGTAAAAACCTTTTCACAATCTTCTTGAAGGACCCCATACTGTAGTCTCGTGGGAAAACCTCGGCGGGAGCTCATTCCACAGCCTAATAGCACGTGGCAAGAAGTTTCTTTGGAACCGCACAGTACGCGACCATTTTGGCTCCACTGCATGTGGATGAATTCCCCGTCGATGGCGAGCGGTGCGATGGTAGTAGGTGGCCGTGGGCATCATGTCAAACAATTCCGTGGAACACTCCTCATTATACAAACGATAGAACACGCAAAGGGAGGCGAAGTCTCTCCTCAGACTTAATGGCTCAATACCGATTGTGAGCTCGGGATCGTCGACCATTCTCATAGCTCGTCTTTGTACCGCGTCAAAAGGTTCTAGCTGGTATCGAGGTGCTCCAGCCCACAAATGAGAGCAGTACTCCATGTGGGGTCGGACTTGCGCTTTATACAGCTGCAGTCTTTGACCAGCAGTAAAGTAGGTTTTGGCTCTATTGAGCACTCCGAGCTTTTTCGATGCCATCTTAGCCTTATCTTCTAAGTGACTGCGGAACTGAACATCACTAGAGATGTCGACACCAAGTATCCAATATTATCCAGACTCAAATAAAAGTAATTATTACTTTTATTTGAGGATTTTGTAAATTTATCATTCATATCACAATATGTTACGATAAATAGAAATACGATAGATTCCAATCTATCTTTGTTAGCCAACTATGAGTGTTACCCCTTATTTTGTTAACATATCATTTTGAAAGTTGGATATCAAAATTGGCTGTCATACGCCTTTGTCATATCGAGGAGGATTCTTCTTCACATTTAGAAATATTAATGCCTATTGTACAGATTTGTAGACCGCTTGAGTCATAGACCTTGCACTTGCGAAATACTTATTGGTTGTCATAGATACCGTATTTAAAAAAAGGAATATAAGGGATTAGACATGGCGCGCTCAACTATTTCCGATATAGATGATTAGAGGGAAATTAGTCTATAGTTAAAGGGATCGTGTTTATCCCCTTTTTTTAAAAAATAAGTCTGGAAATCAGCCTTTTATGAAAGGCTGGTTAATCAATCTAACAAGTGGGTATACTAGTTCATTACACTTTTTTACGATTATCGATGGAAGTTGCTGGATACCAAAACGTGTATTTTTAGTTTCTTAATTATCAATTGTATCTTATCAATTAATGTAAATTATGTGCATAAGTATAAAACAGTTCAATTTTACTGATCCTAATATATTTAAAATTCAAGTGATGCTGCGCCGACCTCAGACGACCTGAGAGAAGGGCAAGAGGATGATGACACTATTATTGAAATCAACAGAACCACTGAAACCATGGTAAAGGCAGTCAATTCCAAGAGGTTCTTAAAATTACACAGTATTCCGATATATTTAGAATAACGGTTTTTTCATGCAATTTCATGTATTTCTTTTTGTCTAGAAGATACTTATCCAATTAATAATTTATCCGTTCAGGTTTACATTAAGCAAAAGGGTGGTTTAATGCATGTATGTTTTAAGCAAATCGATCCAAGTAACGGTAGTGGCTGACTCGAATGAGCGCTTTATACATTTTTGATCTTATGCACGTGAGTACTACCATTATCAAATAGTGTTTTTATGCTTATTAGGTATATTTTATAAGTTAGTTCTGTTTTGATTGAAATAGTGAAATGTTTTTATCGGAAAAAACTTAACATTTGAGTACCTATTTTCTTTAGTAATTGAGGAGAAAATAAGTTTTTGAAAACCCCCGCGCCAAATATTTTATTATGTTCCTTATTACTACGAAAATAAATTTGAAGGAGGTTTAACTATCTTAAATTTTGAAGGCAATAAGATCAAGAAAAAAATTATCCATAGATATGAAACTATTTACAAAGTACAGTATAGCATCACATTTACTAATTATAGCAGGTCAAAAATAGTCTGTTTAGGTACATTTCTTATTCGTTGTATGGAAAATCTGGTACAGAAAATTAAGTTATCTATGTAAGTAAATAAATAAATATATTCGTCACATCACATACATTGATCTAACACCGAGCTAAGTAGCTTAAGCACTTGTGTTACGCATATCAGAATCAACAGTGGTATTACAAATATATACTTAAATATTGGATATTAACACCCAGACACAGAACAAACACAAGTATTCATCACACGAATGTTTGTTGTGAGTGGGGATCGAATCCACAACTCTTGGCGCATGGGGTAGGATCACTACCGAATGCGCCATCGAGCCTGTCAATGTTCTAATGTATCTAATCCTGAAATATATTATACGACCTTATTTTTAGTATATACATAACCAGAAATCTGTTAGACGTTATTGAAAAACTATTGCAATATATTCTTGTTTTCTTTATTCCGAATATCTTGTAATATTTTATTTTCAAGATAAATAAATATACGTGAAAGACAATTGTACGGAACTAAAGAATAATATTGATCTGAAATACGCAACAGGTATAAATAAATCACAACGACGGGTCCTACGTATACTAATGCAACCATAAAATTATGAAAACTGTTTTTAGTGCATCAATTGCACTAAAATAACTTATAGTTTTATATCCCAAAAAGAAGTTTTAAATATTAATTCGTTTCGAGGATTTTAACTTGGCAATAAACTTATACCAGTTAACGTGTTGTAATACTTACTTTAAGGAATACATGTTACATAAATGCAAGTAAAGCTATTTTCTTAAGTGTCAGCACTCTTAAATTTTTGTATTTATTTAATAATGTTTGCAATATTTCTAAATTGTAAATATCAATGTTGAGTTATATCATAGTTACAAGCATTAAATCCTATAGGTCGCTCTTCTGTAAAGTAGTGTTTTTGCACTTGCACTAGTATACGCAGGGCCCGTCGACGTTTGTTGTACGTACGTACGTACGTAAAAACAATTATACAAAAGACTATGTTTAATTTTCCTGTCATCATTCCATGTACTTACATAAGCTATCGCTAAATGCGCAACATAAAGAGAATACAATTCCGGTATTCAGAAACACAGGATGCTTCCATTAAACAATAATTTTAAGGCTTTTTAGTCGGTTTTTAATTTTTTTAACTAACGGTTAGGTTATTTTTATTATTCTTATATGCCAAACCTACTTATTGGACTAATTCTTCTATGGAACCAATTTAAAGAATTTAAAAAATAAAAACAATTTTTTTTTCTTCTTTTTATATAAAATATTCAATCAGCTTACTAACTTTTGTATGGAGGGTAAAAATAATTTTTTAAAATCTTTTAGAATAATGAGTTAAATAAGTAAAGTAAGTGCTTTCGCATGAACTAAAAAAACCCTTTTTTATATTTTATTTTCAAAATTTTAAAAAGTTTTTTAATATGATAGTGCGAAACTCAAATTACAGATTGTTCTGTTCTGTGGTGCGAAATGGATAGGTCATAGGTTACAAAATCACAAACTATACCAGTTATGTACATTAACCCTATATGTAACGTATAATTATGATTATGATACAATTATATAATTTTGGTTGATAGCGCAGCTGAAAAATTACGACTAATTTGATATTTAATTAATATTAAGCTCTGACTTAAATTATTATTTGTTAATTAATTATATTTATGATTCATCAATCAAAGTCAAAGTTAAAATATTTATATAGGTTACAAAGAAACACATAATAATCGTCAAATACAGATAAAACAATATGATTCTACCACCAGTTCGGAATGTTGCATCTACCGAGAAGAATCAGGCAAGAAACTCGGTAGTTACACTTTTTAACAACAGTACTAACAAAAATTATATTTAACTTTGAGAAGACAATTACTTAAATCTTAAAATGTGAACATCTGCACTTTTTCACAACGGTCCTATGAATGGAGGGAGAATCATTTATAGGGCAGTAAGCCAGACAAGTTGGGACATTCTTGTAAGACTCTGAACTGTACAAATCAAACTAATTAATGTTTGAAGGTGAATCATCAATCAACTGGTGCCCTGCGCCCCGTCTCTGTATTATCAACTACCATGCTCGGAAGTACCTACCTTCGTTTCCGGAGGCAAAAACTCCACACACCCTTTTTTTCGCAGGGAAATGCTTTACGCACTGTAACACCCTGCCCGAAGAGGCAAGTGGGTGTATGGGACTCCTAGGGGCTTCTTCTTGGAGGCCCGCTCGGAGGCAAGTGTGCACATTAGCATAAGGGGGCCCTAATTATCCTAATACACTTGCCCAGGGCCCTTATTAGGGGGAAGACAGCCTTGTTAAAACAATGTAGTACTGTTTGCGTCAAAGAGTAACAAACATCCACATATTCATCCATACAATTTTTCGCGTTTATACCTAATATTAGTATTATATATAACTACTAACCGCCCGCCCTAACTTCGTCCGGGTATATTGCTATCACAGACCTCTTTTCTATCTCCTGTAATTGCAATAAATCAATATTAGAAACGTTTTTAAATTGAGATATAAACTATCCTATTTCTCATATTTCATTTTATTTTATTTCATCGATGTGAAGAATGTATTGTATTTATATTCATTCGATGTATGTTCACTCGACTTTGACGGAGTTAGGGTTTTTATTATTTTTTTTTTCTATAGAAGTTGTAGCAATCTACCTATATATTTATTTTTTGCTATAGATAATGAAAATATGTAACTTTAGAAATTAGAAAGAGATATTAATTTAAACACATATCGTTTATTTATAAAAATGACACATACTCTGACTTAATTATATTGTAAATGCTAACAGAGTTGTAATATTTGCACATCAAGTTACACTTACACGTTACTTACAATACACATTCAACAACAATTACAGATAGTGACCAAAATGTCTGACATCTCATTATTTAGGATTGTACGTTTATTCTATTGGTCTCTTATCATGCATTACGGTGTATGGTGGTTTGATAAGATTCGAACGTGGAAAATAAATCGGAACAAATGGCAAAAAAAAACATTATTTCTTATGTTTATTTTATGTTACGACTTTTCACAATTTTTCACCTAGCCTTACTAGATTTTTGGACAAATGTGTTTTAAGGAGTACCTACATTGGACCTTGGACTCGGCCTACCCCTTTAGGTGTTGTCGGCGAGATGATAAGATGATTTTTAATTCCTATTGAGTATTTATTTTCGAATTGAGATACCTGTTACAATTGTGTTTGAAATGAAAATACCATGATTCCAAGGTATTCTGGTTTTATTAATACTATAAGTAGATACTTAAAATAACGTAATTTTTCTCACCGTTATTTTTAAAGGATAAAAAAACATCTGTCGTGCACTTAACTATAGATTTAACTCTATGTACTACTTATATTAATGAGTATACAATACACAAGAATTATTATAAAATATATCTTAAAACTAAAATGTATTCAATATGAACGACTAGAATAATAAGCGATTCGTTCGTACATTTGAATCACTGTCAAATCTGAGGTTTAAAGTACCTAGGGTTGGGTGTACAGATTGAAATGCTGGATCTAGCAATCAAACTGGGCTCAGCAGTGCTGGATTTAGCCAGCGCGGGGCCCGTAGCAAATGCCTACTTTTGCAACAAAAAATAGGCTTTATTTATTTGGATCTTTGTGATGGGGTCCTCGTTTACAATGTGACGCGGGGTCCTTCAAAGCACGGGGCCCGTAGCATTTGCTACCTTCAGCTATATGGCCAATCCGGCACTGGGGCCAGCACAAATTTAACTGCGCTAGATCCAGGGACATGTGTTTGTGCAATGCCGCTGGATTTTAATCCCTACTAGGGATTGGATTGCTGGATTAAGCAATCTTGCTAGGTCTAGCAGAATTTTGGCTCTCCTGGATGTGCTGGATCTAACAGAAAATACCGCTGGGTTACAGTTCCTAGTTGGGTGGTGCTGGCCACCGGGGCCCTCAAGATGAAGAGGGCCCCGGCTTTGACTGGCTATTTTCAAACAAAAAATTCAAAAACATTATGTTTAGTTATTTTAAACCCTCTAAGGGCAAGGTCAGATGACGCTTTCTCCACGTCTTCCAACGCTTATCTTCCTATCTCAATTGAATGCCATCTTGAAGAAAGTGTTTTTTTTATGAAATTACTAATTGACAAAATTATGGAAATCTATATTTATAGAGTATAAGACATACTCTATCTATTTACGCTTCGTGAATCATTCATTTGATCTTAACTAAAAAGGTTTGATTAGGGACTTATAAATATTTATTACTTAGCTTATGCTTATAGTAATACAATGATTCAGTTTTAAATCTTACAGTGATCCAGTGTATTCCAGAACACGTCTACATTGAGTAAATAAAATCTGTCAACAAATGTCAATGTCAGTCTATGGTGCATGTCAAATATCTTATTATTATACATAGCCATTAATACGAAGTAATAAATAAAACGTGCTAATTAATGTGGACTCTTATTTTAATTTACATCTGATATAGAGTTGTAATCAGTAAGATATTAAAATGGCATCACTTCATTAATTCATCTACTTTAAAGATTACTTATACATTAAACATTTATAGCTATTATTTGCTGTGGATATTATTTTTTAAGTAGGTCAAACGAACATTTGCCGCAATGCGAGGGATACTCGTATAAATCTCAGTATTTCTGGGTTTTTCTTTTGAGTTTTTATCTAAGTACACATAGTTATACCTATATCCTTAACTTGGTAAGGAGGAAATATGATAAGTAAAAATGCACAATAAGAAAGCTAAATGCCATGAGGAAATTTCACACCAGGTTAATAAAAACTATTAAAATTTGTCCGGTTCTCTTTGCAATTACCGCTAAGTCTTATAAGCTTCATTGCAAATTTTGCTTTAGAAATCAATTTGCTGGTAATTTTGCTATAGGCGTTAAAATATATTCAAGCAGTTGAAAGAGCTTTTAAGAGTGAATCTAGCTTTTCAGTAAAGAGAGAGAGAGAAATGAAGTGTTGTCGGCCTTGTGGGCCTCCCTCATTACCTAAGTAAATTTATAGTTTAACAGTGTTTTTGAAACACTAAGTTACTAGATTAATAGTTATCATTAGTAACTCCTTGGTGTTATTTTTAGGCTGTTACCACTCTAGTCCTCATGAGAGTTTAAATAGCCTTAACAAAGACCTGCTCTTTAGAAAAATCTTGCACATTAGTAGCTATGTGAGCTCTATGCAGCTTTATGAGTGGTATGCCGACCCAAAATGATATGGTGTCCACCCCAGGATATGAGGTTTCTGCATTCCGTTAAAGTTAACTACATTCCGCATTTGGTAGAAATACATTTACTACGATAAAAAAGGCTTAGAAATAACAACGGGATGGGGTATTTTGGTCCAAAAAAAATGTTTAGTCCATAAGTTAGATCATATTATCAAATGATATTGAATGCGTATTTTTTGCCTTTTCTCATACTCGTAAAATTACCAAGATACAACACTTCAAAGATCTGAAATGGGGCGCTTTACGTCACTTAGACGGGAAAATTTTACGCACCTAGTGTCGCCACCCGGTAGGTACTTTAATGCGCTGTATTTTCATGATTTTTAGTTTGCTGAACAAAAGAAAAAATACGTAAGCAATATTTTTTTTGTAATCGTAATAGTGGACTATAATTTTTTTTTTGACTAAAATAACCTACCTTCTTATCATATTTCTAAGATAGGGCTCATAATTTAAGTAACCATCCTGTGAAATATAGTTCTAGAGGAGCCATACATTATTATTCGGCTTGCTTGAACACTTGGGTAAACTCAGTTATGGTCTAGTAGCGTTCGGTGGTTCATTTGGTCTGCATCTTGATGGAGCCAGGGTGCATGTCGTCCCGGGACACGGTGCGCGAGGAGACCGTGGTCGTGGTCCGGGACATGGGTTCACCGCGGAGCTGCTTGTACCTGTACATGAGAATCCAACAGTTATCGCAAAATGTTTAAAATACACACCTGCAGAAGGTATTTTTATAAAAACATGTTTTTCTGTAATTTGTCATTTCTGTTTAATAATTAAAGCTATATTTATAAAACAAATGAATATTTTTCGCCAATGTTAAAGCATTTGATTGTCGGGAGTAGCTTCGGAAAAAAAAATGGAATTATAAACATGTAATAATTTACGTTAGCGTTTAGGAAAGATTCTCAAACAATAGATTTCCTTTTTTTGTGAAAACTGTTAATAAACATTTGGGTATGAAAGTTTTAAAAAAAATCTGAATTGTTATTGCTAGATAATTTTGAAATAAAAATTATCTTCATCATCAAGATGAAACATTATCCAGTTATAACGAACAATATATAGGTATCATGTTACCTACATATGTATAAATAAATTAGGGTGAACTATTACAAAAATCAAATGTAACGAGTATTTTAATCATATATAATATATATTATTATTTACAAATTTTAGATACAATTATTCAAATAATGTATTTTAGCACATAGAATTAAAATATAGATTAATAAATAGTTAGTGACAAATAGTAATACTGATCGGTAAAATGAACTACTTAATTTCGAGTTTTAAAAACGATTTATAACTCGAAATTAAGTAGCTTCTTTTTGATGTACTAAATTTATTCATGAAATATGAAAATGTAAAAATGAGATGTGGACATTGATAATTTCAAATTTGTCACAACAATAATCGAATTATTCATAGATTTAATGAGAAAATGACCTTTTATTCATTGTACAAATACATTGGAGGAGGTGTCCGTCAGATAATAAAAAATGTAGTTTACGTAATAGGTACAATTTAATAAGTCTGATTGTAAAATGTCATCTTATCGTACCTACTTATTCGTAATAAAATACATATTTAAAATTTTATGAGTGCAAACATTTAGTATTTTACGGTTGAAAATCATTTATTAATTTTTGAACATTTTCGGTTGTGTATTTCCAATGCAAATTGAAAATAATTGAATAATCGCGAATGTATTAAATGATCTATTTAACAGTATTCACAACCTTGATAAACATTAGCAAAATGTTAAAAATAAATAGATACACCACAGAACCTTAATCAACCCCATACATGCAGTCATACAACGTTAGTCATATAATATTTTTCTAATAGTCCGTTTCATTGTAAAAGAATACCTACTTACATGAAAAAACTTTTATAATGAAGTGTTTTTGTACATTAATTTTGTGTTAGACATTTATTTTTTAATATAATTTGAGTCTATATTCCCAAATTAAATATAAAGAATACATCAAATCAAGCAAAAGCCACAAATTACCCCAACAATACATCATTGTACACGAGGGACATTTTCAATAAAATCGATTATTTTAAGTTACAGGTAAAAATTGTGTAAATGTTTATATCTGGTAATTAAGACTTTTTTAAAAGCAATGGTAATGCATAAATTAATGTAAATGTAAAATTAATTAACTATTTCTCATGCTTCGATAAAATAATCAAAACCGAATCTCAAAAGAATAATCAATATCGAATGAAAATGACCCATGAACAGATCTACGTGAGAACGTTTCGTTAACACAGTATTAGCTTTAAATGAACAAGCACACCTGTTCAGTCGCTATCAACTTGAAAATAATTTCTTTCGACGAATTGTCCACCACCATCCTAGAATATATAAATGGAATTGTTAACAATACTATAAACGATAGTATTATATTAATCATCAGCAGTCGAGTAATACATTCAGATAGACTCACTAGATATACAAGAATTAAGGCAATTTTTATTTATTTTTGTTTCTTAAGGATGAAACATTGGTTGCATTTTACACATGAAACAAAACATTTGTCAAAGCTACGTATAAACCAAAAATATCATTGTTAAATTAAGACCAATATTGTGTTATGCCTAATACCTACAAGATACTCTAATGTTACTACTTGCAGTATGGGTATATTTCACAGAAGACCAATATTTCTAACTAACTAAACTTCACGCCACTTTCCTAGCAGAGTAGGCAGAGAGAACCGAACGCCATATGGCACGATTCATATTTCTGATAAAATCAATAATGATTGTATTTCACGAATATTCAAAAAACATGATAATTTTAATTCATTACGTATAAATAAAGAATACAAATTCTCATTTATAATGCATTTGTTCAGAGGTACATACGTATAACATTAAAAAGAAAATCTAGTTAATACTAAAATCTTATGTGTCTAAATACTAATTTTCGTATCATACGATGAATTGAGCATGCAATAGCTATGCGGTGTCGCAAAATGCATAAGAACCTAATGGTGCACCAATGTAATTTTTTAATTTTTACTAACATGAGATCAGTGCAAGGATTAGCAAATGTATCTTAAATATAATGACACTCGTAAATTCAACTAGTCTAGCAAGTGCTGCTGTGCTCAGAATCACAAACTGCCCATACTTTGATAAACCACAAAAAAATCAGCTTAAAATCAGATTTACCACATTAAAGTTGACATTTATCTCACAACGCTAAATGGCAATATGTGAAAAATCTGATTTCGAACTGGTTTATACATATATTTTTAAATGTCAAATATTTACATTTCTTACCAATCAACTTACTTAGACCAGCCTCCTTATATACATGTCTGTATTTCTTAAAGCTTAAATATGTCATATGAAGTAATTTTATCGCCTAGTTTGAATTTATATCTATCTAGTAAAATTTACAATGATGTTGGTATTGAAAGTAAGCAGCATAATTTTTTTTTAGTAATTAAATAAATAATGCTGCGTACTTTCGATCGAATCGAATTTCGATATTATCGGGGCTGGCCTGAGTAAGCTTATCGTATTGTATAAAGTGCACGCCAAAACCTTGAAAATGAAAACACACCTTAACTTCATATCAATCAACCCAATTTATAACCATATAGTACGTTAGTTCGTCGTTAGTATTTTAAATCTGTTATTTTAGCGAATAGTATGCAACTGTCGCTGCCTCTCCCATTTATAATCGGTGTAGGTACCTCTGATTTGATTATTCTTCTTTCTTGGTATGTAGGACTGACGTTGTTATTTATGGTTTCAAATACAAATGCTTGTGTCCACTATTTTCATTATCTGTTCTTGAAGTTTGTTTCAGATCAAATGTTCTTTTATTTGTTCATTATTGTGTTAGCTTCAGCTTTATCTTTTCTTTATATTTTCTTTTTAATATCGAATACTCCATATATTTTACTGTTGTTACTTTATTTTATAGCAAAAAGTAAATTTATTAGAACTATCATCTTTGGTGATTTAATGTGATATTTTGAACGAGTATTATTATATGCCTTATAATAATTTAAAACTATTTGTATATTTTCCTTCGACTACTTTTATAATTTGGATATCTTATCATCTCTGGTGCTGCCATCCGAGTCAGTAATATAAATTGTACTTCTCAAAGTCTCAATACTGACTCTAGGACCGTACTTGTTAAGTCTTTTATTGTGCATTTGATTAAATTTCTTTAAATCACCAATCCCACTCTGCCGACGCTGTAATCTCTCTCTCATCCTGGGCATAGAAGAAGTGTTATGTAGTAAAATCTTCAGATCAGCTTAACGTAATCCTGAAATCGATCGCTGGGATCCATCCATGATTTATGAAATGTATTTAATTTCATTTTAGAAGTTCCTAACATTATACAGATAATAATTAAAAAACTCTCACTTCACAGTTCCTGAATTCCGGTTTAATTTAGATAAAGAGACCAAATACCGAGTTAGAAACCTGCTAGAAGCAAATAGTTCAGTGATGACTATTGAACTCAGTATATAGTATTCATATTTAGATAAGTATGAGAATTTGTTACCCAGTATAGCGTAGCGTAGCGTGAGATAGCATACATAATGTCTTATAATATGAATTCAAAAGATTCTTAAAAAAAAAAAAAGATTACAACACAAATTATCATTATATTATATTACGTTTTGGTGATAATACAAATGTTGTTAATGTCACAAAAGCTAACAAACCTCTTCTTCAGCAGGTGGAAGATTTTCCTCTTGAAGACGAAGATGACGAAGATAGGGACGCCGATGAGGACGTTGTAGGCGTCGGTGACGCGCCAGATGTTGTCGGCCTTGGGGTAGCACGCACTCGCCACCTCCAGGATCCAGTTGATGCCCATCACCACGAACAGCTTTACGTACAGGGATAATCTGAAATTGAAACAATGATTTTAATGGAATATGTTGCGATTTCAGCTATGGAATAAGTATGGCTTATGACATGTGAATGACAAAAGTGTATTAGTATTTCTAATTATAAAAGGTAAATAACTAACTAACTAACTAAACTTTACGCCACTTCCCTAGCGGGGTAGGCAGAGAGAACCGAACGCCATATGACACGATTCTTACACACCTCACTCGTCTCTTCAACAAATAATAGTATTTTTTTAACACAAAGTAATCGAAGCAAGACATTTACAATATAATAAAGTTTTTGAGAAAGTCTATCGTATCTGCATATACTTTTAATAGTTGCACTTAGGTGAAGTTTTGATGAAAAGTTGAACATCTGTTAATCTACCGTGTTGAAGTTAATTAAATTTTTAATATCAAATTTCAGATATATTGTGAATGTTTTGTTTACCTTTGCTTGTCGTTTCTGTGATGGTCATGGGTAGAGCTTTCTCCAGACTTAAGCACGGAGGTTTGTTCCTTGATTTGCGCGATTTTCAGCGCGGTGAGTACGAAGAATGTCATGTTGGCGCAGCATAGGATCACTATGGGCCCGTACAAGTATATTAGCTTGCTTGTGCCTGTAATATAAAAAATACAGATTTAAGACAATGTCTTACAGATGTTCCCTTTGACAATGATTTAGTGCCTAGACAAATAACAAAATTGTTTACATAAGCGCACCAATTCTCTTGATCCAATCTGAGTAAAATCGTACTTATATTATTCTTTCATCCTGAATTCTAGACAATTTAAATACAACTTTGAACGTCAATGACTCGAGTACAAATTACCATGTTCAATAAAAGGTAATTTGCCTAGCCAAATTAACTTTCGTGTTTATAAGTAGGTAAGGCTATGCTGTAAACAATGTAAGTCTTGCGGTACTACAGGAGTGTATTACAAGCCCATTCCACTACGTTTTGTATAGGTTATGACGAATGTAATTTTATGATTACTTCGGACGTGCTCACATATAGCGTGATCCATGCGTGTGCGCATGCTTGTTGCGTTCTACATGAGTGTGCATTTGGTATTGAGAAAATACGTCTACGTCACAACATGCTTGCACGTTTAGTTGCTATTGTGGCAAAATATTGAGGTTTTGTTTAGTCTTTTGTGTTCATATATGTGTATACCTGTAGAACATACCGGGAACAATTCATAAAACTATATGCAATGAGTACAGTAGAAGAGGTAAAAGTTAGTGCAGAGAATTTATTTTTATACTTAAAAAAGTTCAGTAAAATGCCAAAACTAGCGAGTCTGTCTGACTTAAAATACTGCAACAATAGGCTATTTTGCTCAAAAAATTTTTTTTGTCATTAAGTTAGATAATCAAAATACTACAACAATGTAAGTACTTTGCACTGTTCTTATGTAGAATTTACGTTTAATTTTAAATATTTAAATTCAATGTTCAATTTACTTTTAATTTTAATATTTTATATTGAATCATTAATATTTAATATTTTGAGTATCATAATATGAGACACAATTGCATTAGATCTATTATAGTATTCTGAAGTGTTCGTGGGCTATTTCGATTATAGTCTAGCAAGGAACTCAGTTAGGCGGAGGAAACCTTTAGGGCCCAGGGTCGTTACTACTGCCCCGTTGCTCTTACCTGAAAGGAAGCATCCTTGCATGCTGATCATGGGCAGCAACCAGTGCGCAGACAGGTCTGAGAACTCCAGGGAGGCCAACAGGATCGTCAGCAGCGATGGAATCCCAAAGGCGTACGCCGCGTACGCGTTGAACCGCCCTCGCTTCGAAAGCTTCCCCAACGCAAGCCCGCGATTTCCACTGGAAAGTCAAAGTTAAAGTCAATTTCAAAACATTGTATACAACACAACTGTACCAATTAATAATATAATAATAATAATAATAAATAAATATCCGACGACATCACATACATTGATCTGACTCCGAGGTAAAGTAGCTTAAAGCACTTGTGTTACGGATATCGGAAACAACAGTGGTATTACAAATATATATTTAAATATTGGATATTAACACCCAGACACAGAAAAAACACAAGTATGAAATTCATCATACGAATATTTGTCCTGGGTGGGGATCGAACCCACAACTCTTGGCCCTGGAAGTTCCACACATCACGTCATCCTCCCCCAGATGGCGTGACGGTGTCTAATGCATTTAAAAAAAAGCTTTGTAAGCTGGAATCCCAATCATACATGTTTCACATGAAATTCATAACTATAAATTACAAGTACATGCGTGCGAAGCTAGGACGGGTCGCTAATTAAATGAAAACACATTTTAATTTATTATTAGCGAAGTCTTAATTTAGTTGCATTTGTCCTCGTTTCCCACGCATATTGCTGGACTAATTCATTGTTTTTAATTGAAATGCTATCCAGATGCGGACTTGCTAAATACAGGAGCAGTACATGATTTGTCATGTCATGAGCTACTTAAACATATTTCATATGTGTGTGACATGAGATATGTCGTACAGCCCAGCATTGGTTCGGCAAAAAACCATGAGTAATTCATACAACTACTCCTCAATTAATCCAATGTGAAACACATTGGCGTTGACAGTAACATCACAGAGTAATAATATACTACGTACAAGTAACATTTACCGTTTAGTAATTGGGTTTAGGGGTCCGCAGTCAAAAGAACCAAGTGGACCTTTTTTCTTATAGGAAGGAAGAAATTTTGGAATATTATAGACTAGTAACTGGATTGACTGACTATCTAATGATATTTAAAGAAGCACATAAAAATCTCGTGTCACTGTGTTTGTGGTCGAACTCGCTCGAAACGGCTTGACCGATTTCAATAACTTTTTCTGTATTTGGTAGGTGGAGAAAATAGCTAGTTACGTGTTTTTCAGCCTCATAGTTCCACTCCCTATTTTTATCTCGACAATGGGGTAGTACTTAGTTCGCCGGGATAGCTAGAAGTACTATGAAGTGTACCTTAGTTTAATTTCTATTGTAAAACCTAAGATTTTTAACAATATTATCTACAAATGCGAAACTGCCTCTTGCTTGTCTGTTACGTTTTCATGTCTCAATCTGATAACATTTTAATTTCGCATTTACAATATTAATATTATGATAGTAAGGCGGAACTTTTGTTGCGTAAAACTGAATCGCACTTAACTGTTAGAATTTAATAGTCCATCGCTTTGGAAATACCCAAAAATATATCACATTGTCATTTCTTGAGATCACTTCTAGGCTATTTTTGATAATGATCGATGCTAAAGTTGATTTGTAAGCTGGTAGGCATAGAATCAGCAAACACATAGATTTTGATGATTCGATCGGTCGAGGCGAAAATATTAATTGATGATAATGAGAAATCCATTTTTGGAACTCATTCTCTGCGTCTTATGTCTATGAAAAATCTGCACATGACAATGCGTCAATAAATCGAACATATTTAGACAGCTTTACTAATGTTGCTTAATAAATCTGTCGTCTGTCTGTCGCGTTTACACGCCACAATTACCTATTTAAATTAAATCAACCCACTTAACGTTTCGATTCTATGTCTTTAACATAGGTGCTTATCTCGGATAAACTGGTTGATCCTGTGGGATATACGATAGTCTTTATCTATACTTATAATAAATCTGTATAGAGGTCAATTCTGTCCATGAAATATATTTTCAAAATAACTGTCAGGGGGAGATTAGTGATCGATACTGATGCCAAAAATGCAATCAGTAAAATTTTTTTCTGTCTGTCTGTCTGTCTGTCTGTATGTTCCTTATAGAAACAAAAAAATTTCGACGGATTTTAACGAAATTTGGTACAATTATTCTTCATACTCCTGGGCATTTTATAGTATACTTTTCATCACGGTACAATCAATAGAAGCAGAGTAGTAAAGGGAAATGTTGGGAAAACAGGAGAAGTTACTCCATTTTTTAAGCTTCCGTCGCGTGTGCAGTCTTAATGGTTAAAGTTACATAGAAATCATGTATGACGGAAATAGTCTTTATAATATTAACCATAAACGCGGGTGACACCGCTGGCACAGCTAGTCTATACTAATATTATAAAGAGGAGAGATTTGTATTTTTGTGTGTCTGTGTGTATGTTTGTAATGAATAAACTCAAAAACTACTGTGCCGATTTCAAATATTCTTTCACCATTGTAAAAAGCTACATTATCCGGAAGTAACATAGGCTATATTTTATGTTCGTACAGGAACGGTAACTATGTGGGTGAAACCGCGGGGCGCTGCTAGTTATTAGATACAAAGACACCGAAGACAACGCGTACATTTATCAATACAATCGCTTCTCATATTTGTAAACTTATTAGTTCTTGATTAAATTACCCAGTTAATTTCCTCGTTGTCGCTTACAAGGATATTACTGTTAATTATTATTGCCTAGCCGCACGCACAACGCACCAAATAACCTAATTTACAGTCACACAAAACGAATTGTTGTTTTTTTCATAATTAAATGGTGTTAACTAAATTGTTTGAGGACTGGTTGATTGTTTGTAGCATGTTCTACGACTAATGACGCGATACACAAATAATTCCAAGAAATAATTAAATTTAAAGAACAGTGTGAAATAAATCTTTCATAATAATAATAATAATTTTCGCAATAGTCCTGCATCAGCCGGATGTCGCCTTTGAGTGTATGTTTTATACTGCAACTAAGGGCAACACCCGGCCGGTGTTCCATCACACATTTAGATCGAACTCTCAAAAGGCCTCTACATGTTGGACCCATGTCCCCATGCAAGCCTCAAAGGCCCGGGCTTATCCCGTGATTGTGCCGAGAGACATAATAATAAAAGGCGTAGGGATGTGACGACCCCACCGCCCCCTGGTGAGAGTCGCTGATTTTCGCACCATGAAGGGCAGCGACTCTCTACCAGTGCAACCAGTCTCCCCAGGGCAGCTTGTGGCGGGCTGAATGGGATTGACACCCTTTGGGACCCGTGCCCCTGAGAGTCGACCAGGCCCTCTCACCGCTTGCCTTAGTAGGCCGGTGGGAGTGGACCCCACAGGGGCCGCAGGACTACGAATGTTTGTCCTGAGTGGGGATCGAACCCACAACTCTTGGCGCATGGGGCAGGGTCACTACCGAATGCGCCGTCGAGCCAGTAAATTGAAGAAGATGAATATAGAAAACTATCTTTATTTAAATTACAGTTATTTATCTGCTTGAACAAATATCTCTTGACAAATACGAGGAAAAAGGTATTTGCACCTATGTAGGTATTTGGATGCGTTTGAAATCTGCAATACAGGAAAATCCCTTAGTGCACTGTAATTATACAAGCGTATACAGAATTACCTGTGCTAGATTGAATCTGGCACAAAAAAAAATCCTCTAGGCTTGGTAATTAACATGAAGTTGTTGTTTATCCATCTATTCAGATTTTAGAATAAGATCGTCACATACGCAACACGATGAGATAAATGAAGTCGAGGGAGTAGCAGACACTTCTTCATTGATGGTCAAAAATAAAATTCAGTCGAATTAAATTAAAAGTCAATGTAATACTACTCAACCACAAACCTTAACTTTATTGACCTTTCGAACATGATAAGAAAGGTCTAATCAAAAGCTATCAAAGCTGGTTCACTCTTATCAAGTCCCCGATCAACATGGCACCAGATATTTTAATAACGCTATCGTTGGTTTAAAATATATCCAGTAAAATGGTAAATTATGAAATAAATTGTTAACTGCACCCTAGTTCTTACTAACGTACTTTTTAGACAATTAGATGGCATGACATGACATGGCATGGCATGCAGAATGGAAACAAGCCATTTTCAAAAACCTAATGCTAATATTTTTATTTGCGTGGGTACCAATTTACTAATTTACTCATCAATTAACACCTGTCTCAATTACTCTTTTTAACACAGTTTGGGCAATTACTGTTCTGCGCCAGGGGACTGACACGCCCTGTGGAAATATTTTCATTGGACGTATCAAAGTGCCGGTTTTAGTTTACTGAGTAATGAAACCAGCACCATATATTCGTCGATTGTAAATTCGTTCTATTGACGAAATGTTTCTCGGGGGTATCAAAAAGCGCTAGTTTCAACCCTATATGTATATATATATTGTGAAGTTGTAACAAACACTCCGTAACGGAACTTGGTAACGAATACATTGTGTTACTAAGTAACGAATATATTGCTTCTATAGACGAAACAATTTTTGAAAATTAATTTGTTACAAATCATCTTAATTCGGAAGCGATAGTACCTGATGGTGATTGATGGTGATTGATGGTCCCTCAGCTAATGCGAGGGTCATTGGTTAAAACATGAGTTCCGCGTACCTACCTCTTAAGGTAATCTAATTTAACTACTTTTATTATGTTGGTCTGAGACAAAAAAAAAAGAATGTGCCAACTGTGTTTCTAGCCTAGCATGTCGTAAAAGGCGACTATTGGAATATGGCGTTTTGGGTATGTGATTGTGTAGGCAACGAGCTAGCCATTTGTCGCTACTTTTGCACAATTATAATCTAATCCGGTTCAGATTTATTTTTGGCTGAATGTGGTTAAAGGAGCCTGCTGCCCCTATTTGACTCCCTTTCTGGGATTATGGGCGTTATGTTATGATAGGTTTGTTAATTTGACTAGTTCCCCTACACAGTTTTGAAAGTCTGGTGCCAGTTGTTTCAATGTTCCTAATAACCAGACATGCTAAAGTCACGATCATGGTCTTAGCGTACCCCCCATACATAGGAATCAAATAAATCTCTTTTGGCAAAATTAAATCAGCTAAACTTACACTTTTAGAAACGAATCAATAACAACAAGTCTCGAAACATAAAATAGTCAATTACATTAAAAAAAAAACCCCATACATAATTCCAGGAAGATGATGATGTCAGGTCAATTCATTTACACTGACAATATGTTATACACACCTAACATTTTTTATGCTAATGTGCTAGATTTCAAATAAAGTAAAGTTTTGAGATATTCATTTTATTGCTTGCAATAGTCATATACACGTTAGCTTAGTTATACTGCTTTAATATAATTTGTAAAACTTAATGCCTGCCTCATATCATTAACATAGAAAACTTAAGAGAAGTGCTTATTAGTACTCCGTTCATGCTAGGCTCGTCAGCGTAGATACACAAGATTAGATTTACAGTGTATAAATCTACGTATTTAAATGTTAGTCCAACTTTTGTGCCAATTAAAAGCGTAAACAATTTTATCTGTTCGGAACAGATCCATTCTCTGTTAAGAAAGATTATCTTGTTTTTAAGGTAATTGATAGCGATTATATTTTACAGCGCAGTATTTCACTAACAGTAATGACAGATGTAGTTCTACAAAATATTTTGGACCATAAAATTTACAGAGCAGTAATTCACTGATGACAGATTACGACTTGCAAAATGCTTTATTAGATCAAAATATTTTCAGAGCAGTAATTCACTCATGGTAACTGACGTAGAGCCAAATGCTTTTAACAATAAAATTTGCAGAGCAGTAATTCCGAAATGACAGTTGATGTACAGCAAAATGCTCGAGACCACAGGGCAGTAGTAATTCACAACCGTTAGGTGAAGTTTTGCTGCCTCTATTCAATCATGACTTTTATTAAGCAGTATAATAATAATAAAATAATGATATCCTGCAAACTATTGCGGACCACAACTTTTACTAGGCAGTAATTGATGGCCAATTACGTCAAAATGCTCTAGATATATTAAACTTACTATTTGGGCACATAAGATATCTAAGTATAAATCGTTATTTTTAGTATAACGCATTGCATTTTAAGTATGCATGAAAACTGTACAGAATCATTATTTAAAACAATTGCAATATATTTTATACAATGTTATATTTTCACCAAATAATATACGTACTTACAAAACCGTAAATAAAGTACACCCAACTAAAATCAGTCTCGAACTCTCGAGCGTCACCTGGTACAAGTCATTCGAGGAATACAAGACAGTAGGGATGTGAAAAAATAATCGATTTAGAAAATAATCGATTAAAATCGATTTTTTTTCAAGTAAAAATCGATTTTTATACGTGATTTTAATATTACAAATAATCGATTAATAATCGATTTTTTTTATAATAAAAAATCAATCATAGTCGATTTTTCATCTGCCACCGCACCATATTGTCTGGTCTTTTATAACCCGGAGCGCGAACTATAAGGTGCAATTTCATGGTGACGCTCGACGCTGGCGTCTAGCGTTAAACACGGTCATGTGGTACGTTTTTAACTACAACGTTATCTGGGAAAAATATAGCGTCAAAAGTAAAAGCTAAGCGTTGTTTAGCGTCGAGCGTCATCATGAAATCGCACCTTCAAAGAATATATACTATCTCCATGGAGATAATATTACATTAACGCCACCTGTGCGTCTACGATGGCAGCCCTTCTGTGCTTATGAAACTGTTTATTTTACCGACATTCGGCTGATATGTCATTCATTATTCGTTATTGAAACTTCATTTTTCAAACGATAATTTTGAAAGTTTTTCATGACAACAAGTGTTTAGTTTTTTAAAACTTCTTGTTTTTAACAATGTCAACAACCAAAAGGACAACAAGTAGTTGGCGTCAATATTTTCATGTTGACAATAAATCTGGCAATGCTAAATGTAAATATTGCCCTAAAATTTTAAAAACGTGTAGTAATACAACGTGATTTTTCTAAAAGTTTAATTTGTGTTGTTTATTTTTAATTAATAAAATCATTATAAATAAAATATTTTATGGCGTTTATTTTGAAATTAATAAAAAAATTAGGAAAAAATCGATTAATATAAAAAAATCGATTTTTTTTTTAAGAAATATCGATTATTTATTAATCGATTTTTCATGCTAAAAAAATAATCGATTAATTAAAAATCAATTTTTTATGTAGAATGTCACATCCCTACAAGACAGCACAAAAAGGTTGTTACTTCGCGAGTTTTTTAAGGAAGGTTGACATTGGAAATGTCTTCGTTCGCTCCAGTGTTGGCTCAGATTTCACGAAAAAGTGCGTTCCCCTATATCTCGGGAGAGTTTATTATTATTATTATTTATTTATTAGAAAACCAACAGCGTTACAGAAAAAAAAATTACAGTAGAGCTTATTGTCTAGTATGGCGAATAACAGGTTTCCCTATGTTTACTTAAAGTATAATACAACGCGAGGTAATTTAGAATAAACACAAACTTTGCTCATTAAATCAACTAAAGTCTAAATTAAACATCTTAATGTTAAGACTTAATATTATCATACCCTAATAAAGGATATATTGATCGATCTATACCTATTTATGTATGAAAATGTAACACCTGAACATTCCTTAAAAAGATGCAACTACTACTACCAAGCTACCACCAATATACCTAAAAAGCCAAGGGTGTTTCGTCACATAGGGGTATAATGTTGCCGACTTATCAAAACATAATATTATGTTCTCAAAACTTACCCCAGTTAGCAAAACAGCAAAAAAGTACTTTTAGATTACAAATAAGGTACACGAATTATTTTAAAGCGTTTAAATCTATTTGGACAAACGTAATTTACATTATACCTAGTAAAGGCTATTTACCTATTATTAATTTAGTTAAATTGGAACGAAGTATAAGTATAACGTCAGAATAGGGTAAGGAGCAAGGGCTAGGTGATAATTAATTGTTGTAGCTAACTACAAAGAGAAACGAAAAGGTAAACTATCATGATTAACAAGTAGCTTATTCATATTATTATATTAAATAAGGTTTCCGAAATATGCACCAAGAATAGATGATCGGACGCTAAATTTTATCTATGCTATCCAAAAGACACAATACGAAAAATCAAACATCAGAGCGTAGCCTATTGTACAGCGCTGATTAGATACATTTGATTACTATTAATCTCATGTTACTAAAATTATTCATTCAAGAGAACGAGAACATTAAAGAAAACCAGAACCCACACTAATCGCTAGACTTATTTTTATCTTTTATTCGTTTTATGATCATGTTTTTAAATGTGTTTTTAGAATAGTTAGAAATATCAATGTCGCTAAATTCCAGATTGTAGGTACGTGCGATACGTGAGAGAACAGAGTTGGCAGAGTAATTAGTTGAGTGTCGAGAGACATGGAGCAGTGGCGTGTGCCGAGTGCGACGCACCGGGGCACAGAATGCCATGCTGGCTAGTAGACCAGGGCAGTCCAACTGCCCGTTAAGAATATCGTATAAAAAAGTCATGTCCAGCATGACGCGCCTATCCTCGAGAGTTAGTAGCCCGTGACGCCGACAGTCATCCTGATAAGATCCCGGGCTTAATCGCAGGCGGAAGTTTAGATGCTTGATGAATTTAACTTGGATCCGTTCCAAACGATTATTGTGAGTTTTATATTGCGGTGACCAAATTGAGTTGTGATATGATTTCAAAAATGGTCCGAAGACACGTATTTACCAGAGCTGTAAGGTGTTTTTTGTTTTTAACTTTACTGTTAGATAAAAATAAAGCAAAAAACGAAAAAAGTTACGGCCGAAATAGTGAAAAAAAAAGTTTTTTTTTCTGAATTTTTGCGCTCGATATTTTGAAAAGATATAATGATATCAAAAATTTAAAAATAACTCCTCTGTATAATTTGAGTCTAAAACAAAGACGATCATGTTGAGGGTTTGTCCTGTAGCTTAAGCATTTGAAAAAGTCAAATCCCCTAGATTCATTTCAATTGTGCTCTATAGTCGTGTTTGTATTTATATTTTTATACCGATTCTTTAAATCAAAATATCTGACCCGTGTTTCGGTTTCCTTATATAAGGTTGTATACCATCCAATTCCATAAACAGCTTTGAAAAGGCAAAATTTTAATGGAGTAGGTTAATTATAAGGGTATTTTACCTGAATGTCCACCAGATGTCGAAACACATCACGTTGAGCCAGAAGAAAGCTGACAGAAGGGAGAAGTAGATGATGAACGCTGTAACAGAAATGTATTTATTTATATTAAACCATGCCATTTTTACCTCAACAGTATAAACTTTACTCTCATTACTAATAATAACTGAATGGATTGTGAGAAAGATGTTAAAGTGGATAGCTTGATGACGGCTGATCGGGACGTACGGTAGAGGAAGACATGCTGCGCCGACCCCAGATGAACTGGGAGAAGGGCAAGAGGATGAGTAGACTCTTTCTCTTATTGTTTACAATACTATATGTGAAGACATAGGGTTGCTGGGTGTATATGTTGCTGTTATAGCTCGAACTGTGGTAAATTTTAAGATTTTCCAGTAAAACCTAAGATTTACCAACTCTTAACGGTAAAAGTCCGAACAGGTGTACAATTCGAACTTTTACCATCATTTACTTAGTAAATCTTAGGATTCTTTACTTGGAAAATTTTACCTAACCAAACCTAACTAAGATTAGATTATATTATAGGTTAGGTTAGGTAAGGTATTTCTTTAATCAGGTTAATAAACCTAACCTAACTAACCCATAATATAACCTAACCTAGAAATGTTTACGTTTACCAACTCATGTCGGCAAATCCTAAGATTTACTAGTAAAACCTAAGATTGACCAATATACGGGCTTTTACAGTAACATATATGATTTTTAACCGACGAAAAACGCAGGAGGTTCTCAAGTCGACGCGTGCATATTTTTTTCATTTTTCTACATTTATCGGAGTGAAGAAGATTCTAGGACTCACATATATCTTAATTGTTTTGATAATAAAAAGTTTATTATTAAGTACTACTACTTACTACTACTTTTTAAATAAAAATCTTGTTTATTACATGCTAAAATTCCAGTGAACTAAACTTTAACGCTTCCTTGGACACATTTAAATGGCATTGATGCGATTAGTTTAAAAATAACTAGGAGACATCTTTAAAAGTCTGCTGGTCATCTGGTTATCAATAAATTAACTACAGCACTCTGGGTTATAGCCAAGAGCTATGATGTAACAGACTACAGCGGTCAGTTTTATTTAATTAAAATTAATAAATATTAATAAATAAGTTAACTTTATACTGTAGTTAAAGCCTAATTAATATTTTTTTATAGAAATGTTATTCACATTTCACCTACATCTTATTTTATTCGCCACACACAAAAAGACTAATGAAAGACAAAAAAAAAACACATAACTAATTTGGTCGTATTGATTTGTACATATTTCTTACGTCACATTTTAACGAATTGACTAACTTACATACTTAATAAAGTTTTTTAAGCAATAAAACTTATTATACCTACCCTGCTACTGGTGACGTTCAAATCTGCATTCAGTGACTTAAAATTTTTTTGAACTATCAGTTCAATAAATCTACATATTCAAATTACTAAATTAATTTAATAAATCTACATATTGAGCGGTGGTAGCTCAATGGTGCGGACACGCGCCTCTTAACCGAGGAGTGCGGGTTCAAACCCGGGCGCGTACCTCTGGATTTTTCAAGTCTATGTACGTATTTATACCACTAGCTAGGTGAAGGAAAACATCGTGATGAAACCTGCAAATTCAAACAACTTTCGATTTGTAACCATGATTCAAAAATTGTCTGGTTCCCCTGTCTTAGGGTTACGAAGGTCAGATCGGCAGTCGCTTCAATTTAATTTCCAGACTCGCTAAATCCTGGATCATGGTCTAAGCGGACCCCGTCGAAGCACGGGACATAACGCTAGGAAGATGATGATGATACAATAACTGTGATCCAATTCGTTTGCAGACCAAGTTCCTACCCACCAAGGGAGTTATAGATGTCAGTTTGTCAAACTTCAAGCCATAGTTTCAGGGGACAATGACTAAAAAGTGACTTTACTGACCAGAATTAATAGGGGAATACCAATGCATAAAATATTGGATTTTCTCTATGCATCAATTATAGTAGGCATATAACTTCGAAATCAACAGGAAAGAAATATATTAGTCCATAGGTATGCTATTGTAATAAGCGTATTTATGGGTTTTCATGTATTGCTATAAAATATATCATAGGTAATGTTGACGTAAATGAACTTATTTATGCCACGAGACTGACATTGTTTTTTTAAATACTTTTGTCCGGTTTGTCGAAATCATTAATTGAGTTAGCAGAGAGACCATTGCAAACAAAATACATGTATATTAAATAGTATTTACACTTCGTATATTGCAGACGACAGCGTCTATTTCTATAGATACACGTCCATTGTATCGTAAATAATAATATATATATATTTTTAAAAATAAAATGTTATTTTGTTTTCAAATGCTTTTTGTGTCTATCATCTTGTCATTTCTCTTTTTTAGTTGGATTCTTTATTACTATTAATATTAGTGCTACTTCTATTTAGGTAGATACGATTTTGACCAAAATAAAGTCTAGTGTTAATAAATTTATTTTTCCTCCTAACTAACTAAACTTCACGCCACTTCCCTGTCGCAGGCAGGCAGTGACAACCGAACGCTTTAAGGCACGATCCTTACACACCTGACTTGCTTCTTGAATATTCATGATCCTTTTTATACAAGCTCTACGGTTTTTATGACTCCTAACATCACCACACTTCTTCACACAATACACTTCTTCCTTTAAAAATACCACACCTTTTAAAATATAACAAAAACAAAACCATAGCCGCATAGACGCAACATACGTGTTCCTACTTAAGCAATCAAATTGGGCTAAATGTATTTTACTCCATAATAGAATCCAGACAATGAAAATAAATGCTAGTATTCGTTCATACAATCTGCATATATATGTAGAGACATGAATAATTTTATGTCAAGAGAACCATTAATATTTTATGATGTACGCAAGTTGTATTGCGACATAATGATGTACCATGGACAATGGTAGATTAACAGACGTTAATGGGTTTGTGTCTCAATGATCTCAATAAAAAGCGTTAACTTAGAATAATATCTAGCAGTAAGTATCTGTATGAATATTTATTTAGGGTTTGTGAGCTATCCAAAAGGCTAGTTTACTCAATTTCTTTACAGTCCGTAAATTAATCTCAGATTATCAAAAAAAAATTAATACGAATTTTTTGCTTTATATAAAACTCGATAAATTACAAGGATACAGCGCTTTTAAGATCTAAAATGGGACGCTTCACGTCAATTGGGATGTTGACACCATTTTTAAATAATTTTGAAATATCAATTCTGAAAAAGAAAGTATCGTAGTATGCTGTTAAGCCTTATTGATTTTGAATTATATTGAGTCTAAGATTTTTAATTTTACAAAAACTGCTTAATATTAAGTCAGTTGACTGTACAAACTAGTGACGTTACACGTTGACAAGCCCATACAAAATCTATGAAGTGATTTCGTTTTGACAGCTCTTAAAAAGTATCTCAATTGACTAGCCAGTCAACTTCCCTATTGGACGGTAAAATATTGCGGACCTAGTGACGTCACGCGGAACTTTAACGCGCTGTATCTTAATTTTATGTTTGCTGAACAAAAGAAAAAATACTTAAACAATATTTATTCTGTTATACTTAATAATGGACTATAACATATTTAAGTACATAAATTTATAAATCAATAAATTCTCCAGACTGACACACCAATTCCCTAATACCAAACTAAGCTTATGCTTGTTCTCTGGATACTAGGTGAACGGATAGACATACTTAAATACGTTTATAAACATCCATGACTCGAGTACAAATTTTGTACAAATTTTTAGGGAATTGGTGTGTATGTTCATTTGCCCCTAGCGGAATTAGAATCTGCGACCCTCAGTTTCGTGACCAGGGTCTCTGACCACTCGACCAACGGACTTGTCTAAGTAAAGTCTATTGTCAGTACTTTTGACGATATTCCATTTTACTCAAATCAAATTAATTTTTAGTTAAGGTTCTAATTGTTACTTGTACTCTACCTACACCTTTGGAGATTGCGCAGGTGTAATTATTTATGTAATAAACAATCTGTGTGTATATGAAAAAAAAATAAAGCTAAAAACAAATAAAGGTTTGGTGCCTATTAATAGTGCCTAGACGTATTAACCATTAGACAACCACAAACCAGGAGTACCTAATTAGATAAACGTACAAGGGGAGAATCCTAATAGGTTAAGGCAAATAACATATGTGTTTCGTTGATGGAAAAAGTAGGTAATATTTAATAAGGTAAATACCAAGTCTGCTTATTATATACATTTATTGGTGTTAATGACATCCGGTGTACAATATAATTTAGAAATTTGTCCTTGTCGTTGAGTTAATTCAAATTGCGGCATGGTGAATTAAAATGTCACTACCCAAGTAGTTGAAGGATGATGACCTTAGTAATAATAATAATAATTAATTCTTTAAACTGACACACCAATTCTTTAGTTCCAAACTAAGCATTTATGCTTGTCCTATGGATACTATGTGAACGGATAGACATACTTAAATATGTTTATAAACATCCATGACTCTAGTACAAATGACTATGTTCATGACAACATTTGCCCCTAGTGGAATTAGAACCTGCGAGTTTCGTGACCAGGTTCTCTGACTACTCGACCAACGGGCCAGTCAGTTAGTATTACAAATTTATTTAAGAGCGCTGAACCTAATAGTTCGAATATTTTAAGCAATTGTGTGACCTGACGCAACACTTTCAGTGATCTGGATTAGCACTATTGCGTGGCTCAGGGATTATGGATGATGACTGCTTCAAAAAACTATAATTCTATTCAGTCCGTCAGTTAGATGATACAAAAATACTACACATATATTTTTCGCTTTATCAAATAAACAAAAAATCGCAATGATAAAGAGCATCAAAGTTTTGGAGTGGGGGATTCCGACCTCACCATTTTGTAAAAAAAATACGAAAGCGTGACGTAACGCATAACTAGAATGCATTGTATGTTCGTCAATGTTTGTTTGACAAATAAATAAAAAAAACACATGTACAATATTTTTTTATAATCTAACTGACTGACCCTTGGTTTCGTGGCCAGGCTTGACCAATGAGCCTGCTATTGCAGAGATTTTATAAAACGTAAACTTAAAGTACGAGTATGTGATTTGTTCTGGTCATTAAATACCTTGTGTATAGCAACATTATGTACTACAATGAACATAGTAACATGAAAAAAAGGTTAACTAATTAAGTTGCCAGATTTACGAGTTATCTTTATAGTATATTGTTGCTTTATCTCAATTAACGCAAATGTTCTTGTGGTAAGACCGTTTATATACTGACGTAAAGACAAAAGCATACAATCCATTCAAGATTACACTTTATTACGACGCCATAAGAACTAAAGTTTTTAAAATTATTAACTAAGCCTATATGATGTAAGAGCCATTTTAACTCACATTACATAAAGTGTATTACAAACTGTTTTATCGAGTTGTGCAAGGGTTCGACGAACGCCGTGCAAAAAGCAACTCTGTTTGTAATTATTAACATGGCCGGTCATCCGGATTGACTAGCTGCAGTAGTCAGTAAGAAACCCTATTAGTACTGCTTCTTTGTAATATATCAGATAACATGGTCCAGTCTGGAATCACCATCTCTTAGCATTATCTATGTCCGATTTTGCTCGCATATTGCGTGCATCGCTTTGAACATGATATGATAGTTAGCGAATCTGGTCATGACTGCGAAGTGACTGACAACTGGACTTCATAACCCTTGGACAGGAAAACCAGACATTTAGGATAATGGAAAATTTTCTGGTTATTTTAATGTACAGGTTCCCATAAGGTGTTTTCTTTCACCACCAAGCCTATGGTATAAATCCGTACCAGTGTTTTAGAAGTCCAGATTTATGAATACGTATATTTTATTGTAACTTAACCTAACACTTAAAAATAAAATGCCAACTGTGGTTCTTGCCTAGCATGTCGTAAAAGGCGACTAATGGTATATCGGGTTTTGGGTGTGTGATTGTGCAGGCGACAGGTTAGCCGCTTGTCACTGCTTTTTCAGAATTTTCCATCTAACCCAGCCCGACTTTGTTTTTGGCTGAATGTGGTTGAAGGGGCATGCTGCCCCTTTGACTCTGCCTACCCCTTCGGGGATTGTGGGCGTGATGTTATGTATGTATGTGTATGTAACTTAACACATAATCATAATGACTTTTATCTCATATAGCAGCACCCTGCGATTTCACCCGCGTAGTTCCCGTCCCCGTGGGAGTATGGGGATAAAATATAGCCGTTGTTAAAGTTACTTTCGGATAATGTGGCTTTCCAATGGAGAAAGAATTTTTGAAATCGGCACAGTAGTTTTTGAGTTTATTCATTACAAACATACACACACACACAAAAATATAAATCTTTCCTCTTTATAATATTAGTAAGTATAGATTTGTGTTCCTGTAAGATATTAAAAATATTTCTTTTCTCCGTAACTTAATAGTCTACACAGTCGAAGTCGCAGGCTGAAGCCAGTACTTAAGAATCCAAGGCAATGAACAACATTTATCTTTAAGGTCGATATCGCTGAAATGGCCCTCATTCCGTTTCATTGCTTCCCTCGAAAGCTTCTCATAAACAAAGCTACGAGCCGTGTATTAAAGATTGTTTTAAATGCTGGCATATGTTTTTGGTGTCTATTTTTAACCGATTCATGAATATCAAACACTCATAATGCGTTTTAATCTGTCATTTCGTGTGTAACAGTTGTTTTTTTCGCTGGTTTCTAACATAATAACATCTTTTATGACACTATCTACTGGCTATTGTTCGTCCGGGCTACATACTTATGGGACTACATAATATTTATTTATTTATTAGTTTAAGATACGATAACTCTAAGGGGATTAACAAGTATACTCTGTTCTTTCTAATGGTTTACATTTTTGGCATATCGAATCTAATAAAAATATTTTATATTTAAGAGTGAAAGCGCAACAAAGAGAAAGACGGAATTACTCTTATTGCATTTATACTGACTTGTTCCATACTGGTCTGGGACCTAAAATAATGTTTCAACTGTGTTCCTTGCCTAGCTTGTTGCGTTAAGGGCTAATGGTGTACTGAGTACTGGATTTATGATTATGCAGGCGACGAAGTGGCAACTACTTTTTCTACTACATAGGTACTATTCAGCTCAATTTTATTTTTGGCAGAATATAGTTTATTATCAATTTATTATTGACCCTTATCCATACGCCAAGAGTTGTGGATTTGATCCCCATCCAGGACAAATATTCGAATGATAAACACTTGTGTGTGTTTTGTGTCTGGGTATTAATATCCAATATTTAACTATATATTTGTAATACCACTGTTGTTTCTGATATCCGTAACACAAGTGTGATATCCATAGTGTGATATATACAAAAAAAAATGTAGCTTATCGTTCTTTGAGCTCTGCGTACTCCTTCGTTTCGTCGAGATTGCAAACGTCATAGTATCTATGTATATGTCATATTGCGGTTGATAAAATTGGGTATGATTACATCAGCGTTATTGTCGTCACATTAAATACTGAAAGGTATAACCTCAGAGCACTCATTTTGGTCAATAAGAAAAGGACATCTCGATTCGAATTTAACTCAATTCTCGCTTGAGCGAGCTAGCCCTACTGACCCTGTTATTAAATCGAATAAAAATCAGTTGTCCATATTGTCGCAAGGGTATTTAAATGTCTACCTACGCAATCGACATTATAAATGCGGTCAGGATGGCTTTTCCTTAAATATTTTAATGTTAACTACATTAACTATAAATATTTCTAAGAATATAATATTGAGCTTTGAGGTAAGTATTTTATACTTATATTGGATACGCTATGATGACAATGTCTATAATGTTAGAAAAAAAATATAATAGGTCAACGTGCTTAAGAGGTTAACTTAAGCACGTTCGTATTAAATTAATGCAGAACGGTGGTAGCTCAATGGTAGGGACACGCGCCTCTTAACCGAGGAGTGCGGGTTAAAACCCGGGCACGTACCTCTGGATTTTTCAAATCTATGTACGTATTTATGCCACTAGCTCGACGGTGAAGGAAAACATCGTGATAAAACCTGCAAATTCAAACAACTTTGAATTTGTAACCATGATCCAAAAATTGTCTGGTTCCCCTATCTTAGGGTTACGAAGGTCAGATCGGCAGTCGCTTCCATGTAATTACCAGACTCGCTAAATCCTGGGTCATGGTCTAAGCGGACCCGTCTAAGCACGGGACATAACGCTAGGAAGATGAAGATTAATTAAATTAATTACCTTTTAATTTAATACCAACGTGCATAAGAGGAATTTTGATGTACCTACTGTGCGTCGTACATTCGTTTTTCAGTTACAAATGTTAAATTAATACCTACAGTTTTATTGCCGTCTGTAATTAGACGAGTAATTAACATACTTAATGGAGAAATGCTGATACTTTTTTAAAATAAACAATTTAGACACAGCACATGTTGCTTTACGGTACGTTCTTAACAAAATACTATCCGATTAAAAGCCGGTTTTATGTACTTAATGCAAATCTCGTCCACAGTTTCGCACCCGGATGTGTGAGCGAGATAACGCTATCTTCGTCCTTTAGGATCCTTCCTTAAGCAAAGCTTGTTAAAGGAGAGCTTTATTACTTACGTCTTTACGTAAGTAATAAAGTATGGTGTCTGAGATAAGGTTTGTATTAACATTAATACACCATACTTTAACGTTACATAACAGTATGTCTAATGCTTAGGTTTTGCACACCATGTGCAATAGTTGTCAATCATTTGACTGGCTCGATGGCGCATTCGGTAGTGACCGTGCCCCATGCGCCAATAGTTGTGGGTTCGATCCCCACCCAGGACAAACATTCGTATGATGAATACTTGTGTTTGTTCTGTGTCTGGGTGTTAAAATTCAATATTTAGGTACCATATGTTTGTAATACCACTGTTGATTCTCATATCCGTAACACAAGTGATTAAGCTACTTACCTCGGTGCCAGATCAATGTATATGGGACGTTACATACATACATGTATACTATCATACCCGTAATCCCTTAAGGGGTAGGCAGACAAGAGCAATAAGCCTCTATTAATTTTTTTTTACCTAAAATAAGTTAACTTTATTAGGTTATAAATAAAATAGGCTTGGGCGTAAAACTTCTTTGTAAAAAATTCTCAGTTGAGAAATCGGCTGTAGATTAACTCCTTTACTTGGTGATCACGAAATCAGAATAAAATACTAGCTTCCACTTAAGTTTCAAACTAATTTTAAAACCGTTACTATTAATGTACACTAATTATAAACACATTTGCTGTGATTAACAAGATAATTAACTACTGATAGACAGAAAAAATGCGCCGTTGCGGGTATATTTTGTAACTGTGAAATGTTTTTAGTTGGTAACGTAAGGTGAATCAAGCTCAATCAAACAGCAACAAACAACATGAATGGAATTAATTCAAGTTTTTTTTTATAGTAGGGCTGTATTAAAACATATCTACCATCACGCTCTCAATTTCCAAAGGGGTCGTAGGAGTTCAAAGACCAGATCGCATTGCAACCAGATTTAGCTAAAAAGATAATTTTATATCTAAAATGGTGAGATATGAGAGACACGTGGCTCGGTAATCATAATCACATACACAATTAGTCACCTTTTACGACATCCTGGACAATGAACACAGTTAATATATTAATTTTAAGTCTTGACCAACATAGAGAGAATTGTTAAGTTTAGGAATAAAAAAAAAAAAAAAAAATGGTCCCATGTGGGTCTAGGACTTAAAAATAATTTGCCAACTGTGTTTCTTGCCTAGCATGTCCTAAAAGGCGACTAATGGTATATGGAGCTTTGGGTATGTGATTGTGTAGGCGACGAGCTAGCCACTTGTCTCTGCTTTTTTCAATTTTCCATCTAACCCAGCCCAGTTTTATTTTTGTCTCAATGTCATTAAAGGGCTTGCTGCTCCTTTGACTCTGCCTACCCCTTCGGAGATTATGGGCGTGATGTTATGTGTGTGTGTATAAAAATAAATTAAGTTTTATAAAAGTTTGTGAAATTTTTAATTGCAGTAAAATGATGAGTGTGGACTATGCAATGAATATACCTGCATAGTTGATACGCTTAATTATGTAAGATTTTAGCACCAGTTATTTCTAAATCGATTGTTCGCAGATTGTGACCTAAATCGATTAAAAGTTTACTCAGTAAACTATTTTTAGTGTTAAGACTCCAGATAATGTTTTATTGGCATATTCGAATTTAATTCTCATTTTTCCGGGAAGAGCTGGAATCCAGGGCTGTTTAAAGAGGACACTGAAAATAAACATCTTGGCTTCATTAATGAAGCGTGTTCAAAGATAATTGTTATTGAAGTATTGGTTTTACCAACGTACGTTACCATTCATTAAAAGTTGGTTAGGGTTTTCCGTGTAGCTAGACAGTATGTGTCAATCTAGATAATCATACATGCATTTGATTCATAGTACTTGGTGCAATTCATCTCGACCAGTATGCATTAATAGAAGCATCTCCTTATTAATATTATAAAAGCCAATAACTGCCCGTCTGCTGCATCTTAACGCTTAAACTACTAAAACGATGGCAATTAAATTTGGCACGATTAAAGTTTGAACCCTACAAGTAAAAAAAAAAAGAGGATACTTATTATGAAGAAAAAAAATGCGAAGAAAATTAAGAAGAAAAATATTACGAAGAAGTTGGTTGTTTACCGAATTTGCTCGACGTTTTGCGCTAATATTATGACGGTCTTTACGCGTGGTAAATGCTGTGTGACATAACGAGCAATTTGCCACTGACGTTCGTAGCATCGTCCATAAGGCTGTAATTTTAGTCATTCGCTTGTCTCATGATACTATGTCCACTTATCAAACTAAGAGTCGGTTTTCCTGCTGCTGATGATTAATCTTGAAGGCAAAACTTAATCTGGACGGAAATATATGTGGTGGGCTGTTCTAGCTGTGTGATTAGGATGTCGTCTCAATATGACATATGACGTGTTGTTTAAGAATTTCAGTACGGAATCTTTATATTGTCAGTTCGGTAGTAGAGGAAAATGTCATGAGGTAATCTGCACATTCAAATAACTATCCAATATGTCTAGTTCCCTAGTCTATAGGTTGTGATAGTCAGAGTACAGTCGCTTCAATATAATTACCAAATTTGCTAAATATGTATACAATCATAGTTTAAGCGGAATTTTAACAAGAACCAAAAACAATGTTAGGAGAGTGGTATTTTGTTGAAATAATCCATGTTCCTTAAATTCAATTCGTTTTTTTTTACATAGGTATATAGATGTTTGTTTGACAGGCTGGCTGAAAGATCAGAGATCCTCGCCATAAAACCAAAGATCGCGAATTTTCATCTTGTTAGAATACGGACATTTGTACTGAAGTCATAGATGTTTATGAATGTATATAAGTGTATCTACCCGTTCTAGTATTTATAGCACAAGCATAGATCCTTAGTTTTTGGAACTATTGATGTGTCAATTTGGAGAATTCATTTGTTTATTTTTATATGATGACTCACGCACTAACTTGTGAGCTCTACTAAACACTTGTCAGAGATATTAGACGTTTAACAATGTTGAACCTCATAAGGCATTATCAGGCGGGGAAATTTAAAAAGAGGAACATTAATTAGTCACCTTCTTAACAGGATGCAAAGATTACATTTAAAAGTTAGTTTGACATAGTGTTATCGTTACAAGGGAGGAAGCTCATTAAAGACGATCGTTTTTTAATCGCATACAAAGGTGTACGCGATAAGAAGTTGTTAAACGTTTCCGTCATTTCTGATCAATCAGGTTAAACATTTTGGGTGAATATAGCAGAGTACTGCAATATAAGTTTTTTTTCTTCCAGATTTTTTCTGATGCAGTAGTAGAATTGTAAGCTAAACTAAAACGATTGAAGTCATAACAACAATTTGAGATACTAGTAACTTAATTCTGGAAGCCTAGATTTCTTTTAATTTATACGAGTTTGTACTTCAGAAATTAATCTTGACAAACTGGACACAGGCAAAGAGTTGTAGTTCTTCTGAATCTTCTTCTACTTAAAAATACTTGACATGTGCAACGTATTTTTGTCATTCTGTTCGTCATCTTCCTCTTTTTGGAATGCAAAGCAGTTTTTTTGTGAAGCAACATTTTTCGATACGATACCATGCTATTGTGCTTTGTTAAATATTGCTCATCGCATTCATATTTCCTATGATACAAGATAGGTAACAAAAATAACAAAAAATAAGCCGTGTTTACGTGCAACTTTTATTTATAACAAATTACTTTTATTCTTTGCAGATACAAGTAAAAAATTAAAAACTAAACTTAATAAACAATTGGATAGTTGGTTGTTTAGGGTGTAACACTACCGAATTGCCTAAAAAAGTTGCCCTACAAAAAAAATCGTGCATGAATATGCACATGAATATGATCATTTGATAAAGAGAATGGAATCATCCTCTTCATCAAATGATTATGTTTTGTTGAAAACATTGATGTTAAATCCACTGTAATATGTCCTGACAGCATCTGTCAGACAGACATGTATCAAGACGGAGGATTCGGTAATATAATTTGAAAATTATCACCATTTCAAAAACACGCCAACATTTTAAGTAAATAAATCACAGCGCCATATGACATAATTAACTTAAATTTGAAAAATATTTCGTGAGTTAATTAAACTTGGCATCTACATAATGAGTTAACCGCACACGCAAAAAGTGTCATTGACATTAACTTAATTCACCGCTGTTGTGTGCTAGTGTTGCCAAGTTATCGAGTTATCGATTGCCAAATTGGTGTTTTACGATAATCAAGAGATAGGTACTATTGATGAAGATTATCAGATTATCAGAACTCAAGATCTTTGGAGTACCTTAAAGAGATACTCGGGTACACAAATACCTTTTGCAACGAACAAGACTCTTTCGAGATGCGATTTTTTACATAAAAGTACTTAGATATTTATGTGATTGTTTAATTGCATGTTAAATCTACTATTAAGTGATATACAACCTTGTAATTTATCGTCTTTTTATGATGAATAACAATTAGTGGTGGTAATACTTTTTTCTGTTTAAATTGACTATTTATAAGTGCTTTTTTGAAGCCTTTATAAATAAAGAGATTTTGAATTTGAGCGTTTTAGAATGCAACGAATTTAAGGTATTTATGTTTTTACAGAGCATAATTTTTTTTGATATTCTGCTGTGTAAATCTAGTGTCTTTTTAGTTAAATTTCTTCTTTAAATATTATTAGTTCGTTAACTTCAGTATGATATACATTCATCTAATGACATCTTGTCATTCAATCTTCGAATTCTAATAAACCTTGAACGTTTAGAGTATTGTGCAACACTGGTTACACAATACGGTTGGATGCGGCTTTTTGTCAGAAAAAAAGAGCTCGTGAGGTCAACTGTTTTTTAAACTGTCGGAATTAACTGATGAGAAAATTTTGGGGTTTTTCTGACAGCTGATGTGAACTATGCTTAATAATCATTTAAATTAAAGTTGCTAAGTATGTTTGAGGTTTCATATTCGGATTTTTTTTTTTACGTTTTTTTGCGGATTTTACTTTATTGATTTTTTGTTGTTTATTCTCAGAAGCTGATGTTTACAAAAACGTTAGTAGGTAATATACCAGGTTGAACGTGTTTTGCTCAATATTTTTCTGCTCTTCCTATGAACGAGTATATAGAATCTCTATTTACCATAAGGAAACTGCAGAGCAGCTATTAATTCTAGACCTAGACGGACTTTCCATGACCAGCTTGGTAATGTATTAACAAAAGGTCAGGTATACAGCACCCTTAACCGACGAGCGTGTATGAAAAGACTTATGAATGTAGAAGAAGCGAAAGGTGTATGTCAGGATCGTAGCAAATGGAAGTACGTGATCTCTGCCTACCCCATGGGAAAAAGGCGTGACATTATGTATGTATGTATTAATTCTTCTGGAAATAAGTAAACAGATTTCAAACTAATCCGACTTTCATTTAAACTAACTTCTGATTAAGCGTTATTTCATTTACGGTTTTTAGGATGCTAATCGATTTAATTCTAAATCTAGACTGGGTCAGAACAATCGTTGGTCTAATTCCAACAAACGACGTAAAATGGTATTTTTATAGCTTTGAACCCGCTAACCATTTGAGGAAATAGCGGTTACGTAAAGGGTTTCATATCATAAAACTATAATTTGAAACAAGTTGATATTAAAATACAATTATAATTTTAACATAGACCTCATAAAAGTCGCTTATTTCGCGAATTAATTCATTAAGGTCAGGTGTATACGTTCGGAAGTTCAGTCAATGTTTATTATTTATTCCAGAATGACTCAACATTAATTTTAAATAAAAATAGGCCAACAGTGAAATATTCGCAACTATAAAAAAAAAACTGAAATTTAATAATACGCTTATAAATATATCGCGGTACTATTAAATAAGCTATCCATACTATATTCTAGTTTATACTACTGAGATCTAAAAGGTAAAAAAAAAAAAAAACTAAATGTACTCATTATAACTATGTACTTAGTAACTATGAAAATTGTTAAGAATACACACACATACACACGGTGTCCAAGGTGCACGCCTTCTTGATACTCGGGTTTAAAGTTCCAATTGAATGTATTCACTCAGAAAGTCTGTTCTGTTAACATTATTTGTGTATTCAGTGTCCGACTGGAAGAGTCGATTGTTCCATATTAGAACTTATAACTTAGTCAGTACTTACTGAGTCCAAGGCATAAGCCTTGAGTATTCTGATTCAGCAGTATGAGGATCTGCATGGTGGCCAGGAAGACGAAGCCGACGAACAAGCAGATCAGGTACGCGAGCAGTACACGTCCGTGAAGGTTGCGAAGCTCAGGTAGAAAGCCGTATACTGCACATGTGGCCAGGATGAACACGCAGGAGATCAGCATACCTGGAGGATAACAATTCTCCAATGAGACAGATACAATGAAATTCCTAATATTGCCCCCTGTTTTTAGTCTGGATCCCATGATCCCAGGATTTACTAAGTCTGGTAAAACTTTGCAAGAACTGCCATTTGCTTCCGTGATGTACTATGTATGATGGTAATATTTATCCAAGCCCCATGCGTTGGTCCGCGTGTACCACTCATTATCTAACTTGAAAAAGCTTCATAATACCTATTTAATTATAAAGAGGAAAAATTTGATTGTTTGTTTGTTTGTTTGCATCGAATAGGCTCCGAAACTACTGGACCAATTTGAATAATTCTTTCACCAATGGAAAGTTACTTTATGAGCAAGTAACATAGGCTATATTTTAGCTCCGTATTCCTACGGGAGCGGGAACTACGCGGGTGAAACCGCGGGGCGCTGCTGGTATATCATAAAAATCTTTTCGATTTCGAAATTGAGAGATTTTCTTCGACTACATCATAGCAAATAACTTTAAAGACGGTCAAGTCACCTATTATTATTACAGATAAACGATTTGATTGTAGCTATTTACCTACAGTTATAAACGGATATAAATCGAAGACAATTACGCGATTTGAATCTAGAAGTTTAGGATTACTTTAAGATTCCTGCGACACGTAGTAGTCCATAGTGGTGAGAGTCTATTTGAAGTATCACATAACGGCACTTTCAAGCGAGAAGGTGCATTCAAACCAGTCAGCCCAGTGCTTGCGCTACTGGGCTATTTCATTACTAAAGATACCTACGTACGTTTAAATCGGGGTGTACACCCCGATTTAAACTGGACGGTCCAAATTTAACCTTCTTTCCTAACATCCTCGAAGAAAGTATTTACGAGACTAAATTCCCCGTTCATTCCATGTTGGTTTGGGACTTAAAAATAATGTGCCAACTGTGTTTTTTCCTAGCATGTCGTAAAAGGCGACTAATGGTATATAGGGTTTTGGGTATGTGATTGTGTAGGCGACGAGCTAGCCACTTGTTACTACTATTTCACAATTTTCCATCTAACCCAGCCCAATTTTATTTTTGACTTAATGTGGTTCAAGAGGCTCTGTCTACCACTTCAGGGATTATGGGCGTGATGTTATGTGTGTAATTCCCCGTTTAAGAGAGATCTGTGATCAAAGTTTATTGTTTCCTTCCTGGTATTTCGTTCCGTTTAAAGTTAGGGTCTGTTAGGACCTATTCAGACAGTCTGCACTGAAGCGGCTATCAATTGACCTTTGTACCCCTTTAACAAGGCACCCAGACCAATGGTATGCCTGACGCCTTATTCGCTATGTCTTTCGTTACCAGATTTGAATATGCAGATGTTCATAAGTAACTTCTAGGATTAGGTCCAGAAAACGTTATTGAATAACTGTATTTCAATTTCAAATCAAAATATTCTTTATTTATAAAGATTTCAAGGAAACACTTATAAATACATACATACATAATGTCACGCCTTTTTCCCATGGGGGTAGGCAGAGATCACGTACTTCCATTTGCTACGATCCTGACATACACCTTATAAATCGTCAAATGCAAGTAAAGTTATATGATTCTACCACCGGTTCGGAATGTTGTATCTACCAGTTGTTAAATAAATAGGACGAAACTGCAACTGAAGTATATATATTTGAAATCAATAATCCAAATATACGTCTAAAAGTACTACAAGATTCGTAAAGCTATTGAGATATCACAAGGCATATTTATGCTATGTTCAAAGCGAGATTTCATGCTAAACACAATTTATTACTATTGGTTCGTGGTTTGCATACTGGCATAAGTGAAACTTAGGTGAAAGTCACACTGGCTTGTTCGTTATGATTATAATTACCACGCTACTGTTGCCTTCCTTCTAATTCTAATGTTGGGACGTATCGATTTCATAATTGAAGTCTAATTGATGCTAATGCAACAATCTGATAGAACTGATTTTTTTTTAATCAGGTCGTGTATTCTGTAACTTTTGATACCTATTAGGTAAATTTTTAACGTTATGCATATATTTCATTCCGACAGTTTCCATGCTACTAGCTGTGCTTGCGGCTTCATCCGCGTTTATAGTTAATGTTATTATAGCCTATAGCCTTCCACGATTAATGGGCTATCTAACACTGAAATTATTTTTTAAATCGGACCATAAGTTCTTGAAATTTGCACGTTCAAGCGAACAAATAAACTCTTTAGCATTATAATATGAGTAATGTATAAATGTCTACTAATTGGAATCTCATGTTAAATCAAGAGGTAATTATGAGAATTTTTAAGTGTCGTAATGAAACGAGGAAGTAGATACAGAAATTCTTAAATGATTACAAGTGACATTTTATAACCTTGATAGTTTTCATTTGGTAATGTAGTATTATGAAGTGTAAGAGTGGAATGAACTCTTTGATGGCTACTAGTAAAGCCTTTGAGCTCGGGTTCGTTTGTCAGCTCGCATACTTTATTATGAAACATGTGCTCAATTATAGAATCAAGAGGTAGATATTGCTTTTTTAACTGCTTCCAGTAAACTTCGGTTATATAATAAAATATATGATAATGGTCTGAGACCCTGGCCTCGAAACCGAGGGTCGTGGGTTCAAATCCCGCTAAGGGCAAATGTTTCGTGTGATGAACATGGACAGTTGTACTCGAGACATGGATATTTATAAACATATTTATGTATGTCTATCCATAGTACAATCACAAGCTTAGTTTGGGACTAGGGAATTGGTGTGTCAGTCTGGTCAATTTATTTATTTATTATTTATTTATGTACTTACAAGTAGCAGTCTGGATGTAATGCTCATCGTGTTGGTCCTCAGCGTAGCAAATTAGGGCGTCCAGCTTTTCCGAGATCGCGCCTGACTCGTTCTGGAACACGAAGGTGTCCACGCAGTACTTGTCCGCATTAAAGATGTTGAATGGCGGCACTTGTCCCGGCATTTCCACGTAGAGCGAGCCATCCTAGGACAAAAAAAATTTTTTTTAGCATTTTTGAACAATAGATACCTAGAGTAAACGAACCGAAAGTACCTTCGACTAATTCTAATCAGCTCAAACTAGATTGGAACTTTGAATTAAACGAATAAATTACCTCACAGGCTTATAAGCATTTGAACAGCGTAGATATTCAGGTGCTTTGCTGACCTTTAAGAATTTTAAATTTATTGAAATCTATATAAGTACGTATTTATATTTTAAATTATTTTTATTTTTCATCAAAATACTTGTTTAACATGTTTTAAGAAAAAAACATGGTACCTATGTGGATAGAACTGCAGTCGTAGGGACAAAAACTTATACCCTTACATTACTTTGTTTTTTTTTTGGATTTTAAACAAAACCATCGTATGTAAAGCGCTGTATCTATCTTTTTCCAGTAAGCAACCAATATAACACAGAAGATTATTATGTTAATCAAAGGTAGGTTTCAAATTAGCTATACAGGGAAAACCGATAATAATGGAACCATAATGATTGAGAAAAGGCAAGCAGGCATGTGTTATTTTTATCTTCGTTACAACCGCAACATAAACTATTCTGGGATTTTCAAGTTATTACGACTATCTATATAAAGCAATTAAATTATAAATACTTTATAACGTCAGATAATGAATACAACCAAGAGAAATCCTTGACGATGGGTTGGAATGCTATAAATTTAGTAAAAAATAGTTTGTGCTCATTATATCCATGTGGAATTCTTGCATAGTACTTAAGATATTAAGACTAGCATATGACGTCAGCGATTGCCCAAGCGCCGGCGTCAACTTGCCTTAGCTGTGTTTATTGTAATTAAGGCTGTAGATACGTGGCGGAGCGGTTAGCGTGGCGACAAGCGGATCATGGAGCGAATAGCAGCGCGGTAGCTTAAGATGTTTTTTTTGTGGAAAATAATTAAATCCATCATCAGACCCTGGTCACCATCTAAGATTAAAGTACTCATCAAGACGAATCAAACGAGCCCAAACTCGTTGAGGTTACGTCAATTTATTACAGAGTTCCTATGGCTACCTTCCAGCGCCATCATCAGATCAGCTCCATGGTACCATAATGCATTGTCACGCTATATACATATGTAAAATTTCAGCTCAATTGGTAACCGGGAAGTGGATCAAATTTAACTCGCAAGATTTGATTACAGACAAACAAACATATATCGGGACAGGTGAAACTAAATAAATACTTGTAAAAACGTTCATATAAGTTTTTCTCCCTCGTTTCCGCTATCGCTCTGCTGTTTTAGTTATAGTGAGTATATATTGGTATTATAACTGTTAATTAGTTAACTGCGAATTCTAAAATTACACAATTTAACGCCCATAATCCCCGAAAGGGTAGGCAGAGTCAAAGGGGCAGTAGGCCCCCTTAACCACATTCAGCCAAAAACAAAACTGGGCTGGGAAAATTGTGAAAAAGTAGTGACAAGTGGCTAGCTCGTCGCCTAGACAATCACACACCCAAAATCCGATATACCATTAGTCGCCTTTTACGACATGCTAGGTAAGAAACACATTATTTTACACATTATTACACATTATTTTTGTAGCCCCAGACCTACATCGGCCAATAATAGATATTAAATATTTTATATATTTTGCTCTTTTGGGAATAGCAGCGTAATGGTAGGTACTTTATATGTACATGTGTTCGTCGGTGCTCCACAGATTCTAAACATCGCACAACGAATATAACGCTAAAAAGAAGAAGTCTACGTTTAATTGCGAAAGCACATTGATACTGGATGGTTAAGGATCTCACGTTTTTACGCAAGTTCTCATTCTCACGCCTATTGATTACATTTTATAGGCATACTCTATGATAAATGAATCAATATCAGACTACACCACTTCCGCTGTTGTTTCTGATATCCGTAACACAAGTGTTAAAGCTTCTTACCTTAGAGTCAGATCAATGTATGTGATGTAGTGTGATATTTTTTTTGACTGGCCCGTTGGTTGAGTGGTCAGAGATCCTGGCTATGAAACTAAGGGTCGCGGGTTCGAATCTCGTTAGGGGCAAATGTTTCGTGGACATTTGTACTCGAGTCATGGATGTTTATAAACATAGTTAAGTATGTCTATCCGTTCACCTAGTATCCATAGCACAAGCATAAGCTTAGTTTGGAGCTAGGGAATTGGTGTGTCAGTCTGAAGAATTTATTTATTTATTATTTATAAAAAAAAAGAAGATTGTGGGAACGGAACAACGAGTGGTAAAATTTTCAATCGAATGGCGATTTAAATGCAGTTTACATCGCTATTATAGAGGTATTGCGAGTTTCGACTTGTAGGAGTAGTACGTAACATTATTTTATGTGGCTTTTGACCAAAAAAGTGTAACGACCAATGCTCCTAATGGTTTTGTGGGTGAGTGCAAAATAAAGGACACAAACGGAGCACTATCTACGGAGCTGGTCGAAGTCATAAACAGTCTTGGGCATAAAGTTAAACGATGTGATTGAGATACACAAGGAGGTTCTGTCCGAGGAGCTGGCTAGAGTCATACAGGGTCATTGGCACGAAGAAAATCGACGCTGTGAAATTTAAAATCTGATCTTGTTCCTAGTTTTGTTTTTTTCCTTGTCGGGACCTGATTTGATCTCAGATTTAGGGAGTTTAATTATTACATAAAAGCGATAGCAATCTTCGGAAACCATATACAGACACGTTTTAGTTTAGATTTTAGATTTATGAATGGGAATTCCTTTTCTGTTTCCTTCAGAAAACCTTTTTCTCCCCGGCGAACTAGTGACATTAATCCGTATCTTATTAAAAATAATTCAATTTCCACTCTATCTTACTACCAACAAATATTTACACACCTTCATTAACTGAAATGAAAATATATAAAAAAATATATTATATATGATAAAATATACATACATGACTTTAGATTAGTATTACTATTAGTGATTTGCGAATGAACTTACGACTTATTTTACTCATAAAGACTAATTTAAAGGATTTTAGCAGACGAGCAAATATTGATATTACTTTCCATACAAAAGTTGGAGAGCTGATTGACTATTTTGTATCAAAAGTAAAATAGTTTCTAATACCCTCTTAATTAGTTCCTTAAAATAATGAGTTTAATAATAAGATAAGGGGTTTTGAAAAATTAAAAATATGTAAGGTATATTTTTCCAAATACGCCTAGAGATGTGTCACAAGACTCTTATCTGAGATGGCATCTAGATTAGTATGTTAGGTGCTGAAGTTACCTCTGCAGTGGTAAAATTAGACCAGGACTTGGTTTCATTTGAGATTGAAAATGCTTATCTCTTTAATCATGTCCTCAGCGTGTCTAGCGATGTTTTGGTAGTGGAAATTTTCTGCACAATGTTTACATTTAGTTAGACGGATTCACAAGTCAATATTTTTCCTGGTAATTTTATCATGATCATATTTGCAGTCTAAATTTTGGTAATTTTCGTAGCCATATTGTTTAATTTGTCTACAAAAATTACGTGTATTTAAAAATTGACTCTTTATGTAAATTTTCTATATGTATAATAAAGTAGGTACATATATTATTGCTCAGGTTTTAAAGTTTGGCTATTATGGGATACCACGAGTACCTAGTAAAACTAATTAATATTTATTAAAATTGGATTTGAATTTCGATTTTAATTTATCCTACCATAAATCAATATCTTCTGCAACATACTTTGTACTTATAGAAATGCGAACTATCTATAAGGGGGATGGGGAAGGTTTCTTCACCAATACATCAAAGGTATGTTCTTTGATGTATCGGGATCTTTCGCGGCAATCCTGACAATTTAAATTAGATAGTACATATTTGGTTTGGATTGTTTGGCAAATTTAATTACTTATAAGTAATTGTAATATCTAGAGGCGTAATAGCTGATTTTATAAATACTCAATAATGCTACTTTGGGTTAACGCACGATCAAAACTGTTGTTTAATTAAAATTATCAAGATATTATATGAATAGTACACCTATTCATTAGGTTTGGGTTGGTGAGGTTTTAATTAACCTTATTTTAGTATATGTTTATACTATAAATAGTTATTTTTGTTCAAATTAGGTACATTTACGTATTAAATAGCATAAAATGATAACAAATTATTATTTATAACGCCACAATTCAATTATATCGGTGGAGGTAGTAGACCTTTTTAGGCCTTGGTTTTTATACTATATATTTAGACGTCACAAAATCTAATTTAAAGTTCTAAGACCAGCACCTTTGCTATTTTTAAGGTTCCGTACCTAAAGGGTAAAAACGGGACCCTATTACCAGGCTGTATCTGATGAACCGTGATAGCTAGACACACAGACAGTTGAAATTTTCACTAATGATGTATTTCTGTTGCCCCTATAACAACAGACACTAATAATAGAATTAAATAGACATTTAAGGGGGGCTCCCGTATAACAAACGTAATTTTAATGCAGTTTTTGCTCGATATTGGTACGGAACTCTTTATGCGCAAGTCCGACTTGCACTTGGCCGGTTTTTTGTTTGTTTATCTGATGAAATTTAGCTCACCGCCAATTAGTTACAAAAACATGCATACATACAAGATTGTACTCTCGCTTTCAAGTTATTTTATTTTCGGATTAGATATTTGGTAACTTAGCAAAAATCATAAAAATCCTTTTTCCTACGTTGTCCTAATTCTTGGATGCAAAACAAAACGCGCCTGGGAGGTGCTATGCTCAGCTGTTTTTAAATTTTCCGATGAAATTCCAATGAAAAGTGGGCTATATAACACATTTCAAATATCAATTCTTCAAAATGTGTTAATTGACATCATGCGCTTAATGCGCTTAATGCTCATGATGTCAATGATAATAATTTATATATCAGACTACACCACATACATTGATCTGACTCCGAGCTAAGTAGCTTAAGCACTTGTGTTACGGATATCAGAAACAACAGTGGTATTACAAATATATACTTAACTATTGATATTAACACCCAGACACAGAACAAACACAAGTATTAATGACACGAATGTTTGTCCTGTGTTGGGATTGAACCCACAACTCTTGGTGCATGGGGCAGGGTTACTATCGAATGAGCCACCGAGCTTGTCAAACGCATTGAACGTTATCAAATGAGATGAGCTATTGAGACACGAATACACGGGTCATACATTATCCGTTCTAACTGGCACCAAAGTAATTGTCGGTAGGTACACTTGTACTAATAAATAAACGAGATATTGTTAAAGATTCTTCTAATTGACTTATAATAAATTATAATCGTGCGATTTATTTCTCGTGGGACAATAACGAATGGTCTGAGTGACGCAGGTGAACAATTTAGCAATTATGATCACATAGCAGAGATTCATCTCAAAATGTTTCTAACCACTTAGATAACTATTTATAATAGAGATAATTGTTTTTAGTTAAAAATTTAATATAATAGCATGAAATAAAGTATAGAACTCCAGCGAATAAGTATACCTACATTGTATTAAAAATTCTATTGATTTTATTCCATTTTATACCAAAAATTTACTTCTATTTAAGAGTGTAAATCATTATATCATAGGTTTTAGAATTCAACGATTTATATGCTACATGTAAGTCCATATTGTGTACTAACATAAATAAAAGTAATAATCAATTCTCCATAATGACAAACCAATTCCCTAGTTCCAAACTAAGCTTGTGCTTATGCTATGGATACTAGGTGAACGGATAGACATACTTAAATACGTTTATATACATCCATGACTCGAGTACAAATGTTCATGTTTATCACACAAACATTTGCCTCTAGCAGGATTCGAACCTACATAAATATAGATGGATAGATATACTATATTGCACGAGAAAAACATTTACAGGACATGCAACTACAGATAAACTAATACAATTTACGCAGAAAAAGTGATCTCTTTCATAATATTGTGTACGTAATTACAAATTTTATAATAATATAATGTAACATTTGTTGTACTCAAGGTAAGTGAACTATTTTTAAGTTTTTATGAGAAATTAATTTCTTTAACCATAGATAAGTGTGTTATGATAGCCCTTAAATACTCAATCGTTAATACAGTTACAAATCTACAGATGCTCGAAAAAGCGTCAATATTTCTGGTATCTGGACACTGGATTAACGGGCCAGTTAATGGTAAGGACACGCGCCCCATGTCTTAGGGTTGCGGGTTCAAACCCGGGCATGTACTTCTGGATGTTTCAAATCATACATATATAGGTACATGTGTTTCGTACGAGGGAAAACATCGTGATGAAACCTGAACATTAAGCAATTGTGGATGTGTAACCATGATCCAAATTGGTTTAACTAACTGAAAGTTACGAAGGTCAGATCAGCAGTCCTTACCAGACTCGCTAAATCCTGGCTGGCCTAAGCCTTATGTCCTGTGCTTAGTCAAGGTTCGCACCTTGACTAAGCACAGGACATAAGGCTAGGAGGATGATGAGTAAAGTGATAGTTTGTAAGCCCCTGGTGGCGAGAGTGATTTGAAGGTTACATAAATAAATAAACAATAAGAAATATATGAGTTGTATATGAAATATTTTACAGTTCCTTAGATGTTAGTTCAGGTTTGTATACTTACAAATAAAGGGCGCGGGTTTAATACTGGTAATTTTACGAGCGACAAAAACGATAAAACGGAACAAATTATTATACCTTGAAACTTGAAAGTGCTACTTCGTTTACAATTTTAAAGTTTGATCCCATCAAAAACACATATGTCAGTCGCTTCAATGTTATTACCAGACTTGCTAAATCCTGGATAATAACGACATAACGCTAGGAAGATGATGATGGTAGGAGCGGTGGTAGATCAGTGGTACCACACGCCTCAGGTTCTGGGGTCGCGGGTTCAAACGCATGTACTTGCTACAACTGCTCGGCGGTCGTCGTTATGAAACCTACACATTCAAACAACTATGGATGGGGAATGATGATCCAAATGTTCTGGTTCCCTAACAAAGGGATACAAAGGTCCGATCGATAGTTGGATAAATGTAATTACCAGACTCGTTAAATCCATGATCAGAGGATCATTGTCTCAGTGGATGATGATGATAAAGCAGTAAAGTACCGACAGTTCGCAAATTATCGGCAGTTTACAATCTTCCGAGATAGATTCTCTTTGCCTACCTCGCTAGGGAAGTGGCGTGAAGTTTAGTTAGTTAGTTAAATTATAAACTAACGATGTTCACAATCTAATGGTGACAGATAAGCGAAAAGTAGGTAGATATTAGCGGTTTGTCATCAAAAAGTTTGAGGAGGATTTTTATATTGTTATCTGATATTTTTTTAAATAAAAAAAAACATTCTTTTATCTATAAAATATATTATTTTTTGATCTTATTTTATAGAAACAAGATTTGTTTATGGACCAAAGGGTCTTATGTGTTTATATGATCATATGTATATTTTGCTCCTAACCTGTACACTGCTTTTAATATTTTTTTATAATTAGTTCCAATCAAGTCATATGTTGATATAGAATAGAGTAGAAGTGAATAGAATATATCTTTACATAATATAAAACAAAGTAGCCGCTTATGTCTGTTCGCTTGGATCTTTTAAACTACGCAAGATGCTGGTGCGGTTTTCACCAATAGATAGAGTGTTTCAAGAGGAAGATTTAGAATTTCAGTTTCATTGTTTTTTACTTAACGTGCGTAACCAGGGCGGGTCGCTAGTTGTACATAAGTTCGCTACACATAAATGTATAGAGATTTTGGACTAAGTATCAAATGAATGATATGAGGGAGAAAGTTTAGGTATCTGTGTATGCTGTACATCTTTTTAGCACGCTCTAAGTCAATATTACTTACATACATACATACTGTCACGCCTTTTTCCCATGGGGAAGGCAGAGATCACAACCTTCCATTTGCTACGATCCTGACATACATTTTGCGCTGCTTCTACATTCAAAAGGCTTTTCATACATGCTCGTCGGTTAAGGGTGATCTTCACTTGACCTTTTGTTAACACTTTATTAACCTTGTCATGGAAATTCCGTCTAGGTCTTTCCCTCCCGACGGCTTACACTTGCCTTATATATTTCATTCGTCAATCTTCTATAAGCCATTCTCTCAACATGCCCAAACCATCCAAGCGTGCCTTTCTCAATTTTAGTAACTACATATTCTTTCACTCCACATCGTTCTCATAATTCAATATTCTGTTATTTAATACTAAACTATGTATTACTCACGGAATTATTACCTGATTAAGAATATGCAAGTATCTAATGGTAATGAAATCAAATAATGACACGTAATTGGGTGATTAAATTGTAAGAAATTATATAATAGTAAATGATGGCAATTAAATAATAGGCAAGGTTTATCGAGTGAGTTAAAATAAACGTATCGGTCACATTCTTCTTCATTCATCTATGTTCTTATTTTTCTACTAAACGAAGCTGAGTTCTATAAGTTACAATAATAATAATTTTTATTTGCCAATATACACATTACAGATCATACATTAGTTGGCGACTACTGCACTAAGCAAACTGCTTGATTCGCAGGAGTCAGGAGACAATAATTATCAAGGACACAAAACATTGTGATCGAATAACGATTTATTTCAGGTAAGTCACGTAGTTTACTAAGGACCCTACACACGATACCAATTTGATTTTAAAACCAATCATGATGGATGTGTGGTGTGATGAATACATTCATTCATCAGAGAGTAGATTTGTACTTGAGTCATGTAGTCTAATATTCATCCTGTTGGTTAATATTCATAGAACAAGCATAATACTAATATAATTAGTGTGATGTGTGAACAATTCATGAAATATTTTTATCCGTGCCGTTTCGCTTTAGGTACTGTTTTATTTTTGACTAGCTGTGCCCGCGGTTCCACTCGGGTTTATGGTTAATGTTATATAACTTATAGCCTTCCTCGATAAATGTGCTATCTAACACTGAATTTTTTTTCAAATCGGACCAGTAGTTCCTGAGATTAGCGCGTTCAAGCAAACAAACAAACTCTTCAGCTTTATATATGAAGTAAGTATAGAAGTATAGACATGATCTTTCAGGCCTACACATATAATTACTTCACAATATATTTTACATGTCTGATACTCGTATTTATCAGTAACTCATATGAATCAACTGCATTTTCCGATTGATAAAGGCGGGTGAGGGTCGAAAGATTCAATTGGAATGTACTTGGACACAAAATACTAATATTTATACTAAAAAGTTTAGCTGTTGAATAAAATAACAAAACATTAATTTCAAATAACACATTTTTAAGAAAGTCATTCATTTCAAGTTACTCGTAAAATGTATATTTTAATTGATAGAAAACCAATGAAGATTAAGTCAGTTGAGTGTGGGATTGTATCGTCGTAATATTATCTTAATAGATACAATAAACATTCACGACTTCATTGTGATTTTTAAGTTGCTAAAGAAAACATTAACTATTTTTTGCTCAATATCCGTTATACATTTCACATGCATTTTTTAATATTTGTTATTATTTCTTGCCGACTGTACATACTTACATGTACCATAGTGATAGCGTAAGTATGACTCGTGCATCAAGGGTCTACCACCATATATAATATTTGTTTTGACTCTTCATTTCTGAACCAACATCACGCCATTTATCTGGGTATAAATCTTTTGGAATTGATTTTAATCACGTACTAATTTAATTAAACTCAAACTAATCTTAAATAACGTTACCAAAAAGCTCATATTTTACTATCTACCTTGTATGTCAGTCGTAATGAGAAGAATACTTAATGCGCCAATTTAAACAGGATACATGATGACAAAAAAATTTAACTGGACCAAGATTATAATATGGTGGTTTAAATCGGTATGTAGTTTTCATAATTTTTGAATCAACCATTATGAAAACTACGCAGCCCGGTTTGAATCAACACTCCTCGTATTTGAGGCGTGTGTTCCGATTGAGTTATCGCTTATGTGTCTTATATCAGACCAACATGCGACTAAGAAATATGACATACTTATGGCATCACACTTGCTATCCTCGAAGGGATAGATTAAGTCGAAGGAGCATTAAGCTTCTTAAACCGCGTTTATCGAGTTGCCCCGTTGGTCGAGTGGTCAGATACCCTGGCCACGAAACCAAGGGTCGCGGGTTCGAATTTCGCTAGGGGCAAATGATTCGTATGATAAACATATGGACATTTGTAGTTGTCTTTAATTTATATTTAATTTATATCTATCCGTTCACCTAGTATCCATAGCAAAAGCTAAAAAGATTAGTTTGGAACTAGGGAAATGGTGTGTCAGTTTGGAGAATTTATTATTTATTTAGCTAAAAATCTAGTTTTTATGGAAAAAAGTGGTGACAAGTGGTCACCATTAGTTACCTTTTACCACATGCTAGGGACGGAAAATAGTTGACAAATTATTTTTAGGTCCCAGACCAACATGGGACTGAGAAACAATTTGCGTAAACAATTACCTCTTTCAAGTGAATATGATTCGTCATCTGTCCAACCCTGAATCTCGATTCCGGAGTACAATTCTGTCTCCCAAAGACGAACTTGAATGTCTCCAACACATTTTTTTCCTTCAGCAGCTTGTAACTATTCCACACAGGCGGCCGGAACTGTTCCTTCACACTTACACACTGTTTCGTCACCGTATGGTACCCATAGCCGAAGGGACAACATTTTCTGATGCATATTTTTCTCGAGTCCAAGCATATACCGCAGCCTCTGAGGGTGCCACTTTCCGTATCATAGTAGTACTGATTCGCTTCATACTTCACACCATTAGCCTTTATCACTCTTTTCGAATTGGTATTGTTCACAAAGTCACTGATATCCACACTGTTCTTTTTATCACAGACATCCAGGGAACAGCAAATATTCGTTAGTAGAGCTAACAGTAAAACGAGGCACAACATCTTGTTTTTTTTTTATTATTTTCCGTCACTGTTTACTAACGGTTTAATTTTGTCGGGAGGTCGGCTGGTCCGTCACCAGTCACTATCACGGTACAACTGGCCTGAAAATCGGTTGCTCAATGAGGGAATTCTGCGGACAGGTAATTCGCGTACTAATGCATTGTTGTTGTAATTAAAGTAGGTAATTGTGAAGCACTGTGGTAATAAAGTAATTGACCACAATATAAGCTTGACGCGTTTCGTGAAACAGTTACACGTTTTTACTGATATGGGACGTATTGAGTTTGTTTGTATAGGTGTGGGTTATGAATGGATGATTAATTTCATGAATGACATTTCCTTTACGTGACATAACTTTTTTTTACTAATTGTAAGTCTCATGTGTTTTGATTTTGCGGGTACAAATTACCTATTTTAAATCAAAGTTTTTCTGACTAAGTGGGCTCTTATTGGTTTTTACCTGCGATTGGATATAGGTCGATTTAGATTTCAAAGTTAAATTTAGGGAGAATTAATGTGTTTTTAGTGACAGCACTTAGAAACGCTACAATTTAGTATTAATTATAATAATTTGTATACATGTTTGTGTTTATGTAAGGCGAGCTTACATTCAAATTATGTCATACTTAGAAAGAAAAATATTGTGGCAATCACTAGATTTGGCCAATAAATAATAAAATTAAGACATTGAAATGTTGTCATTGTAAATACAAATAAAATAAAGGTCACAAGGGTATCACCTACATCTTAATTAATAGTGAACTACAGCAGTAACTGTTAAGATTATTAAATTAAACGAAACACATTTTAAACCGAAATTTTCATTTAATTCAAATTCTGTTTGTTTATACTTAATGCGTACTTATAAATTTGAATGTTGATAAATAATTCCCTGTTCGTATTATTATGACCACAGCGTGCGAAGGACGTTTAGTATTCAACAGCTATTTCTGAATAATCAATTGACAAAAAAAGGTTCACCACACACAACACACGCGTCGTTTTAATATTCGTCATAGTCAATGTGTCTACGTAAATCTTCGTCCAAACTGGTTTACATACGTATAAATGTAAAAATTAAAACTTATTAATGTTGTGACGCATATATGTAGAAAGTTGGTAGACTTACAAGGTCAAACTTACGTGCAGATTTTTTTATATTGTCCCAGATAATGTAACCAATCAATTCGTTATTAAGTATGTAAATGTTCATCGGCAATACAATTAAAATTTTCCAATTTAGGTACTTTATAGGGTTCCGTACCCAAAAGGTAAAAACGGGATCTTATCCTTACGCATGTGTGAGTGAAACTTAGGTATACCAGATATCCGAAATTTGGAGCGCTTATGTTTTTGTGTGATGCAAGTAGCGTATCGAGTTGCCTAAATGTCTAGTTAGTGGTGCAGAGTCCTTCTTTTTTTACTAGTCAGTGGTAGTATATAGTTAAGCATCGATAAAGTAAAAATATTAAAAAAGTTTAATTCTAGATAGATGGTGATTATTTAGCATTCTAAGAGTTACGCCTCAGGCTACTACTTAACTACTGTTTGTAAAAAGAAAATAAATCGCTCATTTGGAACAAGCACGTCAGACAAGTATTATAAATAGTTTTAAGTAATCTACTTCAGTAAGTAAGGTAGGTAAAGCGGACGCTATATTCAACAGGTTTTTCAAGCAAGTTGTTGTTGGTGAGGGAAACACCGAGTTAATTAAACTACTCGTAAGTCTGACACGTAGGTATTATAATAACATTATAAATAGGGATGATGACTGCATTAAAAAACTATAATTCTATTTAGTCCGTCAGTTAGATTATACAAAAATACTAGAAACATATTTTTCGCTTTATCAAATGAACAAAAAATCACAAAGATAGAAAGCATCAAAGTTTTGGAGTGGGGGATTGCGACGTCACCATTTTGTAAAAAAAATTACGAAAGCGTGACGTCACGCGCAACCTGAATGCATTGTATCTTCGTCAATGTTTGTTCAACAAATAAATAAAAAAAGTTTCAATATTTTTTTATAATCCAACTGACGGAATAAACAGATGTTTTTAGTCATCTAGCCTATTGGTCGAGTTTGTACATGAAATAATATAGTTGTAAGGTAATAATCAAACAAAATGAAGAACAGGTAGCAGTCGCTTCAATGATAATGATACGGTAAAAGTGTAGGTCCATGTTTAAAATCAACTGTCTACAAAAAATACAAAGGGTATGATAATCTAAAAGATTCATAAAAAAAACTAGAGAGCAGAACTGCTATTTAATGTGTTAGGCAACTAAAAGTAGCAGGTAAAAAAAAACAAAAGCCTAGAGGCCAAAAGAATTATTACTAGCGGCCCGCCCCGATTTCGCACGGTTGGACATTTATTTTCTAACCTAACCTATCTTTTTCAAAATATTCTATAGCCTAAGTTAATCAGGGATAATGTAGCATTCTAATGGTGAAAGATTTTTTTAAATAGGTTCATAGTCTTTGAGTTTGTTCGTTATATAGGTACATATGTACATACAAATATTTCCTCTTTGCAATAATTGTGTAGATATATTTCCTCCATTGGCGCATTATTGACAATACAAAGATTGATCGCGTATTTGAATGTCTCAATGAAACAATTGTTATTGAATTTTCTCTAATCTGAACGCTAGTGGGAAACAGAAGCCGATGCTTATTCGTGATTATTCTTATCACTTTAATAAGGCCTTATAGTTAGCAGAGTAATAAAATTCTACCATCCGCTATAAAACTGACACAGGTACGTGTTCGACTATGATTGTTAGACTTAAGTGGGAGTGGGCTGAGCATTAAACAATTGTGCAGAATGTATCTAGGAAGGCGAACAGGAATCGTGATTCAATACCGGTCGTTTATTTTTAAGCATCGTGTTTTCATATAGCCCGTTATAAGCCAGGATCCATCTCACCCAGGCCAGTTTTATTTTTGGCTAAATGTGGTTAAAGGGTCCTGCTGCCTCTTTGACTCTGCCTACCCCTTCGAGGATTATGGGCGTGATGTTATGTATGTATGTATAGATTATCGTATAGATAAAAGTTTATTTATAGAATTTATTTAAAAAGCATTGATATTTTCAAAAGTTAATTACATTTTATTTGATTTGTTTCGTAATCATTAGACAGTTTGGTGTATTCCTTATATCTTGATGATATAGTTCGCTATTCGCTATTAGGTACCATTTAAAAACTATGGAAGCAATACATTTGGCAGTCAACGAGATTTTTGTAGATTTTATGTCTTATGCACACCATGTGCGTCAACTAGCTGCAGCTGCAGCTACTGCAACTTAAATAGCATCCGGTCTATTACTTTATAGTAAGGACATGTTATTGTATTTTATTTTTGTCTCTGTCTGTCCACGTTTAATAGAGCAGGAAAAAAAATCAAACCTCCGCGTTATTGCTATAGTGTGGCCGTAGCTTAGTAGTAAGCGAAAATTAGGGCATGTTGCAAAGCAACGACAGACAAGAAACATGTTTCAGTTCCCTGTCAGTCACGCATCCCTGACCACTGCGATGCAAGTGACGGCTTGCAATATGCATCTTCACGCTGCGATTAAGGTATCCCATATTGTTGGAAATAGGGTTGCCAGATTCATCTATGAACGTATCTATTGTATGTATGTATTTTACTAGAAACATATATTTTAAGTCTAAGCAAAGAACCTTCTTATAAAGTATACCCAAATCAATTTTATTTTCGTCACTCTGCATAAATATTTTTAATTAACTGTATCTTTGATCAATTGCCACGTGGGCAAATAAGAACCTAGTCAAATACGAGTAAGAGCCGATTTTTTTTCTTATAAAATCAGATTTTTCATGATTTTATTGACACTATCTCGTATCTAATTTGTCGTCCATATTTTTGGTAATCCCATTTGCGTTATCCACGGTGAAATGGTGACACAGTTCGGTTATACATGAGTACACACATGGGGCGTATAACACATGTGGGGTCCGAAGGGAAGTTCGAATTTCGACCCAAAAAATCGGGCGTGACTGCATATTGGGAGCAGTCACCATATATTATTTGTAACTGACAAAATTACTCAAAAAGAAAATGATTTGCAATCTCGATAAATATAAGACAGATTTTGCGAGGTTTTTTATTGTTGGAGCGACATAGACAGATCTTTTAAGAGCGAAAACTTCGACTGCCTAATCCTAGGAGTACCTAGGTACAGCTAACACTACCGTGTTAGCGGTGATTTAGCGTTGCGCGATCTCGTGGGTATATTACATAAGAGCGTAGACGGTAGAACCCGGGGGTTTAGTCGGTATACCCTCCTCACTACCATCTTGTGAGAGCAGGGTCCTCCTATCATTTGCAGACCAGCAGGTATAGTAGTCCCTTCTAGCAGAAAATTTACGAAAAATTGCACTTATAATATTTAATCGTTCTGTTATAGGTCCGTGAGTGAGATTTCCGAATGCCACCATTCCAAGATCGACAACGCATTTGTTATTCCTTTGTTTTAGCAAATCGCCATAAGAATTAAGATCGGTCAGTGGCATAGCAGATTCTAGCTGTTATCAAACGTGTTATGTGTTACCGGCCCTTTAGTGGTAGTGGTATGTGTGATCAGCTTTATGCTACTGCGGCGTTAGCCTGACGCCACAGTAGTGCCGAATTGGCGCCAATTTAGTTATTTTTCTTTATTTTAATTTTTTTGTCCAAATTTTGTTATATATTTGTTTTCTTGTCTATGTTTTAATATTGTGCGTCAAAGAAATGTTTCTTTCTTTCTTTCTTTCTTTATCACTTACAAAGTTTTTGGGAGACAACTTTTACGAGATTATATGACTTCTAGAGGTAGGGTCTGTATCAACTGGGGGCCAGGTATCGTTGATACGCATGTACCTCTCCAAACACTTATCTCCAGCAGGTCACCTTTGATGCTGTGGTCTATACCATGTTAAGCCGAAACGATAAAGTGAAAATCATCGAAGCAGACTACACTTTACTTTTTTAACTTTTCCGTACAGAAAGGTGTGGTAATTACTTCCTGATTTCCCAAGGGTAACAAACAAGGCACTCTTGTTGGGACAATTAATTGCCTAAATTGGATCGTCAAACAAACATTAACAAGGAGCTACTGCTTGGTTTTGACGCTACCTATAGGACAAGAAATAAAAACCGCTCCTTCTGATATTACTCGTAAAAGTACCTACTACATACAACAGTTTCCTTGTGTGGTACCTTATAACCTACGGATTAATTCAATTTCGAAGGTCGAGACTTTTTTATTAACCGACTTCAAAAAAAGGGAGAAGGTTGTCAATTCGACTGATTTTTTTTTTTATTTATTTATTTATTTTTTTATACGAGAAAATCTCGAATTCGATTGTGGATAAAATGATTTTCTATTGGTATTACTAAAACAAAACTGTAGGTATACAAACATTTATAAGTACCGATCGATTGTTTATATACATAGCATCACGCCCATAATTCCCGAAGGGGTAGGCAGTCAAAGGAGCAGCAGGCCCCTTTAACCACATTTAGCCAAAAACTAAACTGGGCTAGGTTAGATGGAAAATTGTAAAAAGTAGTGACAAGCAGCTAGCTTGTCGCCTACACAATCACATACCCTAAACCCCATATACCATTAGTTGCCCTTTACGACATGCTAGGCAAGTAACACAGTTGGCACATTATTTTTAAGTCGCAGACCAACATGGGACAATGGGCTGGTTTGGATGGAAAATTGTGAAAAAGTAATGACAAGTGGCTAACTCGTCGCCTACACAATCAAATACCCACGACCCCGTATACCATAGATTGTTTGACGCAGTTTATTTCATATTTTTAATCTGAGCATGTTTTATGTATATTACCTTAAGGAATCAGGTCTCTTTTAATATCTTTTGTACATATAAGCATATAAGTATATCTTACGTCTTAAGTCTTACGATACTCAAGTATTTTTAATAGACACTTAAGTACTCTAACTGCTTTTACGCAATGCGTTATTAACAACGTGGAATAATTTTAACTAAATGCTTTTTAGTTAATGACTATTTATTTAATAGCGTGCAGTGTCTCAATATATTATTTTAAAGTCATTATCATTACCAAATGATATTCAAGAGCCTACGAATATCTTAAAATTGCATCTATAAAGATATATTTGTGCAGACAAATACTTAATTAAAATTTAAAAAAAATATTTTACTTTTAATATTTTTGGTTGTATCTATACAGAATAAGCTCTTGGTACGTTTCCTGTTTTTTTTTTACTTATTCATAATAAAAAAAAAGATAATAAGCATTTTATTCAATATTAGATTAGATTAGATACTTATATATTTTCGTGGTAAGACCTATATAGAATCTGTAAGTGAACTTGGATAAACTCAACTACGTTGTAATTTATATCTTGGTATTGTTTGAAACAATTGCAATAAAGAAATAACCTAATACTATTTGATTAAATTCCTATTCATAACTGATTATTCCATAATAGTAATATAGAAGCGGTTAATAAGTTTAGTTTATTTGATTGTTTATAACATAAAGTAAAACGTTGCAATGGTCGTTTAAATTCTGAGTCTGTATAAGTCATTAGTACTAAATAGAGATAGAAAAAACTAAAAACAAAGCATCTTGGGCTAAATATAGCTTTTATAAATGTTTACTTAGTCATTTGACTTTTAACTATAAAAAACTTGCAAAACAAATAAACAATCTTTGTATATGGGACGTTAATTGGACTGTGTTTTTAGTCAGTGATCTGACTTCAAACAAATATTGTCTTACTGACCTTGTAATTTCAGATATAAATCTAAAAACATTTTGACAGATAAGAAAAACTAAGTCAATTGACTGTAATGTCAAATACCCAATCCAATAGCCTGAATTGCTTTAATGGTCGGTAAGTATAGTGAGACAAATGGCGGCTTGAAATCTATTGATAGTGTTGGTCACATATCACGTACTACCCAAAACCGCAAGTGAATCCGTGGGAGAATACGGTCTGTGATAAACAGATTATAATACTCTGTGGTCTGTACACGACCGGCGTGGTTTCAGTCAAAACTTTTGCAGTGTCGCGTAGCATAGCGATATGGGGAGCTTAACTGATCATCTCCGATTAAAAATGACGACGGAGCTGATTATTTTTATTTAAATTAAGCATATATACAGGTAAGAATAAAAATAAAAATTATTCACCTGATGCTGTTGCTGGCGCTACTATGTAAATCATCTACACTATTATTTTTTAGAGGAAAGATTTGTATGTAGGTATGTAGCGAATAAACCCAAAAATTACTAGACCGATTTTAAAAATTATTTCACCATTAGAATGCTACGTTATCCCTGATAAACATAGGCTATAGAATATTAAAAAAAAGTTAAGTTAGGTTAGAAAATAAATGTCCATCCGTGCGAAGCCGGGGCGGGCTGCTAGTCTATGCGATTAGAATTGAACCAAACAGATTGCATTTCGTTGATTGGCCTTAATTAATCAATATCAATGTAATTATGCGTTGGTACACTATTAAAGTGGATTGTGTACGAGGTGGGCGCATGTTTGTTTTCTTTGTTGCTTTATTTTATCGGACTACGATCTGCAGGAAATTAACATTCATCTAATTAACATCAGATCGCCAATGATCGTGCAACACATACAATATGCAAATTGTCCAATATTTCCATCGACGACGTCTGGGGTCTGAATTCCGCGTGTTTAGTTGGTTTTTTACAAACAATTCGATTGAATGAATGAAGAAGGAAGAATACATTTATTTTTGTATATATGCTGTTATTCACTTGTTTTTTCATAAATATATTTTTTTTAAACTAGTCGTTAAATTCTCAGTCTCTCAATCAGTTGATGTTACCGAACATTTTAACCATTTTGTCATTAAAAAATAATGTACTTATTGTATTAATAAAAAAAATCCGGTAAAATTATAAATGCCTGCTACTATTCCTTAAAAACACCTGAAGCTCGATTGTGTTTTAACACTACAATTTTTGTTTACGTAAACCCAATGACCTAAATCGCAAAACGGTTAACGTCATAACTGAACTGTTAAATTCTTGAAAATCGCTAATTAATCATACTCAAAACATCCTTCGGCACAGCGTGACAAACAAACTCAACCGGCGAATCTCAAATTCTTAACATCAAAGTTGTTTTCTTTGCACAGAAACTAAGATCAAAGACGCACTTTTGCCAGAATTCCACAATTAAATTTCGAAAGACTGTACTTTTTAATTGATGTTCCGTTAGTTAGCGAATGCGCACGAGTTTGTTCGCGTCTCGGTTCCGGAGCCTGGCGCGCCGTGCGCCAAAGGCAGTGTCGTTTGATCAACTGGTGCTGGGTTTTTGGCCGGACTCTTGAGAGCCGCTGGGGATGTCAGGGTCGGTCAGCAATTACCACACTAGTGCGTAAAAATACGCTAATTTACTTGCCAATGGAAACTGATCGGACGAACAATAGTCCACTCTTGAGGTGAATTTTTGGCAGTTATAACTTTGTCGGCGGTCTTCAGGACACTGGAAAGTTTGGTCATTTTTATTTTTATTTTATTGGAAATTCTCACGTGAGTCTGATTAGTCAAAATATATTTGTTATTTTGTATAGCAAGTATATGTCATTAAGCGTATTTTATATCAATATGAAATTATGTTTGCTTAATCAAGGTATTTCATCTTAATTAGTTGATAACTGCCTACTCGATGAAACATGTCGGCAATTTACTAATGCACTTGTTCAGTTGGCATTCATCAATAATCTTGGTTTTTTAACCTTCTAAGGAATAAATTATGTAATTAATATGCTCTTTTCCCTTTATATTTTTTTTAAACACTTCAAATAATACCTCTCCTAAAATTTATTAAAATTCCCTACTATTCGGGTAATTACCCACTATTAGTAGTGCCGGCTAAGACGGTGGGGATCGTGAGTCAGATGATTGGACTCGTTTTTATGGTTCCGTGTAGACCTTAAGAAATCGCAACACAACAATCTGCACATGTGCATCATACATCCTTTTTAACCGACTTCAAAAAAAAGGAGGAGGTTCTCAATTCGACTGAATTTTTTTTTAAGATTTCAAAGAGCTTGACAGTTTGACGTCCGGTCACATGCGCTGATGCTCACTCTATCCATAAGTTAAGAAAAACATCATGCATGATCAGCAATCAATTTTGAAATGTTATTGATCGAAGAAGTCCAGGTGGCAAAGATCAATGATATATATACATAACATAACATCACGCCCATAATCCCTTAAGGGGTAGGCAGAGTCAAAAATAAAACTGGGCTGGGTTAGATGATGATGCAATGCTCTTATGATCATTCGCACGCATCCATAGAGACGGTGAAAATGATGTGGTGAGTTATCGGTTCCGATAAAATTGGAATTATAAATCAAAGAAAAGTAAAAGTTCTCAGTAGTTGACTTAGTTCTACTAGGATGGGGGGTAAATTTATGTTTTGTTTGTTTATTTATTTACCAAAAAAACAAAGCACAATTACAATGATAAAATAATAACATTTTTAGGATATAAACAGCAAAAAGACAGAAAATTATGACATTGAAAAATGTTAACGCATTTAAGGTGTGTGTGGGTGCGTGCGTGCGTGCGCGCGCGCGCGCGCGTGTGTGTGTGTGTGTGTGTGTGTGTGTGTGTGTGTGTGTGTTTGTGTGTGTGTGTGTGTGTGTGTGTGTGTGTGTGTGTGTGTGTGTGTGTATGTGTGTGTGTGTGTGTGTGTGTGTATGTGTGTGTGTGTGTGTGTATGTGTGTGTGTGTGTGTGTGTGTGTGTGTGTCTCTTCAATGACTCTTCCTCATGGATCCGCCCTTGCCTCAGTAAGCGCAGTATTGAAGAATTTGGTATACATACTTCCTGACGCTTGACTATCCCTGGTAGTGTGTGGTCTTACACCAGGCAAATCACAAATGCAATCTCTTAAGCAGAAGCAGAGTTTAGGTAATCCCCCAGACTGACACACCAATTCTCTAGTTCCAAACTAAGGTATACGCTTGTTCTATGGATACTAGGTAAACGGACAGACATACGTAAATACGTTTATAAACATCCATGACTCGAGTACAAATGCCCATGTTCATAATACGAAACATTTGCCCCTAGCAGGATTCAAACCCGCGACCCTCGGTTTCGTAGCCAGGATTTTTAACCACTCGACTAACGGGCCTATCTGTGTTTGATCTAATAATTATAATAAACTTGTACAGAAGGAACTATACGGAACATTGTCGGTGCAAATTGTATGTCAATGCATAATTATGAGGCTAGTTGACGGCGACCAGACGAAGGACGGTAACGCCTTCTGATGAACCGCGCTCAGGTAAATTGCGTATTTGTCAATAGATGGCATGATGCACACCAAGACTTCCGTCATAGTATGACGCAGTAAGTTTAAAGAATAAGAATATGTAAATATACAAGGTCAAAGGTTTAAAACATCAACAACCTCGCAAAAGTAGATTACTGACATTATAAACAACAACGTCTGTTTTACGACTTTTCCTAAATCGACAAAAAAAAAAAAGATTTCCATACTAAATGACTAAACAGCTGATGTAGTTTGTATAAAAAGTCGATTTTTTTGTCCATTTAAGAAAAATCGTCGAAAAAATGTTTTTGTTAATAATGTCATCTACTCCTGCGAGGTTGTTGATGTTTTAAACCTTTGACCTTGTATAATATAACTAGCAGTGCCCCGCGGTTTCATCCCACGGGAATACGGGGATACGGGGATAAAATATAGTTTATATTACTCGCTGATAAACTGGCTTTCTATTGGTAGAAGAATTTTTCAAATCGGTCCTGCAGTTTTGGGGCCTATTCCATGCAAACAATCAACTCTCTCTTTATCTTTATATGTATTTTATATAAAGATGAGGAAAGATATAGATCTTTATATACATAAAAAGATTTGAAGATAATATACATACTTATAATTACTATAATATATGAAGAGGGAAGATTAATGACTTGCCCCGGCTTCGCACGGTGAGAAAAAAACAATATGAAACTGTACAGATAAACCTTCCCCTTGAATGACTTTATTTATTAGTGCAAACCGCATCAACATCCCATGTGTAGTATGAAGAATCTAGACTAATCGATAAAAGCAATATATTAGTCCCATGTGTGTTTCTTGCCTAGCATGTCGTAAAAGGCGACTAATGGTATATGGGGTTTTGAGTATGTGATTGTGTAGGCGACGAGCTAGCAACTTGTCATTACTTTTTAACAATTTTCTATCTAACCCAGCCCAGTTTTATTTTTGGCTGAATGTGGTTAAAAGGGCTTGGTGTCCCTTCGACTCTGCCAATCCCTTCGGGGGTCATAGGCGTGATGTTATGTTATGTATATTATATAAAGATATATAAAATATGTCCGATGTAAGTGTGAGACTCTACAATAATGTACCAACTGACTTCCTTCCCAAGTATTTCATAAAAGTCAACTAATAGTCTATTGGTTGTTGGGTTTGCCATTATGCAGATGAGCTAGCCACTTCATCTCACTCACCAATTTTCACAATTTTCCATCATAAATGACTCAATTTTATTATTTTGTCAAAAGTGGGTCAGTAAAAAAACAACTATTGAGAAACATGCATAATTATGACTTAATGGTAAACAGATGTCACATGGCATTAACACGGCATCTGCGTTTCTTTGTGAAACAAGGAGAAATCAAATAACATCTGTTCCTTTATTATGCTATGGTAATAATGGCAATATACAAAGATAATTTAAAATCATGTTACTTCGGTTACAGGATTTTAAATTCGAGCGTTAGATAATCATTTGCCATATCTCAAATTAAGATTATAATTCTAGACTTATTTTATGTGGATTCAAATATTTTTATAGGCCCTACCTAACGAAAATAAATACAAATGGACTACTTGATATATACCCACAGTTATTAAAAGGCCAAGTTTCCAAACGATATATTCTCTCACCGCCAAAGATGTAACATAAAACTAACGTCATACATATAAGGATACCTTTAAGGATAATGTAAACTTTAATAATTATAAATAAATAAATAATAAAATAATTTATTTTTAGCCAGAAGCATGTTCCGATTGAAGAATCATTTACTCAATGAGGAGATGTTCTGATGTATTATGCTACCGTCACATTTAAATATTATGATAAAGAGTTTATTAGTATAGTGTCAGTTAGTCAAGCGATAACTTTAACAGATAATGAATGAATATCCATAGGCTAACATTTTATTAAAGTATAGTAATTATCTATACTTATAATAAATCTGTAGAGAGGTAAATTCTGTACATGAAATATATTTTCAAAATAGTCATATAAGAAGAAATAGGGTGATTAGTGATCGATACTGACGCCAAAAATGCAATCAGTAAAATTTGTGTCTGTCTGTCTGTCTGTCTGTATGTTCCTAATGGAAACAAAAACTACTCGACGGATTTTAACGAAACTTGGTACAATTATTCTTCATACTCCTGGGCAGGTTATAGTATACTTTTCATCACGCTACAATCAACAGGAGCAGAGTAGTGCAGGGAAACGTTGGGAAAACGGGAGAAGTAACTCCATTTTTTAAGCTTCCGTCGCGTGTGCAGCCTTAATGGTTAAAGTTATATAGAATTCATGTATGACGGAAATAGTCTTTATAATATTAACCATAAACGCGGGTGACACCGCTGGCACAGTTAGTACTTAAATATATTTAAAATGCTGACAACAGATACAAAAACCTATACCCTGGACTAAAGCCTGTTTTAAATAATAACATAATATTATTAACCGATATCGGTCACGGCGGCCAATCTCAACGAGGATTTGTCAACTGTGCAGGAAATAATATAGTGCCAAAGTGTGTGCGCAAACACAGGTTCACCTTCTATTCTTTCACTCTCATAATCCGGTGAGACGGCAATTCGACATGACCGATGAGAGGTCAGGCGCAGGAAAAACGGCTTAACGTGCTTTCCGAGGCACGGGGATGATTAAACCGCCAACTTCCTGACTTAGTATACTCAATACGCAGCTGGGACTGCGGCTCCAGAATCTGGATTAATAGTAAAAAAAAACATAGTTTATTTTTGATTCATAAACATCTATGATATTATTATCATAGACATTTCATTTCATCATAGACAGCCTTAAGGCTGTGGCTAAATATGAATAATAAGAAAATATTCTGCATCTCCCTTCTAATTAACATTTTGGCGACTAATAATATATTGAATTGTTGTAGATAATTATGTACATATTGTTAGTAGGCGTATTTAACTTATCTACGTAAATATTGACGTGGTCAACTTGTAATCAGGGTTTTTGGATGGTACAACCCAATTTGTATGTATCTGCTATGAGTAATATGCGCGTAGGCATGCAAGGTGACTCCTTACCATTTGACAGCTTATATGCTTGTCTGCCATATTGAGTGATATAAAAAATATGTTAATTAACATTGTTTAAACAATTTTGTCTGATCACAAGATGAAAATCTCGCCAAATGTGGCATAAATTATTTATTTTATTAAAGAACCATTTATAATGTTGCACATTTGATCTCAACAGATGATTAATTGTTTTTTGGGAGCGTGAGAAATGCGTTCTGTATCGTCTCGCAGCGTCTGAGATCGAGGGGAATCAGCGGGGTTCGTCTGACCAAAGTCCTGGGAAGTTCAGTGCAGCCTAGAGCCTCTTGGCCTAAAATGGCAGTGGGGACACAGATTTAATAATTTGGAATAGCTTCTACACCTGTATGAAATGAAATCTTTATTTACGTAGGCTTAAAGTATAATAAATAAACTCTCATAAATCGTCAGTACATACAAGTGAAAATTTACCACCGGATTCGGAAAGCAGCTTCTACCGAGAAGAACCGGCAAGAAACTCGACTCTTCATTAAAAAAATTGACAATAAATATCAATAACAATTATCATATGCTTAAGCTACTATCCTATACAAATCTTTATAAGGTAAATACGTATAATAGCAATTAGAAATATTAATCTTCTATAGTATAATAAGCCTTTCTCATAAGATACTCTATAACATGTAATTTAAATCTATGAATAGAGGCAGTTCAATGATATTTCCTGGTAATTTTTTGCTTTACCCCCTAAATGAACTAACAGTATTGTCAAGTCTTTAATATTTTTCTAACAGTTGTTTCTGCGCGATAATAGTTTGAGCTATAGTTGATATCTGACAAATAGCGTTTAATTTAAGGCAGGACAATGTTCGCATGCCGGATCTAATACTCTTATTGTAAATAAACATCTTTTTTCGCTGAAAGTAGCTCTACATTCATCCAACTTGCAAAACATGCTTATTTTCTCTAGATTCCTTGAAAGTAGGCAACTTTCTCCCTGACTTGAAGCACAGAGGGGATTCTTACACAGGAAAACCAACGCATCAGAACCTGGGACCGGGTAGCCACCCGGTCCCAGGTTCTGATGCGGTTAGTTGTAAATGTATGTATTATCCAGTTAGTACGTAAAAAGGGTTCAAAGCCTAGGCTCAGGGCTCGTACACTAACAACGGTTTAAACAGAAACCAGGATATGATGGTAGCCGCTTCTAATTTCGCTGCATCATAGACAATCATTTCTCTTCGCGAAGAAGCGCTTACCTATTGTCTCGTTAAAATTTTCGAATCTTTTTTTACTTACTCATGCATTCATTAAGTCTGTTTCTGTTTCATTAAATTTCATCTGGGCTGGTTCTAATACGAAAAATTCGGCCATAAAGAATTTTGGAATAACTACCTAATTCTTTTGTTTTCTTTTTTTTTTTATTTTTAGTGTCATTTTTTGAAGACCGTTTTTAACCCATTATATATTTTTTTAGTATATTTTTACGTATCACCAATCATAATTATCACATTTTATTTTGAACGAACTAAAGAAGTTTATTGCGAGGCATTGCAAATAAAAACAGATATTAGCGTGCATCTGTTTTTAATCCCAGATAAATAGGTTTTATCTAAAAACATTAGCCGGTTATGATGGATTTTATTACCTTTTCGTAATAAGTGTTCATTTGATGAATCGATAGTGAAGTTATCATTACAATAAATAGAATCAGAGTCGGCAATGTGACTTAGGTATTATTTTATTGTCTAGGCAATTTATACTTTTAGGCGCATTTAGTCTCAAATAAAACTTGGGTTAGATCGAAAATTGTGTAGAAGTAGTGAAAAGTTGCTAGCTCGTCTCCTACAAAATTGAATGCCCAAAACCCGATATACCATTAGTCGCCTTTTACGTCATGCTGGGCAAGAAACACAGTTGGCACATTCTTTTTAAGTCCCAGACCAACATGGGAAAGTAATATACCTAATACAAAACGCATCAAGCTTATTTATTTTTTGAGATCGCAATTTATCAACTTTGATTAACAATAACATCCACATCAACCGATCCCCTGGCACTTAAAGGATCAATTTCAATCACATATGATTTAAAAGACTCGCAGACTCTGGCGACCAATCGAGTGCTGTGGAAAAAATTAGGGGAGGCCTTTGCCCAACAGTGGGACAAAACAGGCTAAATAAAAAAAAAAAAAAAAAAAAAAATGATTTAAAAATATATTAAAATCAATTCAAATTTTATTGAAATTTTAGAAACTTTCAGCAGGTCATTTTAATGAATTCGGTTGGAAAGGTTTGCTACCACTGCCTTATTGATTTGATATCTACTAATACATATTACAGATACTAAAGTAACTATGCGTATTTTATGTAGACTGGTATCTATATTTACATTGATTGTGAGTTAATTTTGGTGAAAAAGGATGTGGTAGGGTAGACCAACGATACCACCTTATCATAGTAATAACGAAGTTGGTAATAAACACATTGACTATTATTATGTAGTCCTTGACACGATAAGCCATTTGTTGATTATGGCAGCCGACCCTTTACAAGGTCTATTCCTCACAATACAGAGTAATCAGATAGTATGTTAATTAATTTGACAAAATATATAAATGATGTTAAGTATTCTATGGATATTTCGATAGTTGCTCTACCTACTTGTCCCATATTGTTAAGTTTAAGATTCTAAAGAACGTGCCAACAATTTTCCTTCCCTAGAATGTATTAGGTGTGTGATTGATATAGGCGACAAGCTAGCAACTTGTCACTACTTTTACACAATTTTCCATCTAACTCAGCCCAGTTCTATTTTTCGCTGAAAGTGGTTAAAGTGGCTAGGCTGCCAATTTGACTTTGGCTAGCCCCTTGGATTCTCAAAGGGGCTGGCGTGATGATGTACATATATATTAATACATATAACAAATTTGTTAAGTATCCTATTGATGTTCTAATAGATGATGTCGTCTTTGCGGTAATACCTAACTAGCTGATTCGTCATCGGGCCCCAGGTAAAATTGTTTTAAACTTGAGTCACTGGCTATACAATATTTGTCTTAAAAATGAAGTAATGTCATTAACTGTATACCTAATAAGTACGCCATTATGTGTAAATTCATGTGGGTATATATAATAATATATACATTTTTATACTTACTTGGTCTAAAGTTATTTCAGACAATATGTTTAGGAACGTATTGTTTTATGTTCTTTATGTTATAGTAAATTATCCTCTGTTGGTCTGGGACCTAAAAGTAATGTGCAAACTGTAATTCTTGCTTAGCTTGTCGTGAAAGGCGACTAATGGTATATGGGGTTGTTAGTGTGTGATTGTGTAGGCGACGAGCTAACCGCTTGTCGCCGAATGCGGTTAATGGGGCAATTTCGTCAATAACGTCATCATCATCGAGTTACGTCGAGATCATATAAATTATATTGACAGACGCAATTAAGATCTTGTTTCATCACAATAGTATTCTATTCTATTAATAATTCTGACCAGTCTATTCATAGACGGGGGCTAAACTGGTAACTTATTATTGCATTTTTTATTTGTGTCCAAAAAAAATAAAAAATCCTCCAATATATCGACAGCAATTTTAATTCCTTACAGATTAATCATTAAATGTTATAAAGTGCAAGCGCCTAGTAAAAAATAATAGCAACAAGTTTGCTTAAACCACTTTGGTTCATAAATTGTTTTTAGGCTTTAACGATTTGTGTGTCCTTAAAATGTTCAGCTGGGATCTCCGGTTTGATGATTGGTTGAATCTTTATTTTAATTTAACTTTAATTTATTAACTAGATCGGCGCAAGTTACTAGTATCGATTCACCTGTATATACCTACCTACCCAAGAGTTGTGACGTGCATATTCTATGGGCTTCATACTTTCGATTGGTATGGAATTTGTCTATTAACCAAACCAGTGAAATGTAAAAAACAACATTATTTTAATTGTTAAGTAACTAATCATATTCTGGACTAAATTTTTTTAGACAACCCATTTGCAATATATTTATTGATATATTTAATTAAATATAAAGTACTTTTCATCCATTAACCAGTTCGGTGAAGACCGTTCTATGGATCTTAGACTATAATTAAGCATAATCACTAATATGACATATCATATCTTAACTTAACCTTCGGTGGCTACTCAGTTCAGTTTGTAGACAGACTTGGAAAACTTTACTTTTTCACAGTTTGTCATCTAAATAAAATAAATTTTATTTTGGCTAAAGTGGTTGAAGAAGTTAACTGCTCATCGAGCTGCCTTCCCTTCGGGAATCGTGAACATGATGATATGGTGTACAATTAATAATACGTTTCAGAAGCACGTTAAACCATTGGCCCTGCGCCTGAACTAATTATTTCCGGTCATGTCGGATAGCCCAATCACCGGACGAAGAGAGTGAAGGAACAGAGAGTGCATCTGTGCTTGCTTAGACACTTGTGCACTATAATATCTGCGTCGTTGGCTAATCCTTACTTGAGATTGGCCGTCGTGTCCAAAATCGGTTAGGAGGATATATTGAAGCCTAATACGTTAGGCGGACTTCAAAAATGCGAACTCACTCTTGCATTGATAAAATTAGTTTGACATCATTTGCGACGCAATTAATAATAAACATACCTACTTGTATCACCTTCACCCACGACAAAGCTCTTATCGTTTCCGCTACATTCATGTTATTTTAATATTATTATCATTATCCTTCCATTCAATCGCTTCAGTTTCATAATAATACTATTAATAATTAATAATAAACATAGTTTTTAGTTCATTGATAACGCAGATGTAATTCATTAAAATTTGGCTGCTCAAATAAATAGCAAAACTAACTAATAGGAAATATAAATGATAATGACATTCGCATATTTTTACATTTTGGTTAAAATAATATTAAGGGCTGTGCCAATGGTTTCGCCCGTTTATGGTAAGTGTTATATAGCCTATAGCCTTCCTCGATAACTAGGCTATATGACACTGAAAGAATTACTAGACCAGTACATAACTTATGAAATCGCTATGAACAAGACAATTAATAATCTGACTGTACCTTTTTTCCAAAAAAACCTGAGTGTGTCCAGTTAGCGAAAACATAAAAGTAATTTAATTTAAGTTTCACTATGTGGACATACGTAAAAATCTTAGCGTGTCCAGATGACGAAATAATAAGCTATATTATTTTTGAGTTCCACCAACTAGACACACGTGTGTCCAGTCTCTTGTTTCGAGTTAGTGAAAAACCCACATCACGCCCGTAATCCCCGAAGGGGTAGGCAGAGTCAAAGGGGCAGCAGTCTTCAGCCAAAAATTAAACTGGGCTGGGTTAGATGGAAAATTGTGAAAAAGTAGTGACAAGTGGCTAGCTCATCGCCTACACAATCACATACCCAATATCCCATATACCTACCATTAGTCACCTTTTACGACATGCTAGGCAAGAAACACAGTTGGCAAATTCTTTTATAGTCCCAGACCAACACGAGACTAACCAGTAGTTCCTGAGATTAGCGTTCAAGCAAACAAACAAACATACTCTTCAGCTTTATAATATTAGTATAATACAGACTAGCTGTGCCAGCGGTGTCACCCGCGTTTATGGTTAATATTATAAAAACTATTTCCGTCATACATGATTTCTATGTAACTTTAACCATTAAGGCTGCACACGCGACGGAAGCTTAAAAAATGGAGTAACTTCTCCCGTTTTCCCAACGTTTCCCTGCACTACTCTGCTCCTATTGATTGTAGCGTGATGAAAAGTATACTATAACCTGCCCAGGAGTATGAAGAATAATTGTACCAAGTTTTGTTAAAATCCGTCGAGTAGTTTTTGTTTCTATAAGGAACATACAGACAGACAGGCAGACAGACAGACAGACAAAAATTTTACTGATTGCATTTTTGGCATCGGTATCGATCACTAATCACCCCCTGATAGTTATTTTGAATATATATTTCATGTACAGAATTAACCTCTCTACAGATTTATTATAAGTATAGATAATGCTGCTGCATAGTTTTAGCCTCATTTACCATATATGTATTACTCCTTCAGAACAATGTGTTATCGGTCATTGGTATTGTTGATGTAGGCGGATATTTATATTTATTTATTTTAGACTGGCCAGTTAGTCGAGTGGTGAGAGACCCTGGCCACGAAACCGAGGGTCGCGGGTTCGAATCCCGCTAGGGGCAAAAATAAATACTCCAGACTGACACACCAATTTCCTAGTCCCAACCTAAGCTTATGCTTGTGCTATGGGTACTAGGTGAACGGATAGACATACTTAAATACGTTTATATACATCCATGACTTTACAAAACACAATTGTATCATATTCAGAGTGCACACCAAAGTCTAACGGACGTTGGTAAAACGGAATAATAGATAAAATGTATTAAAATAGACTCTAAGCAAGCGACTATACATCCTGAATTCTTATATAGGCACTGTATTATTTCTTTTTAGGGTTCCGTAGCCGAATGGCAAAAAACGGAACCCTTATGGATTCGTCATGTCTGTCCGTCCGTCTGTCCGTCCGTATGTCACAGCCATTATTTTTTCCGTAACTATAAGAGCTATACTGTGGAAACTTGGTAAGACTTGGTAAGTAAGTAGATGTATTCGGTGAACCGCATTAAGATTTTCATACAAAAATAGAAAAAAAAACAATAAATTTTTGGGGTTCCCCGAACTGAAACTCAATTTTTTTTTATCAGACCCATACATGGTCTTCAAAAATGATATGTATGTTTCTAATATAATTTTTTTCTAAACTGAATAGTTTGCGCGAGAGATGCTTCCAAATTGGAAAAATGTATCGTCCCCCCCCCCCCCCCCCTCCCGTAACTTATAAAATAAGCGAATGATAAATGTAAAAACAATATATGATGTACATTACCATGCAAACTTCCACCGAAAATTGATTTGAACGAGATCTAATAATTAGTTTTTTTTAATACGTTATAAATCGTAAACCGCATTTTACCTTTCATTCAATCAACTCGAAAAACATTTATTTAGATGTATAGTAGAACGGAACGGAACCCTACGTGCGCGAGTCTGACTCGCACTTGGCCGGTTTTTCTTTTTTACCGCGAAGGCAAGGTAAGCGGTCATCGAAACTTGTGCTTGCATTAAAAGGGTGCTATCGTTTCGACGCGCTAGTGGTATAAATAACTTATAAGCACCGAGATGCCCGGTCTTCGGTGGTACGAATCCTCTGTATTAAAATGTCTGTACTCTCGATTACCGACTAAAGGAAAAGCACCGCTCCGTTACGCCATATAACGCAACGAAATATGTATGTGATTTGGCCTTGGCCGCAAACCCTAAAAAAGGACAAGAAATTTGTTATCTTGGAATAAAAAATTACGCGGCCGTAGCTGTCATTCGCTGGTCTAGATACAATTTTTTTTAAATCTCGTGTTCCCGTAAACTCCTCTAAAAGGAGTCGACCGGGCCGACCGACGCGTCGCGACGCGATTTAATGTTTTTATTTAGTGTATTTGGTAAGCATGAGAAATAGGTCGTAAAATATTTGAAAACCTTCTACCCCAACCTCCCATTTTTATCTCGAAAATGGGACGATTTACCACAGCTACTTTTGTATAAAAAGCAACAATGTCAAGGTTTGTGAGTAAATTCAGCACGTTACGGAGAAAGATTACGGAGTCATCGAGATTTTTATGTGTTGTCTGAGTGGCTTCTAATGCGGTTTCCAGGTCACGGGCAACGGCAAGTGTTTCCGAACTATTCACTCTTTGTTAGTTAGTGTATACCACGCGTTGCTAAATTTAGATTTAATTTTATTTCACTAGATTATATGAGCTTTTCTCTCCCAAGAGAAAATTCTATGTAAAAATTCTGGGCTCGAGGAACAAAATCATTGACCTGCTAATATGTTGGTCGACGAGATTTTGATGGTGTACTTCATGTTAAACATTTAATTTCTGAATTAACCAGGCAATTAAAATATTTTAATTGTGCAATAAAGTGAATTATAGGAAGGACTCTTTATCCGAGTGGTTTGAAAAAAAAGAGACTTGATATTACGTCGCAATTACATGATTATCAAATTAAAAATCAGAATTACGTCTTAACTGGTTATTTATTTTCTTTTGTTTTTATAAAAGTTAAGTAATAATATTGTTACACGTAATAATATTATATATACACATATAGTAAAAAATAATTATTAATATTATTATAATACCTAATAAACAGATTTTAACTGAAGAAACTTTCATCATCTTCCTAGCGTTATGTCCCGTGCTTAGACGGGGTCCGCTTAGACCATGATACAGGATTTAGCGAGTCCGGTAATTACATTGAAGCGACTGCCGATCTGACCTTCGTAACCCTAAGATAGGGGAACCAGACAATTTTTGGATCATGGTTACAAATCCAAAGTTGTTTGAATTTGCAGGTTTAGTCACGATGTTTTCCCTCACCGAAGAGCTAGTGGTATAAATACGTACATAGATTTGATAAATTCAGAGGTACGTGCCCGGGTTTGAACCCGCACTCCTCGGTTAAGAGGCGCGTGTCCTTACCATTGAGCTACCACCGCTGAAAATGAAGTTACATTATGCATCAATAATCGCCCGAAGTAGATCTCATGTGTTAAGTATGTATGTGTTTATTGCTTAAGCTAATTAGCATTTATGCTATGACTCCAATACCGGTTTCAAAGGTGGCATCAAACATAAAGCATCGAATGTGGGAATCCCTGAGACGAGTTAGCAAGCTCCTTTTGCGAACAAATTATTCCAAGATTTGCTAAAACTACGCGAATAATGTGGCAGCTTTAGCTTCAACCATAATATACGTGATCTCATACAATCCGAGGTGAATCGCAAGAAACGACCTAAATAATGCTACGGAAGGAAAACGCTTAAATTATTTTGAATTTATTTGTCATTTACTATACTATACTCGGTAGCTATAGTAAACAACAAATTTAAAGCCCTAGACTAATTTATACTTATAATAAATCTGTAGAGAGGTCAATTCTGTACATGAAATATATTTTCAAAATAACTATCAGGGGGTGATTAGTGATCGATACTGATGCCAAAAATGCAATCAGTAAAATTTTTGTCTGTCTGTCTATCTGTCTGTCTGTCTGTCTGTCTGTATGTTCCTTATAGAAACAAAAACTACTCGACGGATTTTAACGAAACTTGGTACAATTATTCTTCATACTCCTGGGCAGGTTATAGTATACTTTTCATCACGCTACATTCAATAGGAGCAGAGTAGTGAAGGGAAATGTTGGGAAAACGGGAGAAGTTACTCCATCTTTTAAGCTTCCGTCGCGTGTGCAGCCTTAATGGTTAAAGTTACATAGAAATCATGTATGACGGAAATAGTCTTTATAATATTAACCATAAACGCGGGTGACACCGCTGGCACAGCTAGTTATAAATATAAATAGAATTTAACCCTCCAAGATTGATGTGATTGAGACAACCGCCGCCTCTGTCGGTTCCTCTACCCCACACCAAGTAAATGATAGAAACTGCAAGATGGGCACAAACTTGTATTCATAAAAAGACTGACAGAAAAACAAAACTTCATATCAAAAATTAAAATTAAATACGAAAATGATAAAAAGTATAAAAGTGTCATATAAAAATGAGGGCAGCGTCAGCAACATTGCCCCTAATAACACATGTTGTTTACTTTAAAGTTATATATATTTTTAAAGTTATATATTCACATTATTATTGATTTGGCAATAACATACCTAAAACAATATATTCCGTAAATGGATATATGGGAATTATCATATTGGTTATTTGCATTAAGGATATTAATATCCGGCCAATTAATAATGTAGATATGATCCGGCATTGCAATAAGTTAAGTGTTTCTATTTAGAGTACCTACCTATTTCATACTGCATACCTAATGTTCTAGGAATACTAGTCATTCATTGAATAATTCAAATATATTCTTAACAATAAACCAAGCATTCTGTCTATAACGTACCTATTTATTTACGTAGGATTTGTCTTAATAGAGGTTCAGCAATTGTTTTATTCTAGAAAATGTTGACACTAGGTCGATAAATTAACTATACAACACAAAAATATTTTTTCAATTCGGACCAGTAGTTTCTGAGATTAGCGCGTTCGAGCAAACAAAGAAACTCTACAGCTTTATAATATATTCGTTTAATTCGTTTAATAAGAGTATAAGATTGGAAAATAACCTCTTTTTACGGTTATTTACTATATGACATAGTTATTTAATTTGAGTGTACTATAACTTTTTTTCTTGTATATAAACGCATTGAAGCAGGTCCTATTATAATAGTATTGATACTGAAACGATGGTTCTCTAAGTTTTTGTTAATATTATTTATTGTTCAATCCACTGTTATTAGTTGCGTTGAATTACTTTAACTTGCAGTCTAATTTTAAACACACGTGTCGCAAATTCGCTTCTTTAATAAAATAATGATGGTAATCTATAATTATATAGGCATTGCAATAAAATAAGTGATAAGACAAAACATACTCTGATTATATTTTAAGTTATATTTGTTATGGACCAAGTGATAACTATAATGCCCGGGCATTACGAAAAATGACCAATAGGAGATGGCAATTTGATGATAATATAATCGGTTCTGGCATTTCGCCGGCCGCTGCCGCAGCACGCTCGCTTCGCTTGCTCAGCTCGCGCCACCCTATAGGTTCGCAGTTGTACCTAACACCTCCTCGCTTCGCTCGTCGTCGTACCTATTATTTTATTTCAACTACTACCTGTTATTTTTTTCATTTACACACTAAGTATATGGAAACAAGTATAAGAATAAAATCAACGTATAATTATTGACAATATGAATTTAAATGGTCTATTATTGGTTAATGTATCATGAGCTTGTTTCCCTTCCCGCACATTGTCCAATGTAGCTTTAAAATCATATTGCCTATTGGTCACGTAGCAATATTGATAATAACCAGACAATGAGATAAATACTGAAGTGTAAATAATAATTCATCAGTTGGCCCGATATAGCTAGCCATTATTCAAAATGCCCGGGCATTGTCGCTTTATCCTTATCATATACATGTGTTTACTTACCTCTTGTATATACCATTCCAACATAGTCTCCAAATACATATCTTCACACGGTTTCTCATAAACAAAACTGTACCCTGGAGCGCTTTTCACACTTATCTTTCGTCTAAACGCGTTCTTATAATGCAATACTAAACCATCATTCACTATTAAATTGGACGCCGGCATTGCCGTACAATTCCTTCTAAATTGTACAGAGTTCATTTCACAACACTTCGATATGCACTTCCGCAGTTTGCATATGCACCCAAACTGTCTAATTACCCCACTAACATTTTTGTTATACACATATTTTTGGGGGTAAGTAATACCGTCTTTGAGTATCGAGTTGTCGCTGAAATATTTGCCGCCTATCAAATCTACGCTGAGGTGGTCCGGGCACGGTTGGCCGTTGGCGCCAAAAGTTGCGAAAACAATTAACAACCAGGCCCTCATTTTGAGTATTTGAGAAGGTGCCAACGACTGCACAATATTTTAGATATCTCGCAAAACGAGACGCGAGTAAAGCGTCGTGGAGTTGGCGATAAACTGGACGTTTTTAATCATCGCTCATCGCATGAGCCGCGCCGACTAACAATGATGCGGCGGCCGTGTCTGCATTGTTTTTGTTTTGCCGTATCAATTTGTTCGATTGAATACTATCCCATGACAGTTGGACTTTCGAAGTTCCTTTGCAAAGGATAAAAACCCTCATACTTTTTTTTCACACATTAATTGGGCTGTCGTCGAGGACCATGTGGTATTCGCGCCACAAATAATCCGTATTCTCTGAAAATATTGTATTATATTTGTACATACATTACGTGCGTATACCCTAAAGGGGTAGTTGGAAAATAGTAGGTGGTTATAAGATAATTAACAAGCACCCATATAGAAGGTGGTTAGATGGAAAATTGTAAAAAGTACTAATAAGTATTATGTATGTGTATCTTTAATTTTTTTCAATACAATATACATTCCCTACATTTTCCCGTAACTGTCTTTGGAAGTTACTTATGTTAACGTGAATACCAGCACAGCATCTCGTAGAATTCAGATTACAAATTTTATCGCTACACCAATATTCTTATAAACCTCTTGAAATTGACAGATATGAATCTCACGAATAGGACTGACGTCAATGAAACGAACATCAACAACGTTGTATAAAAAAATATTATTTTGTGTGCAGGTGTTGATCAAATTTTTTTATTTATCGTTGAAGTGACGACCAAAATTATAAAATACTTATGGTCTTCCCTCTGTCCTGAAGAAGGGGAAATGCTGTCCGCTCATAGTGGTACCTAATATTAGATCAACAGTGACATTCGTTCTATTTTTAATTTTGTCTCGAACTTTAGGAAAGCGGTGATACGAGATTTAATTTATACGAGAGATGAGGAAGATGCGCACTGCACTGCCAGGTAGCCTTACGCAGCTTTGCTGAAACCATGGGACTCCTTTAACCAAAGCTTTACAAGTAAGTAGACTTACAATGCAAAAATAGGTAGGCCTACGAAACCTGCGCTTATAAATGAGGCGAATAACAGTGTATTAGGCTTTGCCTGCTATTGTTTCATAATTACCTATCAAACCCAAATCAATTTTATTTTAGGCTGAAATTGTTTTCAGCTACTATCAGCTAAGATTCTACCTACCCCACATATGTATGTAAACGTCCTATGTATGTACGCTGAGTTTTAGAAAACTTAACGGAATGGCGATCCCTAGAGGACCTGTCAAATGGAGCTTGACGAGAAAGCTGTATGACGCAGTTAGTATGCAAGATGACTAAAAAAATCTGATTACTCCGTCAGTTAGATTATAAAAAAATATTGAATACGTATTTTTTTTATTTATTTTTCAAACAAACATTGATAAAGAAATTAAATCTATTATTAATAAAAAAAGTTAATTATCACAAACCTACTAGTTATTCAAGTTAGGCGCCTTTTACGACATGCTAGGCAAGGAACACTTCACCATTCATCATCATTTTGAGTCACAGACCAACATGGAATTGATAAAAATAATACTAAGAATGTGGGTTCCGTAAGCGTATATTATATTGTTTATAAATACATTGGCTATGTTAATACCTTAAAAGATCGTTTCATGTGATCTATGGAAACTAATGTGCCAATTTGTTTAGTTTAATTGGGCAACACGGGGCTATTTACCGAGTGATTACGATCTAATTAATTTCTGAGTTCTCTAAGTATAATACTAATAGTCGTACCATTAGACACGTACGTAAACTATATACATACTTTCACAACCGCTATCCCCGAAGGGGTAGGCAGAAGCCTTGGAACAGTAAGCTCATCTGACCAATTTTTGCCAAAACGAAAATTCAATTTGGTTACATCAGTTCTGACTAGTTTATTTTTATACAGAAAAGATCGGTGTTCGTAGTTAAATTCCTTCGTTAGTAATTTAACTTCGATCACCCTTGACTTTACATCAAGTTAACCGGCTGGCTAGAAACAAAGTTATACTTACTTACTGAATATAAGGGTTTTGTTGCATTTTATGTTTTGAATGCACTTAGTAGAGTCGAAATTGTGAACGCAGCATTGAGCAACCGGTTTTTCTGGAATCAGTTACCAGGTATTTTAATCAGATCAAGGCCTGAGCTGGCTTTAGGGTGGGCGACTGGGGCAGTTGCTAGGGCGCCAGGTGTTATGGCGCGCTAGACCTAAAGGGCTCCAAAAACTTAACGACCTTTTTGTTTATCTCATCATGCGCATTATCCAGGGCGTACTCTGGTTAATATTTTAGTCCACGCCCTTATTCCTAATGTCCATCAACATGATGGGTATAAGGGGCGCTGCATTTGTTATGAAAGGCTCCATATAAGGCGCCCTTAACGCTAAAACCGGCCATGACCAAGGCTTACAAGTATGGTAGTTATCAAAATCCGATAAATGCGTCAGCCGTTTGCGTGTCTGAACCACAAACATGCGACAATTGTCATACGTTGATATTTTTAAAATTGGTAGGGTTTACCTAGCATGCAATCGGGAATGGTTTATTCCCGTTCGTCCCACCAAGGCTTTGTCTCAACAGTGGGTCGAACGGGAATTTAATTAAATATTTTAGATCTGCTGCAGAACAGGTTAAGGAATGTGAATTAGCTGTAGGTATATATAAAAATGAATGGCTGTTCGTTTGTTTCGCTAAAACTCGAGAAAAGCTGGGCCGATTTCGCTGATTTTATTTTAGTTTTTAAATATTTATCATCTTCCAGAGAATGTTTGTACGGTAAGAAAATATAGAAACATTGCGAGGTAAATAATAAAAGAAAATCGGAAAACTGGGCGTAATGAAGTGCGCCAGGTCACCTAGTTTTATATATATTTTTATCTTATAACTTATGAAGCTTTGAGTTTGTTAGAAAGAGAGATCCGACATGATAGGTATATGACGTCAATCAGCTCAATCGATAAAGCTCAGTAGATAAATCTGTTTTCGTGAGAGACTGTTACATCTCCATCAGTATTTTGATCCATTACATTTCTGTTTTTATACTATTTTTATTTTATTTTTAGAAAAGAGTGTAAAATTTATAACATACCATTCCATTTGCAAATTTTTATCGGCAATGGTTAAACAATATTCAGCCATTCAAAATTCAGAGTCAAATACCTAGTAACATTAATGTTTTTATGTGGATTACCAAATAAATGATATACATTCGTCTCATTTACAAAGGTTCTCACAGTAAGTTGAGCCATGAACTTTGTCGCATTTAGGCATTGCAGTAAATCATGTATAATGGACAACATTCGCTATGAATCATTATGTTACTACACATATGTTTAAAAACTCACCTCAAAAATGTGTGAAGGTTATTATTATTTCAACTGAATATTTTTTTTGTTAGGGATTTCGGAAATAATTTTATTGTTAATATTAATAATAATACTTAAATGTTATTAGATATCGGTATAATTTTCAAATGTATTTTTTAACGACGAATTTAATTTAATTTCTTTGATTGAATGACAGTACAACTTTAATTTTATGTCGTGAAAGCTTTTATTTGCGTTATATACTAATCGTTATTTTATGAAGTTTATTTAAATATGTATTTGATTTTTTTATTTTGGATTTGTTCCAAAAATTTATAGGTTTGTATGCATTCGCGATACTCTTAGCTCTTTTATGATTTTATTTTAGTATTATGCATGTAAATAGTACTATTCATATTTCTGTTGATGTGATGATTTAAAATAATATGGGTAAATAGTAATAAAAGAAAGCTTTAGGAATTATGATTTTAATACTGTTAAAATTCAACAATACAAAACGTAAGAAATAGAGTCTATACACAGAAAGTAATAAACATTAACGAATCATAAAACTATAGTGGGAAGAGAAATCAAAATCTATACATAAATGCAAATCAAGTACAAAGAATATTTAAAATTTCATATACAATATTTTCTTTTTAAAAGCTCTTCAGTGCAGAATCAAATATGATAGGGCTTGCATGTTCAACACCAAGAACCGAAAGAAGATTCTGATAGAGAAGATATCACTGCTTTCTTGATGTAACCTTTCGCTAAATCCTTAATGTTGTACATGCTAGCCCTTCTGTCATGGTACAATATTCTATAATTAAACTAAATACAATTATACACCATGGTAACGCCATGGACGTCCTTAATTTAAATAGCGGGTATCCACATTTCCACACCCTTTACAGATAATGGGGAAAGATAGATTAATTTCGTGTTCATGTCTCCCAATAGGGCTTGTCAGGTGTTTAATACGACCTCTTACTTTATTAAACGAAAGCACTTGCCGTCATTATTCTAAGGAGTAAAATGATTCACTATTTACAACGCGTTGGCAGTTTCAATTTATTTATTTAGTACGAGTATAGTAGCAGGAATACTTATTATTGATAGCGGCTTCTTAAGTCCAATTCAAATAGCTACTTGCAGGCTTTCAGTAATAGAATATTAATTCTGTTTTAACATCGATCTTATACTTAATCATCGTGCCCAATGAGATAATTTTAATGGTTAGTTTGAAGAGCTGAATGACTATTCTGACTCAATGTTATAAGTAGCATAAATTTACCATCTTAAATTTTCCAAAAATATTACCAACAAATCTATTCAGCCGCAAATTTTTATAAAACTATTAATACCCAAGCTTTACAAATATTTTTGAAAACTTTAACATTCATAATATTAGTTAGACAATGCTTGTGGTAACATTTAATTCTTATATTAGTAATATCATTATATCTACCATAAACTGTAATCTGATAGAGGCATAGTACTTTCAAAAGGTTTTTCATTTAATAAAGCAGGATCTAGCGATTTAGTATTTGAATTTCTTACTTTACAATACAAATATTATGGCAGTAGGTACTTGACAATAATAAATAAGTGTATAATAATATAAAAAGAGTTTCTAGAAAGAACTATATTACAGTTACAACTATCTTCGAACTAAGCAGAGATCTACATGGTCATATATTAAAGTCATGCATAATGTTCAGATTTCAATAGCGTCAGGAAAAACGTGGTCTAAGTAAGCTTGGTGACCATAACTTTGTAAAGGTCTTGGTCTCGCTCGTTTAATCTCTATGAAACTTTCGTTTCCCGGACAATTCCTATTGAATCTCGAAGCGAGTTCCCTAACCTTCCCAGGTCGCGGCTTGTCATCATTACCTTCATTGCTAGGTCTTCCTTCATTATCCTCCTTCAATTCATCAAACGACCTGTCATTCTCATTCAGTTTTACTCGATTCTTTTGCATTCTTTCTTCTTCCAGTTTCCAGCTGCGTTTTGAATGCCTTTTCACGTCTGTTCTATAATAATCCTGCTCATTCTTATCTTGATTGGTTTTGCTTTGCATTCTACCAGAATTGTTTCTTTCATACATTCGCGAGTAATTCTTCGAGTTCCTATTTTCGTTGTTTCCATTATTGTCTTTGTGAATTTCTATGTCGTTTTCATCTCTTTCCATTCCGAAAAAGGGATTTTTGGAATACTCTATATCATTATTGGTTTTGCAAACGTAAATTTGATTGTTTTTAGCCTTCTCATTGGATTTGTTAGATCTTCGCATCTTGGGTGGTCCTGACTTGAATGTGGAGAATCTGTTGTCGTTATAATCGTTATTGTTAATGTCGTTATTGGTGATGGTCTGTGGGTCGAAGGCGTGCGCTCTTTGGTGTGTTAGGGGCTTGGACAACGAAAAATACTTAGGCGGTTCTCCATGCTTATTTATCGTTACTTCGTATTGAATATGCGGGTCTAAGACCGCATAAACGTTTTCTTTGGCTTCTCTCTCCAGCGACGTTAGTGCTGCCTGTTGACAAAACGAAATGTATTTGATGAAACCAGTACTTTATTATTATTATAGGTTAAGGGGAAGAGGCGTGAAGTTTAGTTTACTTAGTTTTTAAGCCGTCGCACCACAGACGTAGAATAAGGTATGAAAAACTATAGTTTACTAGCTATTGCCCGCGGCTTCGCCTGCGTAAAGTTCGCAAATATAATTCCCGTTGGCACTTTGAATTTTTCGGGATAAATAACCTATGTCCTAATCCAAGGTATAAGCTATCTCCATTTCAACTAACAGCCAAAGCGGTTCAGCTGTTTCGACATGAAAAAGCAACAAACATCTAAACATCCAAATTTACAAACTCTCGCCTTTATATTATTAGTAAGATTCCATTTCATATCATCGTCATTCTCCTAGCGTATATCTCGTGCTGAGTTGGGCTCCGCTTAGACTTAGTTTTATTCTATTACATATCTGTAAGATTAAAAGCGATCGAAGGGATTCAAAACCAGAATCAGAATCTCAAACACTTTTTGTTACTTAGAATGCAAAATGTATTTTGTTAACTTATCTATACAAATACTATAAAGCTAAAGTGATTGTTTGTTTGTGTGCTTGAACGCGCTAGCCTCAGGAACTGGTCCGATTTGAAAAAATATTTCAGTGCTAGATAGCCCATTTATCGAGGTAGGCTATATAGGGCTATATATATTACGCTATATATAACATTAACTATAAACGCGGGTGAAATCGCGGGCTAGTTAGAAAATAAAGTAACTAATATTTATTTTTAACATATCAAGCTAAAAATTCCACTTCCGAGTATATTGATCAATCAAGAAAAGGGTTAACACTGGCAAGCATTCAATTACTATCTCATGTTGTAGAAAACATTTACTCATCAGTTTTTTTTGTAAGAGATAATAATAAATATCTCAACGAGAGCTTTTACAACAAGCTATAACCTTAGATTAATAGGGTTATATCATGACTCAAGGAACCATTTTTACTAAGTACGAAGAATATTTTACGATATATTCGACACTCAAGATGATTGCGATTACGTAAGCTTGCTTTTGTTTGTGGCAACTACAATATATACGGTACATGGATGATGTATTTACATATATACTTATATATTTATAATTGAACTGTGAAATATGATTGTCGATTTCATTTATAGCTGATTTCAAGATTCGTAAGTCCGTAAAATTTAATGTATTTCGTAACAAAAATATTTATCTTGAATATATTTATACTATTATTATAAAACTGAAGAGTTTGTGTGTTTGTTTGTTTGCTTGAAGGCGCTAATCTCAGGAACTATTAGTTCGTTTAAAAAAAATATTTCAGTGTTAAATAGCCCATTTATCGAGGAAGGCTATACAAAATTAACCATAAACGCGTGTGTAACCGCGGTCACAGCTAGTTTCTAAAAATATGGGAGTGTTGACCTTCAATAATAATTTTAGTTACTTGACTAGCATACATAACATACCACTAGCTCAGCGGTGAGGGAAAACACCGTGATGAAAACTGCACATTCCAACATCCATGAATGTGTAGCCATGATCCATATTAACTGGTTCCCCTAACAAAGGGTTACGAAGGTCAGATTGACAGAATCTTCAGTTTAATTACCAGACTCGCTAAATCCTGGATCATGGTCTAAGCGGACTCCACACGGGATATAACGCTAGGACGATGATGCCTTGAATCCAATAATTGAAAAGCTTATATTATAAGCTTAATTTCCGAAAGTTGTTATATCAACTTTCACACTCGTTGTTATAACAACTCTCACAACTTTCGGAAGTAAACTATCAGCACATTAATCAAGTATTTACTTAAATTTCTATTACAATTAATCAGATATCAATTCTAAGAAGTTCTTTTATCAATTAAAATTTAGCGCAATGGAAGCCGCGTGAAAAAGCTAGTACCTAAATTATATTTTCATACTTCACCAGTGCGCTTCCATTGCTCTAAGTGACTCAACACAATTAATAAAAGGTCGTGTTTTAACTAATCTGTTTGCTCAGGCTTACCCGTTAATGCACTCAGAGTAATTAAAGTAACCTTTGTCACGGACCAGACAGGTCGGTATCTACTGAAAACACCTTTACCGGTAAAAAGGTTTATAGTAAATAAATTGGAAAAGAAAATCATTTACAGCATTAGGTCTGACTATAAAGACAATGGCAATTGGGTAAGCCATAGTTCAGCTTTATATTAAAAAAAAAATTCAAATCTAAATGAACTCAAGTTTAAATTCAGTTTAAATATCATGTAGGAATTACTTGATTAAGATATTTTAAAGAAAACACGAGTTCCTTTTCATCATATCATTTAAACTGTATTTGTAAATGTTTGTATTTGTCACTATTGTTTTACTTGAAGTCAAGTACATTTAAACATTCATATATATATATATATATATATATATCCAATCTTTGAAGGGGTAGGCAGTCAAAGAAGCTCCGTGTACTGTATGACGATCAATAAATGCTTTTGTAAAGCCTACTTTAAAAATGACTTTGACTGGCTCGATGGCTCATTCGGTAGTGACCCTGCCCCATGCGCCAAGAGTTGTAGGTTCGATTCCCACCCAGGACAAACATTCGTGTGATGATTACTAGTTTTAGTTCTGTGTCTGGGTGTTAATATTGAATATTTAAGTATATATTTGTAATACCACTGTTGATTCTGATATCTGTAACACAAGTGCTTAAGTTACTTATTTCAGAGTCAGATCAATGTAAGTGATGTAGTCTGATTTAAAAAAAAAGACGTTTTATGTCCTATTTACTAAGTGCTAGACTTCTTGTTTTATGAGATTGCTAACATACAAAATCGGCAGGTCAGGCATGCTTTCCCCTTCTGGTGGAGACCGGCAGGTGGTAGGCGTAGGTGCTCCTCCAACTTTTTTTTTTTGTTGTCGAGGGGGAAATCTTTAGAAGATTCCCGACTTCTTATAAGGGGGAGAAGACGGGTTATGTGAAATAAAAATTTCATGGGCTCCTCCACCTGCATTACTCGTGTCTTCGCCACAGCCAAACAGGGATGGTCTTGCACCTTTGGCCATCTCTGTCAGCCTCCCCGCTAGGGAGCAAGTGAAGCCCGCCGCTTATGGCAGGCCGTCGCCGGTGATGCTGTGGAAGCTTTTGTCGTGGATCTCACAGCATCACCACTCTAGCGACAAAGAGTGCCGCGGGGTTTAGTAGGTATACCCCAGCCACTCCATCTTGGCCGGAAAGGGGTTTTCTTTTTTGGAGGGCCCTAGGAGTCCCACACACCGCGCCGTCCTCCCTGGGGCGGTGTGAAGGTGACTAATGCATTCCCCGCGTTAAAAAAAAAGGTCAAGCATGGTTTTATTCCTTTCGTAGTCGTAATGTGAATTGATGGCAATAAGAATTAATATTTGATCTTATGTAGAACTAACTATTGCCCGGGCTACGTGCGCGGAATTTAAAAAAATACTTTTTTGTAGGATGCCCTAATTGTTTTCCTAATTGAAGTAACCTAAGTTAATCCTTGTTGTTGTTAATCATCTGCCAGCGAACTAATAAACTAAATTAGTGCAGCGACGCGAAATAAGTCTGGGCCTCTGATAAATAAGAGCCTCTATGTCTGTCTGTCCCGCGCTACCAGCCAGTCATCCGCATGGAGCTGGCGCAGCCCTTTGCGATCTGCAGCGAAATATCCATATAAATCGAGTCAGCTGTAAGTATTGGAGATTAGCAAAAATAAAAAGAACTGTAAAAAAAAAGGCGAATTGAGAACCTCCTCCTTTTTTTAATTGGTTAAAAACAATTTTTTCATTACAATCATCGTATTTCATACGGTTTTTTACAATTTAATATGGTATAAGCTGTTATTTTGACATCACGAACAGACGCATAATTTTTTATTCATATGTAGAAATAGGTTATTAAGTAGGTGTTAATTTGAATTGGCCATTGCCGTTATATTAATTGGTTGACGTTAAGAGATTAATATTGAGTAAGCAATATACCAATAGTTGCCTAATTGCATGTTATCGTTGCTTTTATTGTTATTGGTGATACAATAAGGCGTAACTTAAGTGTATCCAGTGTCACTAATGGATATAATCACTTGAGGACTATTAGATTGAGTCGTAAATTAGTTCACTTTACTATACATATAAGCTCACTTACAAGAAATGAAAAATCAATTGCGTTTAAAAAAAAACTAAGCAGCAACATAATCTAAACATAAAATTAAAGTTATTTAATAAATAATAAATATCAGACTACATCACATACATTGATCTGAATCCGAGGTAAGTAGCTAAGCACTTGTGTCACGGATATCAGAATAAACAGTGGTATGACTAATAAATAAATTCTTCAGTATTAATCACACGAATGTTTGTCCTGGGTGGGGATCTAACCCACAACTCTTGGCGTATAGGGCAGGGTCACTACCGAATGCGCCATCGAACCAGTCGAAACAATAAATATCTAGATTTACCTACTTCGGGAATTCGAGAATTATCATGAAATTCTAAATGTTTATTAACATAGACTAGTTGAATTAATAAATATATTTATTTTTTTGCGCAAAACCCGAACAAGTAACCGTTTTCTTCAGAAATACTTAAAACTCGTCTAAGTTATTACTTATGACCCCGCAGGTGTCTGCCATTGAAATTCCTGTAAAAAAAGGTACAACCGTTTTGGAAATCATCCGAAACAAAAATACAGATTGAAAATCTTACAGAAAAACTTTTTATTTTTTTATTTTCACTAGCTGTGCCAGCGGTGTCACCCGCGGTTATGGTTAATATTATAAAGACTATTTCCTTCATACATGATTTCTATGTAACTTTAACGATTAAGGCTGCACACGCGACGGAAGTTTAAAAAATGGAGTAACTTCTCCCGTTTTCCCAACATTCCCCTTCACTACTCTGCTCCTATTGATTGTAGCGTGATGTAAAGTATGCTATAACCTGCCCAGGAGTATGAAGAATAATTGTACCAAGTTTTGTTAAAATCCGTCGAATAGTTTTTGTTTCTATAAGGTACATACAGACAGACAGACAGACAGACAGACAAAAATTTTACTGATTGCATTTTTGGCATCAGTATCGATCACTAATCACCCCCTGATAGTTATTTTGAAAAAATATTTCATGTACAGAATTGACCTCTCTACAGATTTATTATAAGTATATATTAGATGTTATCTATACCTATCTACGTACTACCTACGTTCATGGAAATTTCCGGTAATTAAACATTTTTAACTACAGAAATGTCGTTAATGTTTTATATCCCCATATCTTAATTATATTAATCCAATTATTTGGATCGAGTGCTTTTTAATAGGCTTTTAAATCGTAATAAAATAACGCACCAAAGTTCAAATACTCATTCCATTATAGGGAACCGAGCAATCACATTACTTCCATTATTTATTGCGAACAAGATATACGCAATAGTGTTGCAAAACTATCGACAATTAACGTCGAAATACAGTTATAAAATCGATAGGACTATCGATATTATCGACAGTTCTTCATACAAATAGTAGCAATAGTATCTATATTATCGATACTATCGATAGTATTTATTAAAAACTATCGATTATATCGATGCAATCGATAGCATTTTGGCACAATTGGCTATCAATACTATCGATACTGTTAATACTATCGATAGTCCTATCGATATTGTGACTGTTATCAAGGCCACGATAGTTTCGATAGACTCGATATTTTAATAGGTACTATTGCTTGGAACGCTAATACACACCTATTTGCCAGAAAACTGAGTCATACTAATTGAACTTAAAGGTCTGCACATATCGTGATGCACGTTTTTAAAAGGAATCTTTGATATATTTAATGCATAGTAAATCAATATTTACTAGGAACAGAACTCTACAAAGGTAACTCTATTGTTAGTTTAAACGTAAGCATAAAAACGAGGAGCGTAAATTCTCATGTAGTTTTGTGCATGTATGTAGCTTAATTGTGTGTGAAAAGGCTTTGATACTAAATACTAAGCAAACTACATAGCAGCACACATATACCGTATATTGTTCCCGTTAAGGCGACGGAAATATAAACACAAAATCCTTTGATAGAAATACGTACTTTTACGTTGTAAATACATAACAAAATGTGATTACGGTGCTACGTTAATCTGCCATAGGTGCCACACTATCATGCTAATTTGGCAAGCAAGTGGCGTTACGTCACGCATGCTACAGTTAGTAACGAGTCACACCTGTGTGGCACACATCATACGCTGGTGGAGGGCTGCAGCACGACGGCGGCGCGCAGCGCGGCGGGCGAGTGGCGTAACGTCACGTGTGCTACAGTTAGTAAAGTGCGAGTCACACCTGAGTGGCACTCATCACACGGTTGTGTGGGGCTGCAGCACGATGGCGGCGCGGCGCATCTGCAGCGAGCCGGGCTAGTGGCGTAACGTCACGTGTGCTACAGTTAGTAAAGTGCGAGTCACACCTGTGTGGCACTCATCACACGGTTGTGTGGGGCTGCAGCACGATGGCGGCGCGGCGCATCTGCAGCGAGCCGGGCTAGTGGCGTGACGTCACGCGTGCTAAAGTTAGTAAAGTGCGAGTCACACCTGTGTGGCACTCATCACACGGTTGTGGGGAGCTGCAGCACGATGGCGGCGCGGCGCATCTGCAGCGAGCCGGGCTAGTGGCGTGACGTCACGCGTGCTAAAGTTAGTAAAGTGCGAGTCACACCTGTGTGGCACTCATCACACAGTTGTGGGGAGCTGCAGCACGATGGCGGCGCGGCGCATCTGCAGCGAGCCGGGCTAGTGGCGTGACGTCACGCGTGCTAAAGTTAGTAAAGTGCGAGTCACACCTGTGTGGCACTCATCACACGGTTGTGGGGAGCTGCAGCACGATGGCGGCGCGGCGCATCTGCAGCGAGCCGGGCTAGTGGCGTGACGTCACGCGTGCTAAAGTTAGTAAAGTGCGAGTCACACCTGTGTGGCACTCATCACACGGTTGTGGGGAGCTGCAGCACGATGGCGGCGCGGCGCATCTGCAGCGAGCCGGGCTAGTGGCGTGACGTCACGCGTGCTAAAGTTAGTAAAGTGCGAGTCACACCTGTGTGGCACACATCACACGGTGGTGGGGGGCTGCAGCACGACGGCGGCGCGGCGCACCTGCAGCGCGCCGGGCGAGTAACGTGACGTCATGCCCGCGGTGCGCGCGGCGGCGGCTGGGTTGGGTTGCGGAGGCGGTCGCGCTGGCTGCGTGGGCTGGTAGACCGCGTCAGCTGGCAGCACTGTTTTCTCACTGTTTAATAAAAAAAACTTATTTATTTATAAAAATTTACAAGTAGGTCGACAATTAATTTATCTGTTCGCCGCGTCAGCTCTTTTAAATTTTATTTCTAATTAAATGTATAAATGTATAATGACACTTACCTATCTAAATCATCAGTCTTATACTCGACGCTCTCTGTGAATAAAAAATATAATAATGAAGATTTCTTCTAAGGACTATGGAAAAGTTAGTATGCTAATTAGTATAGCAATTTTGGGAATAGGCTGGTAATAATATAATTTAGGCAGAATCCTCACCTCTTCGTCTGCGGCACCTGATAATAAGGCAGAGCAGGATGACGAGCAGCGCCGCTATGACTAGCGCGGCGGCGATCAGCGGGGCCACATGTGCCGTCTCTGTTCAACACACGACATATACATGAATAAGCAATAGGTAACAAATTTGCTTATAGATTTGTTATTCCTACTTGGTACTATTCCTACGGTTCTTCCTTATTCTAGATGACAATATTATAGTATTTACATTCGGTAGCCAGGGAGTAGTAGCCTGTTGAAATAATTATTCATTCGGTAGTGAAGCTGCCCTATTCACCAAGAGTTGTGGGTTCGTTGTGTGTCTGGGTGTTAATATCCAATATTAAAGTACATATTTGTAATACCACTCTTGATTCTGATATCCTTACTAACCTCGGAGTCAGATCAATGTATGTGTAATGTATTATATTTATAGTTGATGCGTCGTGAAATTAGATTGATTCTGCACTTTCTGCATAAATTGTTAGAGACCACCCTAAAAAAACAATTCCACATATTAGGTCCCTTTACCATTCCTAATTTCCACTCACCATGTACAGTCAAGGAGACGGCATGCGAGGAGAACCCTCGCTCATTCTCCACGTGCAGGACGTAGACCCTGGCGTCGGAGACAGCGGTGCTGGCCACCAGCAGCGTGTATCGGTAGCATCCGTTAGCACCTGACGGCTCCAGCGCTCGGTACCGACCTTGGGAGGAGGAGCAGGATTTTCTTTAGAGCAATATTCCATAGGGATGTTGAATGTTTAAAACCGTTCTAAAGCCACTGTCAACGTCTTCTTCCGGGTGTTAAGTTCTGTTCCTGCTCAGGGTGTACTTGGTCCAGGATCCTGGATCTAGCGAGTCTTGTTAATATATTAAAGCAACTGTCATCTGATTTCTACTTCTTAGACAGGGGAAAAAAATTACATCATGATTACACATTCAAGGTTGTCTAAATGTGACAGTTCCTAATTTTTTTTTCTTCTGCTCTGAGCAAGTGATATAAATTTGTACTTAGAATATAAAAATACATAGGGTATCTCATGTTGGTATGGTAGGACTTAAAATAATATATAAAGTTCTTTAGGGGCTTGCTGCCCCTTTGACTCTGACTACCCCTTCGGGGATTGTGGGCGTGATGTTATGTATGTATGTAAAGTTCTTTACATAGCATGTCATAAAAGGCGACTAATGCTTTAATGATGATTTTGGGTTTCTGATTATGTAGCCAAGGAGCTAGCCTCTTGTCACAACTTTTTTTACAATATGCCTCTAGCCCAACCCAGTTTTATTTATAGCTAAAAAGATTGCTTGGAATCTGTTCACTTATTTAAGAGTCCGGATGCATATTTTTAGATGATACAGTAGGGTATCTCACCGATGCGCCCTGCAGGGGGGGCTCCAAATACTCCTGAGGTATCCCTGCCTGTCGTAGGAGGTGACTAAAAGGGCCTTTGGGGTCGTGGGAGCTAGCGGGGGAGCCTTCTAGCCCTCAATCGTTCCCAGAGAAGGCGACAGATCGCGTGTTACACCCGGTCCGTTAGGATAGGGTACACAGCTGGCTGTGTTGTCACACACACCACATTAGGTTTTCTGGAGGAGAATCTCACTCCCTCGAGATGGGCCGCAAGGCGACAGCGCGCGCTGCGTAGACTTTTCGAAATGAATCCTGTCAGTGGAGATCAAAAAAAAAAAAAGATATCTCACCGATCTGCGAAGGCACGTCGAGCCGCAGACTGCCCCAGAGCCAGGCGGCGCGGCGCGGCGGCGGGTCGGCGCACACGGTGGCGTGCACGCGACCCTCGCTGCCGCTCCACGCGTGCGCCGTGCCCGTCTCTGCGCCCACTGGCGGCCCGAGCACGTTCAGCGTGATCGGCTCCGATTGGTGGGTCCTATGGATGATGATGAGGATTAAGATGGAGAAAATATATATCTTTTCTAGAACGTGGAGTAACAGATGTCAGATGTTGATGAAGATTTAGGTGGAGAAGGAGGTATGATATGGAGAAAAGTTGATGTGTTTCACCAAAGGCGTATAGAGGAAAGTACTGGTGTGATGAACGAGACCAAAGATAACACTTTTATATTGAATGGTTTGAATCTAAAATATGGGACTCTCGATTTTAAAATATCCTACGGAAATCTACATATTTGTACATAAATATGGATGTGTAACCGTGATCAAATTTGGCTGATTTCCTCAAGTGAAGAAGGGTTACGGAAGACCGATTACGTCGATATCTAGGGTCATATTGACGACGGGTCAGATTGATATAGGCATGGAACAAAGCACTACAGCAAAATTTGCAATTAGAGGTATTATCTACTGCACATGCGTTGCCGTTAATGAGGCAAGCAACGCATATGTCATGCCTTTGGTGCTCCATAAGTGTACCGCGGCGATCACATACCATCAGATCAGGTGAGCTGTATAGAAAATAGAGAATCTTACCGCTCCTCAACGCCGATATGGTTAACAGCCACACAGGTGTACCGGCCGTGCTGGTTGTAGGACACATTATGCAGCTGCAGCTGAGGGGTAGTCGAGACCGGGTAGCCGTCCTCGGGCGCCATGTTGATGTGCACTGACGGGGTAGGGCTGCGATGGACAGGAATATTATTAGAGACTTTTCTAAATCTATATAGCATTTGGTAATGTAAATTGAAGACTCAGTACGAATTGTAAAAATCTTTGTTCTTCTTAAGGTCATTGGAAAACCATGGTTATTTTAAGAAAGGGTAATCTTAGATGGGATCTTTACTTTAGTATGTAAGGCTGTACAAATGTAGAGTGACATTATGGTCAGTGTCCTCATTTAGACTTATTTGATTTAATTTGAAATTAAAAAAAAAAAAATTGTTAGTAAAATACATTATTATACTGCGGTGAAAAATGTATGGTCCTCGTCTATAAATAAGTATAATTTTCTTATGATTTGGTATCGCTTTATATATTTATAGACACTAGCTGGACTTAATGATATAAGTGCTCATGGTACTTTAAACATAACGCGTTTAGTCCCGCTATGTCCTTTATGATTAAAGTCCAGTTTCTGTTAACGGGATGACTTACTTGTGGTACCACTGGTAGCTGGGGGTGGGGTTGCCGTCGGCCTTGCACTCCAGGGTTACTTGCGAGAACAGATTAGCTTCCACCACCGTGTCGGGACCAACCCACGTCACGCGAGGGGGATCTGTGTAAAGAGAATAAAATAGCTAATATTCTAGACATCTATGGAAGAAAACGGAGAGTAATGTATTTTCAGTGTATGTAAATATTCTTATACACACATAATAATATACATATAGTACATAATACTTAGTACGTTATGCATATTTGTACGATAAAAATCTATGACCTGACTTTAACTCTTGTTTGATCTTTGGTCCACAAAAGCTCGGATCCTCCGGGAATTTCCCGCTATTACGACAGGAAACTGTGTGCCCGGTCAATCTTTTTGCCAAATCCCACTTGAATCCAATAGATAATTCTCGGGTAGGAGTGTAATAAATATCTATTTGTTTTATCATAAGAGATTGGGTTTCTGAATACGAATACTTACACTTAACATCGATTTCAATTTTGACCGAGTCCGAGGTTCCTAAAGAATTTCTTGCCTGGCAGCCATAGATTCCTGAAATCAAAATAAAGATATTTAATATCTAATTTAACGCAATTCTTATCGTCTAAATGTATATCGCAAGGCTACTGCCCAAGAAATGGAACTCAAGCTGAAACGAGCTCTAGAAGAAATTACAGACCTGAGAAAGGAAAACAGCCAACTGCTCCGTGAACGAGATGAGAATGAAGAGGAATCTCTCAAAATTATTAACCAGAACTCTCAGCTGAAATCTGAACTTGCCGAGCTGCATGCCCGTCTAGAGGATACACTTGATCAACGTGCCCAACTCCTTGATATGGTCAAAAACTTCGATAAATGCAGTGAAACCTACGAGCGAACCCTGGGAAGAATCCAAGAGCTGGAGGTAGATCTGCGTGACGCGAACAAGACCATTCAGCAATATGAAGAGGATGTACGGTGTCAAGATTCTGTACACACCCAAAGCCTATATGAAGAACTGATAGGGTCATCTTCAGGGCAATCATTCTCTACGACTATGCAAAATGCTGAACTGATTTCATGTTGTGAAAATAACACTGTTAAATTTAACCCCAAACAGAAACTTAAAAAATATGTTAAAATTAACAACTTTATTAAAAAAACTGAGAGATTAGTTAAGCGTCAAAAATGCTTTCACAAAAATGTACTTTTAAGAAAGCAACGCATTGATTTATTAGATAGTTTAGAGATATATAGTAAAAAATTAGATGAAAGTAGGTTAAAGCATGAAAATGACGTCCAAGAACTGCAATTTGATATTATGCAGCTGCATAGATCTTTAGAGCGTATGACAGAAAAATATAAATCTGCTCAAGCTCAAATTAATGAACATATCCTGGCAGCGAGTAGTCTCATTAACCAAGGCAGCTGTAAGGAAAGTGCTGATCCATCTGAACAGCATTCAATTAATCATAGGCAAACATTAATTATCTCAGACAATGATGCCTTGGCTAAAGCAACATTATCCATAGTTAATAAAAAAAAAGATAATGTTTTAATTTTCTCAGATGGAATAGGAGTTGGTTTTGGTTCCATATTAAGAAATAAACTAGAGTGCAATGTATTAAACCATTGTATGCCGGACGCTCCATTTACTCATATATGTAAGAGAGTTCTTGACTGTAACTTGAATGAAAACTCAGTAATTATTTTATTAATAGGAAATGGCATAAATACCTCTAAAAAGAATATTATAGAGGGATTCTCATTACTTTCGGGACTACGGGTGAAAAAAATTATAGTATGTGCATTCCCATATTCTTTGCATTATTCGCAAAATCAAAATAACAGTATTCATATTTTGAATACCTCTTTATACAATTTGACATGTAGGCATAATGATCTTTTTGTGTTTTTTGACACAAATAAATTTATTGATAATAAGTTTATTATGACTGGCAATGCTTTATATTTGCCAAAAAAAACTAAATTTAAATTAGCTACATTGATAGCTTATAATATTAATTTTATTTATAAGACTTTGGAACCTGTTCCAAATAATTTAAATTTAAGTACAAGACAATAGAGGACATCTCTAGCAATTTAGGGACAAAGGTAAAACCCAATGCGTTTAAGATAGTGCATCAAAATATACAGGGTCTTTCTGGTAAGGAATTAGAGTTAGAATTGTTTTTAAATGATAAGAATGTCCATGTGTTATGTCTCACCGAACACTGGTTGAAACAGCATGAGATAATGATTAGTATTAATAATTTTAATATTGGTAGTTATTTCACAAGGACTTCTGCCATAAGAGGCGGGTCGCTTATTTTGTTGCACAAAACATTAAAATTTAAAGAACGCAAAGATATTGTAACACTCTCGTTGGAAAAAATAATTGAGCTTGCTTGTGCAGAAGTTGAAGACTATATTATTGTCTGTGTTTACAGGCCACCATCTGCCGACTATTTCTTATTTGAGTCGACAATGGAAGAAGTCTTGAGAAAAGTCTCTACTTCAAGTAAGAAGGTAGTTGTATGTGGAGATTTTAACATAAATATTTTGGACAACTCGCAAAGTTCTACTAGGTTTGTAAATCTGTTCAATTCATTCAACCTTTTCCAACTATTTAATGAACCTACACGTATTTCTCCCACATCAGCTACATGTATAGATAACATATTTAGTAATTGCAGTGTAACTAAAAAATCCATAGTTAACTTTGTAAACTCCGACCATAGCGGACAGCTAGCTAATTTCGAACGTCAGAGCGCCACTTCACCGTTAAACATTGTTTGTAGACCTATTACTACTAGTCGTATAGAAAAATTTAAGGCAAATATCCGAGATAAAACATCGCTTATGAGCTTTAAACCAGTTGATGATGTTGATCACATATACAATAAATTATTTCATACAATTGAAAAGGAATTTAATGGTATATTTAAAAAAAAAAAACATTAAAATCCATAGCCATAAATTCAAATTTAGTGACTGGGCAACAACAGGTATTTATACAAGTAGACGGAGACTATATGAACTGTACGATATAAAATCTAATTATAACAGCCCTTTCATTATAGATTATGTCAGGAATTATTCGAAATTGTTTAAGAAAGTATGTGCAGTCGCAAAAGCTAACTTCATTAAAAGAAAAATAATTACAGCGACCGATAAAAGTAAAGCTACCTGGAATATTATTAGCAAAGAGACTTGTAAAAATAAAATACACGATAACAAGCTCTCACTCAAAATAGATAACACTATTCTAAAGTCTGATTCAGAAGTGGCAAATGCTTTTGAAACATTTTTCTCAAATATTCCAGTCTCAACAACTAGTCGACTACCGTCTAGCTCGCATCTAGCTCAATCTCTTCTCAAATCACATGTGAAAGAGTGCACAACCCAACTCAATTTCCGTCATATTAACTCTCAAACTATTTTAAAGACTTTTAGAGAAATAAGTACAAAAAAGACTGAAGATTTATGGGGTTTATCAATAGATATTTTAAAAAATATAATACACTCTATTGCCCCTCTTTTATCCATTATATTTAATAAATGCGTTGATGAAGGCACTTTTCCTACTCGAATGAAGATTAGTAAAATTATTCCTCTATTTAAATCAGGTGACAAAAGTGACCCATCTAATTTCAGACCTATTTCAATATTACCAGCGCTTAGTAAGATTTTTGAAAAAGTCTTACTTAATCAAATAGTTATTCACTTTAAAATTAATAATCTATTGCACAATAATCAGTTTGGATTTACTAAAGGCAAATCTACTACTGATGCGGGTGTAGCTCTTATCAAACATGTGTTTGATGCATGGATGAAAAAGCAGGATGCAATAGGTGTCTTTTGCGATTTGTCTAAAGCGTTTGATTGTGTTGATCATCAAACGCTGCTAATGAAACTACGACATTATGGTCTCTCAGACAATTCACTTAGTCTAATTAAATCATTTTTAACTGATAGAACTCAGAAAGTACACGTTAATGGTACAACTTCCTTAGGTGTACCCTTACTTATGGGAGTGCCCCAGGGGTCTATATTAGGGCCCTTGCTCTTTTTAATTTATATTAATGACCTTCCTTTCTTTACTAGAGACTTGTGCGAGATCGTATTATTTGCTGATGATACATCCTTAATTTTTAAAATTGATAGACAAAAAAATAATTTTGACGACGTAAATAATGCTCTCAATCAGGTGCTCCATTGGTTTTCATCCAATAACTTATTACTTAATGCAAAGAAAACTAAATGTGTAAAGTTCTCAATGCCAAATGTGAGGCAAGCTAGTATTACAATTATAATGAACGATGAGTCCATTGATGTCGCTAATCAAACTACATTTCTGGGCATCACTCTAGACTCAAAATTACAATGGTCTCCCCATGTTTTAAACCTGGCACGAAGACTTAGCTCAGCTGCGTATGCGGTTAGGAAGATAAGAAATCTTACTGATGTAGAGACGGCTAGACTAGTTTATTTTAGCTATTTTCATAGCATTATGTCCTACGGTCTGCTTTTATGGGGATCCGCAGCTGATATCCAGACAATTTTTATACTGCAAAAAAGGGCAATTAGGTCTATATACCAACTTAGACCTCGCGACTCCCTAAAAGAGTTATTTAAGGAAATCAACATACTTACTGTGGCATCTCAATACATTCTTGACTGTTTATTATATGTATTTAAAAACATGCATTCTATCCCTAAAAAAGCGGATAGTCATAACATTAATACTAGAAACAAGCATAAACTGGCTGTCCCAAATCTAAGGTTAAGTAAAATTAGTAATTCATTTGTGGGACAAGGTATAAAGATGTTTAATTTGCTGCCACATGATGTTGTTAACCTACCTATGCACAAGTTTAAGCGGTGCATTAAAAAAAATCTCATGCAAAAAGGTTACTATAAGGTTGAAGATTTTTTCAATGACAAAAACCGATGGTTTACAAATTATTAATCATTATTATTGAGTTCTAAAAATACTAATTGTATTTTTTTTGTATTAAATTCGCCTTTTTATGAAATTAATTATGACATAGCACAGTTATAATAATTCATTCATTGAATTTTAATTATATGACATTGTTTAAAAGCCTTTGAGCGGTGTTTTATAGTTGGCTTGTTACAATTCATTTTTATTATTCTCTGACTAACCTGAGTAGTCATGCTCACTAAAAAGTTTCTGGGGTGGTGGCGCTATGTGGCGGGTCGTTACATTCCCTAACATATGGTTGAGTGAAGCGATGGCTGACACATACGTCATGCTTGGGAACAGGTGCCGCCCTTGGGGACTGGTCTGCTCTGGTCGGGTCAAGTTTTTGGTTGTAATTTATATATTTTTATTTTGATACTCTACGACAGGCCCACACTAAAACGTGGTTCAAAGTTAATTATGATTCATACCATACACCTTGTATAAATTGTATTGAAAAGAGTAACTACCGAGTTTCTTGCCGGATTCTTCTCGGTAGATACAACATTCCGAACCGGTGGTAGAATCATATAGCTGTGGCTTTACCTGTATTTGACGATTTATAAGTGTTTCTTTGAAACCTATATAAATAAAGAATATTTTGACTTTGACTTTGACTATAGGTACTTTGGATTTTCTTTAATCTAAATACAGATTTTCTTGCCAAAGTGTTAAGAAGTGGCACGGTGCAGAGAGGTGTGGCTCTCACAGGGAAGGCCTTTGCAAAGCAGTGGGATTTAAATGGCTAAATAAAAAAAAATACGGATTTATGCCACTTGCTCAGCTGTGACGGAAAACAACACGAAACAATTTGCCTGGATACCCCATCAGACTAAGCGGAGCCCTCTAAGAACTATGTGCATGACGTTAGAAATTTGATGGTTAATAAGCTAACCATAATATTCTTGTCAGTTCCTTAACTTTGTTTACTGAAATTTAAAAGTGTCAGACTAACCTGAGTGATTTCTGGAGACCGGCGCGAGAATCAACTTGGACCCGCTGGTAGCGATGACTTGTCCGTTTCTCGTCCACCAGACGTAAGGTGCAGGATTTCCCTCAGCCTTGCACTCCAGACTGAGAGCACTTGATCCCTCCTCCAGGTTGGCTAAGGAGCTGGAGTCGCCTCCAACAATGGACACTACCGGTACGACTGTAATGAGAAGAAAAATTATGCAGTCTCTTTCTCGCATAAAACATAGACAACTATAAATAGCGTTAAAAGTGAAAACAGAGGATAAATATTTTAACCAAAACCTGATTAATGAACACAATAACTAACGTAATATCTATAGAATATCACATTATTGCCACGTGTCAATGTGGTCGCTTAATTGTAAAGACATCTCAAGCCAAATGTAATGATCTAGGATTAAACCACTCTTCAGGAAGCTTCCTGAAGATTGTTATCTTTAACATATAAGAACTTAAAACTAATACAAAATGAAATTTCTGAGATTTCTTGTTTCTCCTCCTGTGGTGTTTAGTAAAATGCTCGCTTTATACTATACTTACTATTTACTATTGGTAGATGAACTTATTGACGTTTTTTTTTATTAAACTAATCATCTTTTGGCTAAAAATTATAATTCAGATTAAGATGTAGGTATCTATTACATAAGTATCTTTAGACACACATCGATCTACTTCATAGCACTTAATTTTACCTCTCGCGTGCAGCACTAAAAATGCTTTCATAGAACATTTATTCTTTAAAAATGCAATACTCTGCGAGATGCGTTTCTGAAGCAAATCGTTCTCAACGTACGAGTTCAGGGTGATAAAAATAAGTAACTGCTGCACTTTTCATAATATAAGGATTTTAGTGGCATGCCGGCATGTGTAGCGAACTTTTGATTGCAAAAGTTTTGCGGCATGCGGGTTTCGGAAAACTGACCGAAAATTAACAAAACGTTACTACTCATTTAGACAGGAACACCGAGCGCATAATTCTGAAAAGCCTAGTTGGATAATTTTTTGTTGCTCCATAATTCCATATATTATTATAAGCATCATGCTTAACCAACTAATAAAGATCAAATACAAAATAAAGGTAAATAAATGAAATAAATGACTATCTACATACATTCATAACATCACGCCAATCCCCGAAGGAGTAGACAGAGTCAAGGGGGCAGCAGGCCCCTTTAACTACATTCAGCCAAAAACAAAACTGGGCTGGGTTAGATGTTATATTGTGAAAAAGTAGTGCAAGCTTGTCGCCTACACAATCACATACCCAAAACTCGATATACCATTAGTAGCCTTTTACGACATGATAGGCAAAAACCACAGTTGGCACATTCTTTTTAAGTCCTACACCAACATGGCCAATGGGCTGGGTTAGATGGAAAGTTGTAAAAAAGTAGTGGCTAGCTTGTCGCCTACACAATCACATACCCAAAAACCGGATATACCATTAGACGCCTTTTACGACATGCTAGGAAAGAACCACAGTCGGTACATTATTTTTAAATCCCATACCAACTCAGGACACATTGCTAACTAAGCTGCATATACTTAGTTAGCTTATTCTATGGGTATTATATAACTGATAGAATAGATATACAAACGTTTTTATAAATATTCATAACTCGAGTACCTACAAATGTACAGAAAAAAATAAAATTTACCCCTAACAGGATTTGAACCCGAGGCCTTTGGTTTTGTGGCCAGGACCCTAATGACTCGATCAATCGTACGGTCAAGTAAATCGGGTAGATAGATCTAGTGAGACTTAGCATCTATTTTCGATTCCGCACTCCGGGTGGCGGTGATATATTCTAAGAACATTCGCATTCGTTCCAAAAGTGGAATACTTCCCCCTAGCTAGGTGTTGTGTACTTTTATTTTTTTATTTTATTTTCGTTTAGGATAACAAACAATTGCGTAATATTACATAATACCAGTACATACTCGTACAATAAGAAAAACAATTAGGTATACAATTACGCAATCAACACCATTATCCTCATAATGATATTATAATATAAGGGTTAGATGGACAATTGTGAAAAAGTAGTGAAAAGTGGCTAGCTCGTCGCCTACACAATCACATACCCAAAACCCGTGTATCATTAGTCGTCTTTTACGACATGCTAGGCAAGAAACACAGTTGGCACATTCTTTTTTTTTGTTCTAGACCAACATGGGGCATTAATAGCTAAAGTATAATCAATTAATGAGTTCTTAAATTAATTCTAGTTAGCATTTAGTCCCATGTTGGTCTGGGACTTGGCCCATGTTGTTTTGGGACAAAAAAAAAGAATGTGCCACCACAGTTGGCACAGTTCATTCTTTCTTGCCTAGCATGTCGTAAAATGCGACTAATGGTATATTGGGTTTTGGGTTAGCGACAGGTTAGCCGCTTGTCACTGCTTTTTCACAATTTTCCATCTAACCCAGCTTAAAGATTTGAGATCCTGTCCTCTAGTTGCTTCTGTTACGACTATATAAAAAAAAAGTTAAAAAGTAAAGACCCCAAACTACTTACATGTGACGTCGAGCATGGTGAACGAGTCCTTGTAATACGGGGAGGGGTAGGAGGGGTGGTGGGCGCGGCACGCCAGCTGCCTGCCGTGCGCGGACCTGGTGGCTCCCAGCTCAAGGACCGAACGGGAGGCCCACACTCGGGGCCTCTCCACTTCGGAGGCGTTGGTCTGGCTCCATGCGGTGAGACGCTCTTTTTCTGAAAACATTTTAAGATTATTTACTTAGACTTCTTACTATGAGACAATAGGAAAGCATTCTGGCCCGTTAGTCGAGTGGTCAGAGACCCTGGACACGAAACTGAGGGTCGCGGGTTCGAATCCCGCTAGGGACAAATGTTTCGTGTGATGAACATGGACATTTGTACTCGAGTCATGAATGTTTATAAACGTATTTAAGTATGTCTATCCGTTCACCTAGTATCCATAGCACAAGCATACGCTTAGTTTGGAACTAGGGAATTGGTGTGTCAGCCTGGGGAATTAATTAATTTATTATTTATTTATTATTATATCCTTGGACTTTTTACTAATCAGAAATTGGGAAGGATATATCCGCTTACTCTTCGCCGAAGTTGCTCTCGTTCATCCACGTTCAGTGCAAAGGCGATCTCATGGACAGCTAAAGGCGTGGAGTAAATACTTTAAGAGTTTAAACGGTATATTCTGCTTATTTATAAGAGCTTATTTTTGGATAGAGAGTGTCTTCCATTATACCGAAAATATAATAAGACTCTGTCAAATCGAAAAATCTATTTTATTAATGAAGGACAGACTTCTGGTATTCTATAGTAGACTAAGTTGATAAATTTTTACTAAGTTGTTATTTGCCTAGAACTTGATATTCTATAGCGCGAACCAGTGAAAAAGCTAACATACTTACGCCATACGATTTTATTCCGTGTACCAAATTTAGACCGCCGAGGAGAGTAATATCGATTAGCATAATAGCCAATTAGATTCAATATTGATTAGCAATTAGCATAATATACTTATCCATTTTCAAAATAACTAAAAAGTAAGAAAAGCGATAAATATGTATGAGTAAAATTACTATCACATTATAAAAAATTAAATATGCATTAAAACAAACAACCAAGCTTAGCGAAAAAATTCACCCCAGGAGCGAAAACATGAATTTTTTCCCATCACACGGGTTGCGAGTGAACGCAGGTAATTTGATAAAAATGCTAGTCAGTATTAGTAACACGTACCCAGTCACTTTCGATGTAAAAAATAGATTACCTATCAAATTGAATAATGGCGATCTAGTTTGTTCTTTAGCTGATTTAATTTCCTTAGAAAATAGAAATGGGTATTTCTTATTTGTCTTCCTGGATATTGTGAACATTTTGGATAAAAGAGTAAACGCCAATTACTTTAATTCTATTTAAAAATTATTTTCATGTCAAAAAATACACTTATGCATACTTAAGTAATTTATTAGCGACTCGGCCGATCAGATTCAGACTCGATTCAGGATCCAGGATTTCAGGAGAAAAGGAAAAAAAAACATTCTGCATGTTAATTTTTCTTTTTTCCGTTTCGTTTTATTTCATGTTCATCATCTTCCTAGCGTTATGTCGCGTGTTTAGACGGGGTCCGCTTACAGCATGATCCAGGAATTAGCGAGTCTTGTAATTACATTGAAGCGACTGCCGATCTGGACCTTCGTTACCCTAAGATAGGGAAACCAGACAATTTTTGGATCATGGTTACAAATTTAAAGTTGTTTGAATTTGTAGGTTTCATCACGATGTTTTCCCTCACCGTCGAGCTAATGGTATAAATATATGCATAGATTTGAAAAATCTAGAGGTACATGCCCGGCTTTGAACCCGCTCTCCTCGGTTAAGAAGCGCGTGTCCTTACCATTGAGCTACCACCGATCCTGAGAATTAGAACTTAGTATGTCTTACCTAAATACCACTCGATGTAAGCAGGCGGGTTGCCGTATCTCGCTTCGCAGACGACTGTAGCTCTGGATCCAGCTGGCACCGTTATGTTCTGACCAGGCATGATGTGAGACCCGTTGAATAGAATCCTCGGGGACTGAGGCGGGACTCGCACTGCTAAAGCCGCTGGAGGACTGGATAATGCATCCTGAAAACGAGTCCATGGCCAGTCCATGTAAGTATTTATATTTACATTGTCTTCAAAAAGTTTTGTATTAATATAACTTACGGACAATAAATAGCTCAAGAGTCTTTTCACTGACCTGCACGTCGTAGTTGCTGGCGGTGACCTGGCACTGCCACTGCCCGTCGTCAAGCTGCAGGGTCGCGGCGCGCACCCACAAGGAGCAGTCACCCCCCACAGGGCTGTTCTCGTTGGCCCACTCGTACTTGCCGCGGTAGATGCCCACCGGCTGCGAATAGAAGAATATACTTGTGAGTATTTTAAAGAAAAAAATGCCAAAATACAACACACTGGTGGGTATTTTTAAGTCAGACCTTAAAGTAAGCACTATTTCTTATTTTGTAACATGTGTTTTTTGGTTTGCAGGCTGTGATGATCCGTGGGGAACGCCGTACAGTGTAGAACATGTAGAACATGATGAAAAAAATGGCTTTCGAGTTTATTACGGAAGTTCATGAGCAAACCAAACCAGGAATTGCAAGACAGCGGCATTTAATGCTGGTTATGTTCTGGGTCCAGCTAGATCACTCTATCCAGCACTGCAATATCTAATCCAAACTAAGTAGTTTTAAGATTTATGCAGACATCAGAACTGTTGGGATCGAACTCATGTCCAGATAACAAAGTCTGATCCTTAGGAACTATTAAAAAAAACGATATTAATTAGTAAATACTATGAGGTCGAAGTTAGTGTATTCAATGTTTACTGATATGATATAGGTACCTATAAATGTTAATTTCGAAGATTTTTAGTAACATTTGCGAATTGCCATAAAAACCGTTTGGGAACCGTTGGGGAATCTAAAATCTGGCTTAATGGATGTGCTAATTAGAAAATATTAGACGTATTATTAGGGCATAAACCAAGACCCCTTCTTTCAGCTTGAAATATGCCTCGGGCTGAATTTAATAATCGTTACGCCTCGTTTAAGATGTTCCCCTTTTCCCAATGTGGGCTTAATCACTAAGCTCAATAAGTCTGTATTAAGTAGGTGAGATGTTCTGTTATTTTCGCTAGGGGTGAGAGCTTCCTGCTCCCCCGCCAGTACGGTAGGTAGTAAAGGCCGCCTTCGAACAACTACCAATAGTCCTCTCAAAAAAAAAAGTTATTCTCGCTCAACTAGTGCGTATTCCTGTATACTAGTGATCGTCTACTGGTCGAAATTCGACCATTATCAGTTTGTTTTTTATTTATTTATTTGAAGCATTGCTAATACATTATTTACTGAAATATTAGCTTTCTGCACTCCTTCTCCATATAAACTTTAATTGTGCCAAATCGCATATAGATATAGTTATAGAGTAATACCATCGACACAGTTTATCTCTACCTACGTCGAGGCTTATTTTGGAATTTTTTTAATGACGATATTTAATATATGTAGGTACCTATAAATTCCCATATTGGTCTGGGACTTGGCCCATGTTGATCTGGGACAAAAAAAAAGAATGTGCCAACTGTGGTTCTTGCCTAGCATGTCGTAAAAGGCGACTAATGGTTTACGGGCTTTTGGGTATGTGACTGAGTAGGCGAAGAGCTAGCCACTTGTCACCCCTTTTTCACAGCTTTCCATCCAACCCAGCCCACTGTCCCATGTTGGTTTGGGACTTAAAAAGAATATGCCAACTGTGGTTCTTACCTAGCATGTCGTAAAAGGCGACTAATGGTATATCGGATTTTGGGTGTGTGATTGTGTAGGCGACAAGTTAGCCGCTTGTCACTGCTTTTTCACAATTCTCCATCTAACCCAGCCCGACTTTGTTTTTGGCTAAATGTGGTTGAAGGGGCATGCTGCCCCTTTGACTCTGCCTACACCTTCGGGGATTGTGGGCGTGATGTTATGTATGTACCTATAAATTCTCCAGACTGTCACACCAATTCCCTAGTTCCAAACTAAGCTTATAAGCTTGTGCTATTGATACTAGGTGAACGGATAGATATACTTAAATACGTTTTATAAACTACCATGACTCGAGTACAAATGTCCATGTTCATCACACGAAACATTTGTCCCCAGCGGGATTCGAACCCGCGACCCTTGGTTTCGTGGCCAGGGTCTCTTACCACACGACTAACGGGCCTGTCAAATAATATATAAGCTACTAGAATATAGAATACTATAGAAGCTACTTTCCTATTTCTGTTAGGTAGGTGGCATTAGAATCGTTATACTTCCGATTCATAAGTGTTTTCGTAAAACCTAAATGGTATAAATAGAAAATCTATTTCGCCTAATTCCAGAAACGTCCATTGGAAATCTCCAATGGACTACTAATCAGTAGAGCTCGCCACTCACAATCAAAGATATATTACATAATCCAGAATTAATAGAAGAAATTTCGAAATTTCAGGTATAATCTGCGCCCAGCAGCAACTTTGAACTTTAATTTCAGAGTTGGTATCTCTCTCAAACATAAGAATTAACAAGTATCTCTCCTTAAACCTTGTCTTTTAATATTGTGTTGGGGAGGCACGTAAAGCTGCTAATCCGGGATAAATTCGCAATATCTTGTAAACTTTAAAATTTTCAAGTCACAAGTCTAAATAACAACCTAGGGTTAAACAGGCACTAGGTTATATATCATATTGACTGCCTCGTTGGTCTAGTGGTAGCATGCGCCGCCTAAGGACCAAGAGGTCCCTGGTTCAAATCCCGGGTCGGGCCAAAAAATTGTAGCTGGGTATTTCAATATCCAAATTACTCAGTAACAGCCCGGAGTCAGGAAGTTGGCGGTTTAATCACCCCCGTGCCTCGGAAAGCACGTTAAGCCGTTGGTCCTGCGCCTAACCTCTCTCCGGTCATGTCGAATTGCCGTCTCACCGGACTATGAGAGTGAAGGAATAGAGAGTGCACCTGTGTTTGCGCACACACTTGTGCACTATAATATCTCCTGCGCAGTTGGCTAATCCTCGTTGAGATTGACCGCCGTGACCGATATCGGTTAGGAGGACATTATATATCATATATATGATTATTAAAGTACGCAGTTCTTCGGGATATCTACCAAAGTGCCAACACCTCGTCTCCATCATCAGACCAGCTCGATGGTACCTACTAAGAGTACAATTCTGCATTATCACAGAACTTAGATAAATCAGAATTATCGTTTATAAAAGTAATATTCCGTTACAATTATAGAATAAAAAATAATTGATGGCCTATTTCGATTGTAACTTTTTTATCAGTTATAATAACCGATTTCCATTGGCCGTTAAATGTATGATAGCCCTTTGAAGTTAGTTGAAATGGGACAACTGGAGTCCCGGGCATACCCCTCAACTAAAAACGTTTACCGGAACACTTAATAATAGGATAGGGAACTACAACTTTTAATAGCAGGTTAATACGATACAATAGATTTGAACTGACTCTATTATTCATAAATATAGTACTTTGTCCTCATACTGTAATTAAAGGGATGTATACACAATTATTTTTTTTATTTTGGTTTTGTCAAAAGTGTCATTTCACTACTATCAGTATGTAGGTCGTCGAATGAATTAACCGGTATGGTCAATAGAATAAAAACATATCTTAGCTACGATCTATATTCTGCTGTACATACTTACATACATTACATCACGCCTATAATCCCCGAAGGGGTAGGCAGAGTCAAAGAGGCAGCAGGCCCCTTTAACCACATTCAGCCAAAAACAAAACTGTGCTGGGTTAGATGGAGAATTATGAAAAAGAAGTGACAAGTGGCTAGCTTGTCGCCTACACAATCACATACCAAAAACACCATATACCATTAGTCACCTTTTACGACATGCTAGGCAAGAACACAGGTGGCACATTCTTTTTAAGTACCTCACAAATATGGCATGAGCTTTAAATGTAAATTTTATATTTTTTTTATTTTATTATTGCTTGAATGTGGTTTATATTTATTATTAATCGCATGTTCCCTAGGCCCTTAGAAACGGGTTGTATGACATAATTTCCAGTAATGATCTGTAGTAATGGGTCCTTGGATATGATGAGATTAATGACAACATAAATTAATTTTAATTCAAATCCGTGTAAAGTGCGACGCTAATTGTGTCGTTAAAACATTCGTTACTTTCGTTTCGGCCTTGACTCGCTGTATGGAAGGCTCGTTTACGATGGTAACGTCGGTTGTATTAATTTGCGTTGGATTAAGTTTCATAAAACATTGTCATAAAACGTAAATGTCGTTGGTCACGATTTAGCCTTCCGGAACTTAAAGCGAAATACTTATAATCATTTTTAGAATTTTTTGGTTGTTCATCTTTCAAGACGATTCGTCCGCAAAGATATGTACGAACATAAGTATATATATTTATTAACGAGTACCTACATTGCAATTACATACCAAATAAGTTCTAAGTTAAATAGCAACACCTCATTAATTATAAACCATTTGACCGATAACACTAAGTTGCATAAACAATTAACTTAAATCCAATTTAGCTTGCATGTCACAGCTAGCAATACTCATATTTCACCACAGCTAATCACAAAAGCATTACTTATTACTTTTCCTAACGGCTAAACAACTTTTATACCATTATATGCCACGAACGACAAAGCCATTGAAATAGACCAAGTGTTATTGCAAATTGAACCTTAAGCCATCAAACAGTTTTATCTTTGAATAGATTCCGCTAGTAAGCCGACTTTAAAAACCAGGAAATAGTTGAAAAGGCAAGGGTTGTATTGATTTGTACGCAAGGACAACGGTTTTACCTTTATTAAGACAGTAAATCTTCATCCTTTATAAATTCTATAGCTTCTTTGAAATAGATCGATTTGTGGGCATCCTGTCTTATGGCACTGCATCAGTGAACTCTATTCGATCCCAAGATATCAATCGCAGGGCTGATGTAGTTGCTGTGGACATGGCTCTCACTGACTGATTATTTTTGTTTTAGTTTAATTGCTAAGAAAACTCGTGTATTGCGCATGTCGTGGCAGCCTATAATTAAGACATCACTTAAAAATGTTTAAAATGCGTGTGTAAATTTAACCATGTAACAAGTGAATGTTTTGTTGGTTGTCCTAAATAAATAAATAAATAAGACTAAGCATACAAAATGTTTGAACGAGCTATGACAGGGATCCGGAAGGCAACACGCTATCCCGCAATTTATTTCGTCTACTTTGTTTGTGATTTAGTTATTATTGCTGCATTGTCAATATAATTACGTTACGGAGTGTCAATAAAAAACACGCGACGAAAGTTACATCAAGGCTTTTTGTGTTACTATTCAGTTCTGTGTCATACTACATTGTTTAGCGTGGATAACGATAATAGATAATATTATTAAGGCTAAGTAGCTTCTACCATGATTTTATTCGCGTAAACTTTAAGCGAAAAAGTTATCATCTCACGTTAATCCAAAATTAGGAAAAATAATATTCTATTTATTAAATCCTACCAATTTGATATGCGCCAAATTGCAGCTAATGCATCTTAGCAATCAAGAAAGGGTAAGAACAAAATATCCAAAGACAATAATTTTACCGTTGATAAAATTAGTAAACTATGCTGATCATTGTCATCACCATCAGTCCATACTTGTCCATTTCGTACCATAAACTACTATTAGTACTTCATCTTTGGATCTGCTCATACAATGTATACCAACTATTTCCTATGTAGTGCCTCTACCAGCAATGGGGCGTCCTAAGTCCTTTGTTATACGAAATTTGTAAAATAAAATATTAAAGAAAAAGTTACTACAGGATGTAAAGTGCTGCCATCATAAAACTCAAAACATGTCAAGAATTAATAACTAAATAAATATACGACGACATCACATACATTGATCTGACTCCGAGGTAAGTAGCCTAAGCACTTGTGTTACGGATATCAGAATCAACAGTTACAAAATATATACTTAAATATTGGTTATCAACACCCAGACACAGAACAAACACAAGTATTCATCATACGAATGTTTGTCCTGAGTGGGAATCGAACCCTCAACTCTTGGCGCATGGGGCAGGGTTACTACCGAATGCGCCATCGAGCCAGTCAAGAATTCTACTTACTAACACAATTTCATTGAAAAAATACACATTATTTGATTGGATTTTTATTGTATGTATATATAGCATAGTGCATATCTTAGTATGCTTTCTATTTATACCTCAATCAAAATTATGTATTGATGCCTTACGGGTTTTCGTGTTATGCAGCACTGCATTCAATACTGTTTAAACCCATTAAGTGTTTATTAATTCATAATCCTGCTGACTGGAAGTGCCCTAACGCCGGTGTGAAAGGTTTATTCAATTACAGGGTGAATTCTTTGAAAAGTATAGACTATAGAGTAAAATGTCGTCCGTTGTGACTTTTGAAACATGATTTATTCCCTTTCAACAGCTTGCTGTGAAATTATGGCTTGCTGACGTTTCGTACACTCGGTCCGAATCGACGCTTTTGAAATTTATCATTTTTTTTGTTACGATTCGAACACCATCAAATTATTGAAGCTATTCAGTACTTACGGACTGACTTTTTCATTATCTGAGTATTAAGCTTTTGTTATGTTAGTTTAAAATTTGAAAATATTATTAACAGATTGATTCATCTTTAGATACACCGCGGTCAATTACATCCATCCTTTGGATTACAAGGAACTTGCATAAGTGACGAACGATTACACGATCCAGAAACCTTAACCCAGGCTATCATTATCTCAAGTAGATGATACCAATCAAGAATTTTGATAGCTACCTTACTGTAAGTAGTGTAGTACTTCAGTTTCGCCTTCATAACCCAACGACCGTGACGGCTTATTTTCGGGTGCGCAAACAGAAACAGAGTGATTGATGCGGATTGAGAACAATGGTTGGACGCAACTTCCGCCAGAGGGCGTGCCTGCGTCTGCGCACTTTATGAGCCGTGCGGGAGCGTCTGGGTTTTACTTTCTTAGCAACTTGATAAGTCGTTGGTGACTTAACCTAGTTTGGTTCAAATTACTTGTAAAAATAGATGCGGGTCTTACGTTTGATGTAAGAAGTTGTTAAATACGTAAATAACTTAAGTTCTAATAAACTATTATGCCAAAAACGTTGCCTTTGCTATCAGTTCAATAATAGAGTCCAAATAAGGAAGTAAATGTAAGGAATTATAAGCAAGTACCTATCGGAGTTATAAAGTAAAATTTTGTGAAAACTAATTGAGCAGGGAATAAAACCTGCAATATAACAACTGTAGGTAGAGATATGCTAAGTTATCAAATAAAATAGAAATATCTTCAATACGATATCCAGGTTGGCTAAATGTAGGATCATTAATATGCCATCTAAATAATACGTGCATTAACTATTCAATACACCATGTTCTCTATACCGATTTAGTTATCGTTCAAATTGGTCAATAAGGTCCGGAATTAGATATCAAATCGGGAGTAATTAAGTGTCAAACATCGACTTGGAATATTGCTATAATCATGTTTATTCCGCCTAATGGTCACGGATTGAACTAATTCAATACGTGTAGTTGGACATCAAAGGATAATATCGAGGGTCGGAATCTACTGTATCGAAGGGGACCGCTTTTTCCAGATTTTCTTACCAAAGTCGCCTTTTCCTCCTTAGAATCTTCTTATGTCGGTATCATTCCTATTTATTTGGAGAAATGATTAATGTTTTTCCCAAACTGTAGCCCTGATCCTTTAGTGAGTTGCTAGGATTAACTTGGAACACAAGTGGCTTAACAATTACAGATATATATCTCTTAAGTTTATTTAGAGTATTTTTTCGTATTTTGCGATAAATTAATTAACAAGGTTAATTGCGACGGGTTATATCTAATATAGAATATTGTTATAATATTGGCTAAGGCTGGAGAAGCCAGTAAAAAGAAAAAGAAAAGAATTTAGGATCGTTGTAGGCAAATCACGCTTAAGAGGTTTTAAATAAATGTGTTAACCGGTTTGCTCAAGTGTCTGTTAAAATCCCTTAAAATTAAACGTTGAGCTACTCACAAATTATACACAGAGGGCATCTAATGTTTAAAATATTCTAAAGTTCAAACGCTTACATAATACCTATTTCTAATGCTAGTGAACTTTTACCTTAGCCTGAGAAAATGGTGACAAAAGTCATATTTGACATATCATTTTATGAAATAAAACGAAAAAAGCATTCTGTAATCGAAGAAATGAGGTTTTTTTTTGTTAAAACATTCAAAAGGTGGCGTAACTGTGACGTGCGGTCTTGTCACCCTCCTCATTGGTTAGTTGTCAAAACAAATTTTAGACGTGACACATTAAGAAGGGTGCTGTCAACAAAGAGCCAATAGTGACAGTGATAAGACCACGAGACTCCCTCGCGCCATCTGGCGAATTTTGTTTTTTGAAAACCCTCATTGTATTCATCTGGTATAATACGACAGTACATACAGCCTGTTACAAAATACAACTGACAATAGAATCTTAATCCGTTTTGAGGTGAAAGGAAGAAAAAGAAAACCTTCTTTCGCGTACCTATAAGGAAGAGAAGCAAAGTTTTTGAAAAGTTTCCGGGGCCATAACTCGAAGCATGTAGAGAGCTGATTTCGCCGGCTACACGACTTCGAACCAGTCAACCATACAGTAACATTTTCACTCACTTTCATAGGAACGGGACGTGTCTACATTAACCCCTGCCTTCAGACGCTAACCTTGTGTCAAAAGGTGCATACACAACGCAGTTACATTTTGCGAGCGCGTTGCAACGTGATAAAATTCAGTTACGTTTTATAGCGCACTTACATCTACCTGCTACTTACTTGTACCGTTTCTATCGACACCGTGTAAATTTCAATTTCTCATAAAACATGTTTGCTTTAATAGATCATAGAAATAGATCATATACCAGATATTTACTGAGTCAAATAAAAATTACACAAGTTTTGTATAAAAGATCTAAGAAGTACTTAGAATACTCGTATTTAATAAGGAAAAAGTAATGAAATTTAAACCTCATCATATTAATATGATTATGTACTTTTAGCATGAAAGATTAAATTTCAAAGGAGGTTCTGCTCCTTTGCTTAGTTCTATAGAAAACAATTTCCAAAACTGGGACGGAAAGAGACGAAGTAACAAATATAACCAAATTTTGGTTTCCAAGGGGAGAAATATAACGTGGCCACTTGTTGCAAACAAAACGCAACAAACTTTTAGATACATTTCTATCGGTAGCATAAAGTTGTACGAATGTTATTATATATAACAAGAAGTAACTCCCAGCAACAAGTGGGGAACAATTCCAACAAAAGTTATTTAATATTGTCGTGTTTGGGACGACATTTGGTTGATATTATTGATATCGGTTGCAATCGTATTGACTGTTCTCAGAAAAGCTATTATTACTTACTCTATTTATCTCAGCAAATTCTCCGTCAATATATTATATCACAAATATACAAACCTTTCCTAATATATATTCTTTCTACGACCTATGATAAATTAACAAAAAGAGTGTAATTAGGGTTATTTTAACGTCAACTTTATGTTTAAGAACTGGCATGAATAATAAACAACTCATATATATTTAATCAAAGCTATGAGCTATTTATATGTACAGTTAGACAGACCCGTTGGTCGAGTGGTCAGAGATCCTGGCCACGAAACCAAAGGTCGCAGTTCGAATCCCGCTACGGGTAAATGTTTCGTTTGATGAACTTGGACATTTGCACTCGAGTCATGGATGTTTATAAACGTATTTAAGTATGTCTATCCGTTCGCCTAGGTATCCATAGCACAAGCTTAAGCTTAGTTTGGAACTTGGGAATAACTAGGGAATTGGTGTGTCAGTCTGAAGAATTTATTTATTTATATAAGTAGGTAAGTAAAGCTGATCAGCAGTATTAACATTGGAGTAAAAAAAAAAACAGAACACCATATTGCGCTTACTTCAAGAGCCCCTTTCAGAATTAATATCAAATACATAACGAAACACAAAATAATTATATCTACCTGGCCATATGAATGTTAATGGTCTAACTAAGCCTATATTATTTTTCGTTCTACAACGGTATGACCCCATCATATACCAGCACAATGTCAGTTGATATTTTATACAAAAACTCCGCTAACGGACCAGCGAATAGTGTGAACGCGGCATACCATACAACATAGATCCATCAAACCGTGTGAACCAAAGGCCTGTACCAATAAGCACCTTTACTTTCGTAACCAGTGCAATTATCGCCTTGCATAAGTATTCACGTTCATCGCGAGTACATAGTCAGGGCCGTGTTGCGATGATGATTTGATGGTACATAGTTAAATTGCAATCAAATAAAGATAACTTAAGCTTTTTTAACAACTAGTTAAACAAGGTCGCTTTTGAATGAACTGCTGTTCTTTTAAAGGCGAGTTGTAGTTGTTTGTAACACGATGATATAAAAAAGTTACATTTTAGAGTTGATATTTCCATCCAAATGTAGATAATTTACATGCAATAATAAATCAGAATAATCAGGGTATACCAATCTACTGGTTTTTTATAATTTAAGGTGCATATAATATTGCTTGAACCATTAGTGATGCTATTGACGAGTGAATTATCACCCTTTCATCATTTTAATGACTGGAGTTTAACGCGTTAAATCGTAGACCCTGTTGACGGCATGCTAATAATAAATTGATTACGGCTAGACGCACCACACTTCGCCAATAATTGGGGATAATTCCCCATTGTGCGGGAGTAACAATAGCAATCATTAAGGTCACGGTTTCCTTTCCAGAGTTACAGAACATCACGTGGGTAAGTGATTATTGATTCTTTTATTGTTATGCAAAAATGTTTTCGTATTGTAGGGACATGTTTGGCTATGAATAGTTGAGTAATAATCGTTTTCGATCTATCTCATTATAAAAGAGTATATTATCAGCATATTCATATTTTTATTATGATTAAGGGTTATAATATAAAATAGCATTTTTTAATATATAATATTTAGAACTTTGCCTGTCTTAGTTATAGGTGTACCTATTTCAAGGCTGAAATTTTACATAGAACTTCTAGTTCAGTTACAAGCAAAAAATGCCTAAAATTTGAATTTAATCTTTTCCACTATCTACGACGTGTCCCAAACACCACTTCCCTAATACCCCAGCGTGATGGTCGCCCTACCGCTGCACAGACGTGAACCCAACAATAGTGGGATCGGCCTGGCACGCCATTACTGAACGATGAATGGTTAAACGCACCAAGGAAGCCTTGAGAAGCGGAGCCCTCAGGTATGTGTCAATAGCTATTATGAATAGACCCACAGTGCAGTACAACGTCGTCAACATAATGGAACGATGTTACAATACAGACTAAACATGATGTGTAATATTATAATGAGGCGATTATCGATACGTAAACGTCATCTTACATACATACATACATAATAATACATCATCTTCCTAGAATGTTATTATTTAAGACTAGCAGCGCCCCATGGTTACACCCGCGTGGTTCCCGTTCCCGTAATACGGGATAAAATATAGCCTATGTTACTCCCTCACAAAATAGTTCCACTGCTGAAAGAATTCTTCAAATTGGTCCAGTAGTTACTGAGTATATTCAATTCAAACAAACAATCAAATCTTTCCTCTTTATAAATATAATATAAATATAAAAATATGTTTTTTTTCTCAAATTTTAAATTACAGGTTTAGAGACGCCCCAGTAAGTAATAAATATTTATGATATTAGTATAGATTTAAAACTTTCGCGTTGCATTAATTATCCCTGGAAACAATACTAACGTCACGCTGTAAGTACTCATATACTACGTAATGCAAATCGCGTTTAGTCCCGTTTGTATTTTTCCTGGCGTTATGTTCCGTTCGCGGGGTGTGCTTGACTCTTAATTTTAGACGTAATTAGTCTGAGTTTTTTTAGTAAGACTATCGTAACTTTAGCGACATATATTTTGACTGGCTCGATAGCGCATTTGGAAGTGTCCCTGCCCTATGCGCCAAGAGTTGTGGGTTCGATCCCCACCTAGGACAAACATTCGTGTGATAAATTCTTGTGTTTTTTCTGTGTCTAAGTGTTAATATCTAATATTTAAGTATATATGTTGCTGTAACAGCTCGAACTATGGTAAATTTTAAGATTTTCCAGTAAAACCTAAGATTTACCAACTCTTAACGGTAAAAGTCCGAACAGGTGTACAATTCGAACTTTTACCACCATTTACTTAGTAAATCTTAGGATTCTTTACTTGGACAATTTTACCTAATCAAACCTAACTAAGATTAGATTATATTATAGGTTAGGTTAGGTAAGGTATTTCTTTAATCAGGTTAATAAACCTAACCTAACTAACCCATAATATAACCTAACCTAGAAATGTTTACATTTACCAACTCACGTCGGTAAATCCTAAGATTTACTAGTAAAACCTAAGATTGACCAATATACGGGCTTTTACAGTAACATATATTTGTAATACCACTGTTGAATCTGATATCCGTAAAATAAGTGCGTAAGCTACTTAGCTTGGAATCAGATCAATGAATGTGATGTTGTGGAATATTTATTTATATAGACAGCTGTATACTTAGCCTTAAAATAGTCAAAACATCTGCACCAATCATCGTCATAATCTGTTAATAAGTAAACCTAGAATTTCCTGCCTTGTGGCCTTAGCTTGTAGAGCTAGACAAATTGTACGAAGGCTCCACATCCCCAGTTATTCGAGCGTTTAAGATGCACGTAGGTAACTTTAGATACAAAAAATCCGCAGGTACGGCCTCGTTTGAACTAAGGAACCCATTTATGTAATAATAAATAATAATAATAATAATAAATTCTCCAGACTGCCACACCAATTCCCTAGTTTCAAACTAAGCTTATGCTTGTGCTATAGATACTAGGTGAACGGATAGACATACTAAAATACGTTTATACACATCCATGACTCGAGTACAAATGTCCATGTTCATCACACGAAACATTTGCCCCTAGAGGGATTCGAACCCGTGACCCTTGGTTTCGTTGTCAGGGTCTTTGACCACTCGACTAACGATCCAGTCGAATGCAAGGCGCGCATCCTTACCATTAAGCTACATCCGCTCTAATTAATGTAAAAAAAAATACAAATTTGGGTTTACTTCCGAGGTGTACAAAAACATCGGATATGACTAAGCATGTTATCGTTATCATAAAACACATTGGTAAACATACATATAAGGCGTTAACGATGTATATAGATAAGCACGTCGTTAACGTCAACCGATAATGACATAAGTAAATTATATACAAAAGACATCGACAGCTTGTAGAAGAATACATTGACACTTCGTATCTTAACCGAAATTTCCTAACTAGGGTGATGCTTATTTTGGTCATTACGTCTCATTAATTTTTGATATGCATGAATAATAAACACAGTGCGGCTCAATAAAATATTAAGTAAAAGATCAATGTATTTATAGGATTTAAATAGTAGGTCTTCACTTGTTCCATTATTAATAAGGACTATCGTTTTTTGTCTTACCAGGTGGCGCCACTAAAGAGTGAGGTCCTAAAATACGGATGTCAAAGTTTGTTATTATGGACGCCAAAACAAACATTTACATTTAAATTTTATTTAATACAATAGAACCGTAGAATAAACGTATTGGCCATGCCACAGTGTTGCGCAATCCCGTTTTGCTCGCAAAAAAAGGCGGACACAAATTTCCGAAAGATAAAACTGTCTTATAGCAGTATTTTAACTCATATTTGCCATAATTAATCTAATGTTCTGCTAATTAAATTAATGTTGCGAATAAATATAAATAAACCCGCGTAGCCAATCCACAAACAGTCACATTTGACCATCATTTGACATTTCGGGGACCTCACGCTACACAAGCGCCCCTAGTGGCGAATTCATACGCGATAGCCCTCATTGTGAAGGGACATTATAAATAAATAATAAATTAATATCAGACTACCTCTCTTATATTGATCTTACTTCGAGGTAAGTAGCTTAAACACATGTGTGACGAATATCAGCATCAACAGTGGTATTACAAATATATACTTAATAATGTATTGCATATTAACAGACACACAACAGACAGAAGTATTCATTACACGAATGTTTGTTCTGGGCGGGGATCGAACCCGCATCTCTTGGCGCATGGGGCAGGGTCACTACCGCATACGCTATCGAGCCAGTAAAATTATATAATAGTCAAAATATTCCTTGATTATTTAGTACTATATTTTTTATGGAAGCTTTTAAGGTATGGAACGCCCCATTTAGGGTTGCCAACTTTTTTTTGGGCAAATAAAGTATATTGGCTATTTAAGGCAGGAAAAAAAGTACATACTGTCTAAATAAAGCACGATATATTTTACTTTGTCGTCTTGCTTAAAAACATTATTTGCATTACTTTTAGAAACTTTTAACAGGTAATTATCATTGCTAATCAAACCCAGTAACTGTCGTTCAATTATTCACAAATATTCTAACAATCAAAACCAACAACTTTTTTTGTATAATGAGTATACTCAAACTGTATACCAGAGAAATCAAATCATGCGAAATAAAGTACTTTACGAACTTATTTTCTTCACGTACTTCATACGTACTACAATTTCTTCATATAGTATAGAGTACAATTCCTCAAAATAACGTATAATACTTTATAATAAAGTACGGTTGGCAACCCTAGCCCCATTATGTTTTTAATTTTGCCTACCAAAGTTACTAAAGGCTGTATTAAGAAAAATGTAATTAAAATGTAAATTTTTGTTTAATCCTTGCCCCGGTGCAAAAAAAATAGTAACACGTAACGTTACTTCGTTTTTATACAAAAATATGACTACCTCGTTGGTCTCGTGGTAGCATGCGCCGCCTAAGGACCAAGAAGTCCCGGTTTCAATTCCTGGATCAGGACAAAATTTGTGGCTGGGTATTTTAAGATTGAAATTACTCATATCAGTAACAGCCCGGAGTTATGAAGTTGGCGGTTTAATCATCCCCGTGCTTCGAAGATACGTTAAACCATTAATCTTGCGCCTGACCTCTCTCCGGTCATGTCAAATTGCCGTCTCACCGGACTATGAGAGTAAAGGAACAGAGTGTCCACCTATGTTTGCGCACACACTTATATATACTATAATATATTTTCGCAGTTGTAATCCTCGTTGAGATTGGCCGCCGTGATCAGCCGTATCGGTTAGGAGGACATTATTATTACTGGTGTCTTACTATTCCCAGCTAAACCCGTAAAGAATAAAAGGTTAATTTACCATCATAATCCCCGAAGGGGTGGGCAGAGTCAAAGGGACAGCAGGCCCCTTTAACCACATTTAGCCAAATTTAAAACTGGGCTGGGTTAGATGGAAAATTGTGAGTAGTAAGTAAGTAAGTAGGTAAGTTTCGCATATATTAAAAAATATCATGTATATATAAATATACCTTACAGCCAACTTTTTCAAAACCTTTTTACTTATAACAACATATATGCAAAAAAATATAAAGGGCGGTTACAACGTGAAAGCATAACAGACTAATTTTCTTTCACATTTATATTACTAACTTTTTAAGTAGACGCCAATAAATCTAAAATTTGAATTTAATTGATTTTTGACGTGCCAGGAGGAGCTATTTAAGCGACTGTTAATGGCATAAATCTGTTATATCAAAATGTGTACTCAACTATTAGGATTACGTGCCACCTATGGCACGCGTGCCAATGGTTCGCCATCAGTGAGTTGGGGTGACGTACTGGCTTAATCGAAGTAAACTTCCATTCCACCACTCGTCAATTTACGATGGCCAGTGACCGGGAAGTCATGACATGTCGCAGGAAATGAGCGGTCGTGCTCGGGTACCTTCGAGGGTGGAGGAGTTGCGTTGCTGAGCAGTTCCGCCCCGCGAGATAAGTATCGCAGGGTCTGGCGTGACGCATTACTCCGTAGGAGGAGTAATAACGCGTGGGGCGGTAGAAAAAAATAAATACCATCACGCCCGTAATCCTCAAAGGGGTAGGCAGAGTACAAGGAGCGATAAGCTCCTTAACCCACATCATCTTCTTAGCGTTATGTCCCGTGCTTAGACGGGGTCCGCTTAGGCCATGATCCAGGATTTAGCGAGTCTGGTAATTACATTGAAGCGACTGCCGATCTGATCTTGGTAACCCTAAGATAGGGGAACCAGACAATTTTTGGATCATGGTTACAAATTCAAAGTTGTTTGAATTTGCAGGTTTCATCATGATTTTTTCCCTCACCGTCGAGCTAGTGGTATAAATATGTACATAGATTTTTTAAAAATCTAGAGGTACATGGCCGGGTTTGAACCCGCACTCCTCGGTTAAGAGGCCCGTGCCCTTACCATTGAGCTACCACCGCTCTAAACTCCTTAACCCACATTCAGCCAAAAATTGAGTTCGATTAGATGGAGAATTGTGTGAAAACAGTGACAAGTGGCTAGCTCGTCGCCTACGTAATCGCAAATCCAGAACTCTATACACCATTAGTCGCCTTTTACGACATGCTAGGCAAGAAACACAGTAGGTACATTATTTTATAGTCCTTGACCAACATGGGACATTCCATAAATACCATAGAAGAAATACCGCCCCGAAGGATGGTTGGTGCAGTTAGTACTTAATACATCTAGCTTAGATGTACTTATGTATTAATACCTAAGCTTAGACTTGTTATTGCCAGGGCGGTAAGATAAACCCCCCGCCTCTGGAGCGGAAGTCTTATTGGATTGTATTTGAGACAAAGCTTGTCTGGTCTCTTCTCAACCCAGAAGTGACCGAAAGACCAGAATGATTGGTGCGAAAGCATTACTGACAATCACGACACCTTTCTTGGAATTTGTTGTTATATCAGTTATATATGTTATATCAGTTTACACCGACGCTCAGTTTTATCAAGACGATAAGCATTCATGTGCTGGCTATCAGCTACAGGAACCCTTCCGTTGGTAGTCAGACTAGGGTTAGCTTTTTAACTAATTAAAAATTAATTAATTAATATGAGGTAAATTAACATTAATTGTGTACGTGTATGAATCTTACATGTAGTATACTCAAACTCTATGAGGTTTAAATAGTACTATTTTGTATAATATCATTGTTTCTAATAATAAATATAAAAAAACTAACAAGATGTAGGACTAACATCAAAAGCTCATACATAAATTCTCCAGACTGACACACCAGTTCCCTCGGGACCAATGTGTGTTGCATTAATACACACTTTTGTGGTTAATAAACTCAATTTAAAAATATGAATTCGGTTGTACCATCGAAACAAAACATCAAAATTGTGAGACGTGCGTTATACAAATCGCATTTCATAAAATAACCTAATGTAAGGTATAACAAGTATAGTACACAATATAATTGTTCTCTCTCTCTCACTCTAGACGTCATATTAAAAGCCGTTGGTACGAATCCCGGTAGAGTTAAATGTTCGTGTGATGTACGCGTTTGTTTGTACTATAGATGTGTTGAGGAGGGTGATTATCAATGTATTTAAGTGTACCTATATCCGAAAGCACAAACATATATTTGCTAGAGAATTGTGAGCTAGTTGAGCAATTTATTTACTCGTATTTATAGTATAGTTAGAATTCTAATAGATCCGTATTCATAGTACAGGATACTAGCGTAAGTGCCTTTTTGTGAGTGAACAAAAGTTTACTGTCGTAGCGCAAAGCGAGCCAAATTACACTTTATTGGTTAACAGCTAAAGTCACTATTTATTTAAGTGGAATTACGGAAAATATATTCTGTGAACAAGGTACGTAAGCTTAGTACTCCCGCAGGAGACGAGCACCTTGGGATCCCGAGTCTTAACGTAAACAATGTAATGTATGGGCGAATAATTCGGCACATAGCATCATCCTCCTAGCATTATGTCCCGTGCAGGGTCCGTGTAGATGCTGATCCAGGATTTAGCGAGTCTAGTAATTACATTGAAGCGACTGCCCATCCAACCTTCGTAAATCTTAAACAGGGGAACAAGACAATTTCAAATCGTGGTTACACATATATGGTTGTTGGAATGGTTTCATCGCAATGTTTTGGAGCTAGTGATATAAATACGTACATACATTTGATAAATCTAGTGGTACGTGCCCGGATTTAAACCCGCACCTCTCGGTTACGAGGCGCCAGTCCTTAAATCGAGCTTTCACCGCCCCGCCCCGTACTATAATTCGGCACATATCATCGATGCTAATGTTTGCAGAGTTAGCTCGTTATCGGTTGATGAATGTCGTAATGGCACGTCATAGTACACTTAAAGATACATCGTTTGGGTATGAGCTGGAATATATTATAATTTGGAATGTTTGAAAGGTCCCTTAGTGTAACTAGCTAAGTAAAGTTTTGTCTTTAGTCTGAAATTCGTTTTCAATATGATGTGTGAAATCTGGGTATATTGGATAAAAGCGCTTGTAGGTACATGTTTTAATTATTTTATAATTAATTCAAATTTGTCCATACAATTTTATAAATCGAAACATATTAATATAAGGTTTAGTATTCAATCACACATTGTTTAAATAGTCTCGGAGCAAGCAGATCTTTGAATTCAATCAAACTTATTTTTTATCTATACAAAAAACATGACCCTCAATTTCCACAAAATGATACCTTGCTCTTATAATCCTCATTTACTTCAAATAATTTGATAAAAGGTACTCAGGATTCAGGGAAACAGGTGAACATATGTAGGCGATCTAAAATTTACCTACATCAAAATTGTTACTGCCTGCCTTATTACCCGTAAGTAGTGAGTGGGAGCCCGCTTGAACCACTGTCATAAATTTAGCGCCTCTGGGATGGATACATTAAAGCAACTATTTACCTACAAATCCGTAAAATCTAAAAAGGCTATATTGTATAGGAACCAATGTACTTTTAAAAGTACTATTTAGTTCCTATAATAACAGCAGTTCAAAGGACGACCTTCGCTGTATACAGTTCGTTCCACAATTCGTTCAATCACAATGGCGTATCCAATAAAGTAAACGGTAAACGCCAAACAGCTACTATTTTTGAGTGAACGTATTACTCCTATGGGTATCTAAGTTAGACAAACTGATAGATTGGGTATCTAAGCACGGCAAAAGTCCTACACTACGCACAAGTGGGATTTTCTTGACAGTTTTTTTAGAAGAGAGAAAAGAACAAAAAAGCCGTGAAACATTTTTTGAGGTAATTGTAACCACTAAACTATATCATTTATAAATAAGGACATAAATATACTTTGGAAACGTTTTATATTGCTCAATTAAGGTTTGGTTTCTAAAGCATTTTTATTTTTATTTGTCCTTGATCAATCGTTATGATTGCGTTCTTTTAAAATGTTAAATTCGTTGGGAACCTAAATTAGAAATAAATCATTTTTCCTAACTGAACTCAGCCTCAAAACTGTAGTGCTTCATAAAGGACAGCAACGCATTTTAGAATAAAAGACGTCTTACTAATTTATAGGTATTATCTATAATATTCGTCCTAAGACGTAACGATCTTAATTATTTAGCGTGCTCTAACGTGCTTGCTAGCATATAATTTTCTCTTTGTTGCGTAAATTCCTAGTCTATTTCAGATTTAATCCTGAAACGGTAATAGAACGTGTCGTGCTGATCCTATATAACTATACAATATGCGACAAGTTGTGATCTCGAGTACTGTATATTGCGACATACATTTAATATTAATTTAGCTATTGTCAGTGCTGGAATATTAAGTATATATTCATATATATGCCACAGTCTAGGAGCGGAAACAGATTGGAAAATCTTTTGACGCCGTAGGACTTTTGATGAAGGATTTCCTTAGCACTGAGAAGTAGGCACGTGTGTAGTTAGTACGTACATACATACTATCGCGCCTTCGATCCCCAGATTAGGCAGAGTCCAAGGTATGATAACTTGTGGATTATGTTGGGTTAGATGGAACTTAGGGATGATGACTGCATTAAAAAACTTTAGTCCGTCAGTTAGATTATACAAAAATATTAGACACATATTTGACGCTTTATCAAATTAACAAAAAGTTACAAAATACGAATAATATACGAATTTATGACGTCACGCGCATCTTAAATGCATTGTATCTTCGTCGTTCGGTTTTATAGATATAATGTAACTGGCGGACTAAACAGAATTTTTTAGTCACCTTACTTATTGTGACAAGTGGTTAGCTCGTCGCATACATAATCATAATCTCAACACCAATACATCATTAGCAATCTTTTACGATGCTATAGTTGAGAGAGAACACAATTGGTACATTATTTTGAGTCCCAGATCAACATGGGACACTAGAGCCTATACATAAGTAAAGATTAATTCCCAATTTGCTGGCACCTTTCGTGTTTAAAACGTTATTACGTTATTTTAACCTATTCTATGTACTTATGTGAATATATAAGCATAAGTTAAAGTTCCATCCGCGAATTCATCCATGTGGAATTCGTAGTCAAGGAAAGCAAAAAAGTTTTCTCGCGTGGCTCCCGCGGGAGAAGAGATTCGCGTGAAACATACGTAGATTACTTCTGAGAAAATATATTATGCACATAACTTCTTGTCTTTTTAATATTGGTATTAGAAGGAGTACGACGAATTTTATATTTTTTGAATGTAATGAAATGAAATTATCTTTATTTACGTAGGCTTAAATAAGCATTTATAAATCGTAAGTACATACAAATAAAAATTTACCACCGGATTCGGAAAGTAGCTTCTACCGAGAAGAATCGGCATGAAACTCGATATTTACTCTTTTCATCGCCTAATTTACAATAAATATCAATAACAATGATCATAATTCTTAAGATAATATGCTATACAAATCTATAAAAGGCAAATATGTATAATAGCAATTACAAATATTTGTCTTGTATAGTATAATGAGCGTTTCTCATAAGATACTCTTTAATATAATATTCACTTTAATTAATATGTAATTTATATTTATGCGTAGGTTAAATTTATTGTGCAAAACAAAATAATAATATTAATGAAACTAATGAAAGGTTAATAAGTAAGTATATTGCGGATTTCCTCTTCTGGAACTTCGATATTGCGTCGAGATAAGTCGTTGATTCCGAACAACCATGTCCAATTACAGTTTATATCCGCTAGAAAGTGCAAAATGTAATGTAAAATCACGTTACACCTCATGAAACATTGTGATCATATAGTATTGCTAATAATGATCTGTTTTAATAATTTGTTAAGAAAATCCACTGCTTTTAAATTGAAGGCGAATTAATTATCCAATGACAAATTCTTAATTTTTCCAAACTACCATAATACCCAGTAGCGCAGTACATGTCAGACATCAAGTCCACAAAAAACAAATGCCCTTTAAGCTCTTTCATTATTCCCGCCCCTGCTTTATTAATTCTCCCTCTACACGTTAAGACCGCTTTTCATCTCATTCCAATGAGCGCGAATCCCAATAAATACGGACAAATTTATTTTTAATCCTTTGCTTGTAGGTTTACACAAACATAATAGGGGTACGCTAATAATCCGTGCTAGTACGTACTGAGCACCACAGGTGTACGCTGGCGATATCCCTCTAATGACAAATGAACGAATAGCTCTGCCCCTATAATCCGTGTGTACGTCTTGAAAAGAGCACGCAACCGAATTGAGGGGTTTTATTTCAATAGACGTAAAGTTTAGATTGGAATGATGGATTTAGGGTTCCGCATGGGGCAGGTGAAAGGCCTTTGAGAGATTGTTTTGTTGTCCGTGGGGTAAATAGGTATTTTACATGTGTCAAACTGACTATTATAGTCGGTAAGTATTTAGGTAAGGTGTGCTAAGGAAGAATACTTTGACTGCTATAGACGACTTGGAACATTTTGATTGGATGTTGCTTAGTTTTGAAAGGGTTTGAGTCCCGTTAAGATCTTAATGTTATGCACATGAGATTAGATTTATGTCAGATGCTAATTTAGCAAGATTGCAGAACACCTAATTCGGTAAAGATGTACGGTATCATCACCACTCTCATTATCTAGTATTAGATGATTGATAAATTTTTATTTCTACTTAAAAACACATGTCATTTAAGAAACCATTTGTAAGTCTGTAAAACTTAACATATATGTGGTGTACCTGACACCGAAAGCGATTTATCTGTACAGTTAAATTATTTCCACTTGTTTCTCCTGTCAAAATCGACAAAGCTACGGAACTTCTCCGCTCAACCGGAGCTCGCGCTTGCCCGAATTATAAATGTGCCCCCATGACGAGCGAACAAGGAATCATTGAAAGCTCCGATGATGAGCACCACTATCGCGCATTAACATCGGTAATGTACTGAGAGGGAACAGTCTGCGCCGTTCATAGCCGGGCTTGGGCTGAGGAGGGTGGCACAAAAGACGTCTTCAGATCAATGCCAGTTGTGCCTATATCGGGATCGGGATGAATGCCGCGGTTTTCGGCTTTTAGCTCGGATCACTTGTGGAATGCTGATTTTTGTAGGTAGTTTGGTGTAGGGTTGTGATTCAACGAAATAGCGTAAGATGGAAGTGCAGGAGGTTATTTTACTAAAAAAAAATATCTCGCTGATAAATAATATTTTCTAGTTTCAGACTATAATAATACATTGATCTGACTCCGAGGTAAGTACCTTAAGCACTTGTGTTACGGATATCAGAATCAACAGTAGTATTACAAATATATACTTTAATATCATATTAACACCCAGACACAAAACAAACGCAAGTATTCATCATACGAATGTTTGTCCTGGGTGGGGATCGAGCCCACAACTCTTGGCGCATAGGGCAGGGTCAGTACCAATTGCGCCATCGATAAAAATAGTTTTTAATGAACAATTTACGCTGTTGATATTGAGAGTCCCATGCAGCGGTTCAGACTTCGTAAGGAGTGCGGTTTGACTCTCGAACAAATTAATAATTTTATTGTTACTGGTTTAGTTATTTGTCCCGAGTTTGATGTTCGTGGTACGTGGTTCGTTTTAACACTATAAACCATAGATTTAGAATTTTTTGTACATCCTAAATCTATGCTATAAACTATTGTTAATTTTATTATAACAATATAACAATTTCATATACTGCTGTCAGGATCATAAATATCAAAGCAGTGCAATTGTAAATTGGAACTGTATGATTATTTTATAGAAGCTTGTGTCAGTTTCACTCATATAGATTGCATTCCGCAGAATAGAGTGAATGATGTCCCAGGGGATTATCAAACGTGACCATTATTTCTGGGTTTCGGCATAGAGTTTCTATTTAATCAAATCAAGGCATATCCCTATGTGAAATTTTATTGGAAGCTGATTATTGATTTTTGCGTAAGAAAGTTAGAAAATAAGTTAAAAATTAAAAAAAAAAATTGGTATTTTTTTAATAATAACAATTAATAAAAAAAATTGTCTACTTAGGTACTCTTGTTGCTCAATAACTTTACCAGTTTAACCGAATGTAACTGTCATTTGGAACACCTTAAGATAGTTACTCATCTAATATCAATAATGTTTCTCTATGGCTGGTACTTCAAAAATCTAAATCATCTAACTTCCTTAAGTCCTTCATATTTGTGAATCAATCCATCCAATCCCAATCACTGGACAATCGAGATATTGTCTAATACCTAACGACCAATATTACAAAAAATTGAGGTAGCTCTCAGACTTAAACTCAAACTCGGCGCATCTAAGACGTTGTTATCTACTAGAGTAGTGCACTCAAAAGGGCAATGTGTACATAATAGCTGCCATCAACATTACAAAAAATACGAGACATCCAAAACCATAGATCAGTGTTCGTATCAGGGTCATTTTAATGCCGTCGTTATATTTAATACACAACATTGATAGGGGACAAAGAGGCGTCTTTCAGACAGGATAATAAAAAGGCAAAGCGATGCACCCGATCTGTGCATGGTCGTCTAATGATCTCGGTAGTTATGGCTCCGATAACCGTCAGCCATTCACGGGCACGTTACGAAGGTAATTACAAGTTTGTATTGTGTAAACTTCCTGCGGTGTCGCCGTCCTGTGACCGTGGTAAGGCTGGGTGAGCGCGGTATACTTCCGCTTTCGCTTATGCTGTGTCTATTATTTATTATTATAAAATATGGTGATGATGTCTGATTCTTAGCGCCATGTGTCGTTCTAAGTCTAAGTAGGCTTGAACAGTACAAATAAATACTTACTAATATTATAAAGCTGAAGAATTTATTTGTTTGCTTGAACGCACTAATCTCAGGAAGTACTGGACTGATTTGAAAAATTCTTTCAGTATTAGATAGCCCATTTATCGTAGAAGGCTATACGCTATAAGACATTACCAATTAACGCGGATGAAACCGCGACACAGCTATTCATAGATATTAATTAGAAAAAAAAAAACAACTTAATTGTATTTATTATCTGATGTGAATATATTAAATAAATTTTAACAACTAGCATGAATTAAAATAACGTTCATGCCTATATTTATTTGAAATAACAAAAATACTTGTTCGTTTTACATATTAAGCTACTTACCTCGGAGTCAGATCAATGTATGTGATTTAGTCTGGTATTTATTTTTTATTTTTTATTTTATATACCACAAGGTAGAAAAGCGGATTCCCGCTCTCGCATAGTGTACGTTTCCAATCGGCCGTGCACGTCCCACCTTAGGCGGCAACCGTCCCTATTGATGTATCAAAGCATAGCAACGCGACTACGTCGAATATTAAAATGTGCAGTCACGAACAGACGCCGAATCGCCCTGACTCCGTCGGCTCCTCAAATTATAGGCCCGTGATATGACGATGACAGCTTATTCAAATGGCGTATGCACATACCTATGATCTTTTGTTCATGTTCTGACAAAGAAAGTGCCTACATTGTTTGTGACGCCGTCTTGGAGATCATATTTTGATGATGAAATCAGTAAAAGGTACATTTAAGAGATAAATGAGTATCATTAGTTTTTAGTAGGTACAGCAAACCGGTTAGGAGCATGTCCCGGAATGGGACCTCCTTGTTTTGTAATTATAATTTTAAATAGTTTTGCTTTAGAATTTTGACATTGTATCATCATTATGCTGTTTTTTGGTTGTAATATAATACGTCTATGTTCCACCGGCATTTTATTCATTAAAATATTTAAAATCCTAAAAAGTATATAAGTTTAAACTGACATAATTAGTGATTCCAGTTAATTTTTTTTTTACTTTATGACATATTTTCATACGAGAAATAGGACATTAATATTTCAATCTATGTATGTGGGTATGTGATTGTGTAGGCGATCCTTATATGGTAATTTACACGCGTCTAGCATATATTTTGGTACATTATCACAATTTTCCATCTAACCCAGCCCACTTTTATTTTTGGGTGAATGTGGTTGACAGGGCTTCCTGCCCCTTTGTCTCTACCTACCCCTTGGGGGATTATGGGCGTGATGTTATGATATGTTATCTCATTTATGTGAGTTCACTTTCTGATAAGAAACCATGGTAGTTTAGTGCTACCGCTATTGTTGGCGGATTCTGCCCGAAATTTTATATTGGGGCTGCATGCTTTGTCACAGAATGATTTAGTTCTATTTTAATTAAACTTGTAATTTCTCTTTAAGTGAACTCCAATGTAAGTGCTGTAAAGAATATTTATGAGAAATAAAGATTCTACCGATAAATATATAGTTATTCAAAAATCAATGTAAAAGTTTATGAAGATAGAACGACTGTTAGTTTTAAATGAAGATAAATAAGTTTGTCATCAATATATAATAGAATTTGCGTTAACAAAATCAGAATCAAAACACTAGAAATAAGAAAAATATCAATTTGACGTAAACAAGTATTTATCTTTCCGATACAAAAATACGGATACCGAATTATGAACTCTAGCGCGCATAAAAACTATATATATAAATAAAACTAGCATGTCAGTCAAAAATGTAAGAAAAGTCCTCCCTATTTTTCATCTTTGCAAATTGGATCGCACAAGGACACACAATTGAAGGATTTATACATGCACAATCTGGTCCAACTGTGGGGAGTACGGGAGTTAAAAGTGTTCCGCCCTCGAGGGGAAACTAATCCATTGATTGTGAGACCGAATCAAATATTCATTACACTCGTAATCCGTTGACGGGCGATTGAACGGAATGAATGCGTCAGAGACGTGCTTTCAGCCCTCGAGTCGGCTCCCCCAGTATGGTTTAAAAGATCTGGCATTACTACTTACTAATGTATTGTTATAGGTACATACAACGTATTTTAATCTGCCTACAATCTGTACGTCCCTATTGAATTTGATGGAATTTACTAAGAAATATACTAATCGATTGGCTCGCTGGCGCATTTGGTAGTGACCCTGCCCCATGCGCCAAGAGTTGTGGGTTCGATCCCCCCCCCCAGGACAAACTTTGTGTGTTAAATACTTGTGTTTGTTCTGTGCCTGGGTGTTAATATCTAATATTTAAGTATATATTTGTAATACCACTGTTGATTCTGATATCCGTAACACAAATGCTTAAGCTACTTACCTCGGAAACAGATCAATTTATGTTATGTGATGTAGTCGGATATTTATTTATTTATTTATGTAACAAGGTATTGTGAGTAGTAAGTACATACCTACTTCTTTTCATCATTTTTAAAGTACTTTTTGTGATTTGTGTAAATATAGATTTCACGAGACGACAGTAATTCGACTATGAAAAACCTTTTTTTTCATACATACACATGAAATTACGAGTATATTTATTATTTAGCGATGACACTTATTCCATATGAGATAACGATTAGGCTCTTATAAAAGACACATTTTTTATAGCGAGAAGGGTAGACGCTTGGAAATATTCCACTTACTTACCTGGATTTTTAAATATTCATACAGAATCAAAAATCATACTCGTATATTATGAAAGCGTATGCAGTGGCGGATTTACAGTGTTGGCCGCCCTAGGCCATAATTCTCAAAACTAAAGCGTCATCACTTAATTTTTATTACGATTGGCCGCCTCTAATATCTTGCCGCCCTAGATCCGGGCCTACTGGGCCTTAGGGTAAATCCGCCACTGAGCGAATGATCATTGATTTAGACTGGTAGACACTTTTGAATTAGTGGTCAATTTCTATAGGATTTCCAACATTAGTCTTTTGTATAATAATGTGGAAAGAAAAACACCATCTGAGGTTTCTATTTCCTTTTCCAAGATTGCGGTTGATGTATTTTTAGTGATCCCGGGGGAATCGAAACCGCATTAAGGGTCGCTGTATTTCCTTGTATTTGCATGCCAATCCTATTTTATTTTCCTCTTAAGCGTTATTTTGGCGAATTTCGCAAACCGCAAACGGCATTATTGTATCGTTTTGGTATCGTTAAACATTGCGAATGTTGATGCCCATTGATGTAGGACAAAGCTGTTGAAACATCTGATCAGTTTATACGAATTTTTAACCAAAGGCTAGTAGGTAGGTAAGTAATTCTGTAATTCTGAGCTAACTTGACATATGACATATGTAAATTTTACGGTAACTCACTAAATTATTTGTTACCTTTTATGCAAAAAAAGCTGCTAGATGTATTTTTGATATAGTATTTATTGCACTTTCCGGATTCCAACGCAGGCTATTCTATTTCGCGAAACACTTCATAATTAACGCTGCTCTATGGAGCTCGACTTTATTTTATTTATTTAATTAAGGACAGCTAACAAGACATACATCTGATACATCCAATAGCATAAAACATTTGTGATTTTACATAAATAAATAAATAAATTCTCCAGACTGACACATTAATTCCCTAGTTCCAATCTAAGCTTATGCTTGTACTATGGATACTAGGCTAACGGATAGACATATTAAAATACGTTTATAAACATCTATGACTCGAGTACAAATGTACATGTTCATCACACGAAACATTAATTAATAAGCGGAATTCGAACCCGCGACCCTTGGTTTCGTGGCCTGGGTCTCTGACCACTCGACGAACGGGCCAGCCAAAAAACATGTTTACAGTGTTGCCTTAATTAGAAGCTGCCACGATATGTATAATTATTAGCGTGGAAGCGCCTAGGTATAACCAAATTCTAAATAAGTGTAGAAATCAGTCCAGCAAAGAATAGCCTGTTTATATCTGAGAGTTATTTTGCAGACTGAATAAATGTAGGTAATTTTGACTGCAATATAAAATAATAGCCTACCCCGCTAGGGAAGTGGCGTGAAGTTTAGTTAGTTAGTTTTTATAAAATAACGTCACGAAAATAGTGAGCGCATCACAATTGCATTAAATGATCACATATAAAAAAACGTTACTCTAGCTCAATTTATAATATGGTTTAAACGGATGTGATGCTGTTTTCACCAATAAATAAAGTTATTCAATAGTAAGGTTTATATGTGTAGTTTTAAATTATTTTGTGCTCACCATGCGAAGCCGGGGCGAATATGCTAGTTATGTATAATAATACAATAATAAAATCCAATCGCAACTTGCAAACTTAAAAAAATATCTCATTTTCGCCTGAAACCAAAAATATACAACCGTAAAGTATCGGACACGCTCATTATAGGCGAGCGTTAAATTAATGGCGTAAACAAATAACATCGATGCTTGGGACCGACGCGGCACTAACGAAGGCGGTTCAATTAAAGGCGGGCTCACACGAACAGGGTAGCATCGCCGCGCGTGTGCACCCGCCAATAATGCTGAATACTCAAAATTGTATAAAAAGGTATGCTCACATGTCAAGTAGTTCAAATAACAAAATAATAGTCACTTGGGATACTATTAAACGTGAAAGCGACAAATTAAAGCCACATGACACTTCGTTCAGTCTTAATATTGATACCAAATACCAACATCGCAAGCTATTGAGAACTTTTTTTAAGTTATATGTATATCTATCACAACAAGGATAGCTCACTCAAAAAAACATATATATATGTAGTAAAGACATGTAACTAACGAAACTAACTAAACTTCACGCCATTTCCCTAGCGGGGTAGGCAGAGAGAACCGAACGCCATATGGCACGATCCTTACACACCTCACTCGCCTCTTCAACATTCATGATCCTTTTCATACAAGTTCACCTTCTGTTAATATACGACTAATCTGGTCGTGGTAAAGACATGTGATAAGAACTTTTAATGACGTCAACAAATAACATCGATGCTTGGGAGCGACGCCGCACTAACGAAGGCGGCTCAATTAAAGCCGGGCTCATGCGGGGACGGGATGGCCGCATCGCCGCGCGTGTGCACTAGGGATTGCAATGCTGGACCCAGAACTCCAGCTGGTCCAACAAAATGTTAGCTGTGCTGGTTCCAGATACATACATATCGTCGCTTAAGTTCTAGCACCGCGTTCCTTAAAATTTACTTGGTTTAAATGGATCTATTTAGACGAGCAAAAGCTGCTTTATTATGTTTTATTAAGAGTTAACTCTTTTTAATTTTATCTCATATACTTAAAAATATAATTTGTTTCTATGTTAATCAGTGATAATTTAGCATTGTAATGGTGAAAGAATTTTTAAAATCGGTCCAGTAGTTTTTGAGTTTATTCATTACATACATACAAATCTTTCCTTTTATTATAAAATAGTGTAGATTCTTCATTTTTTATCCCTAAAAACTATTAAATTCATAAAGTGCGAAACTGAGACGTCACAGTTTAATATGCTGTATAATAACCCACCTCGTAAAATGTATACAAACACCACATACATATCACTTATTTCTATAACCCTATACATTTTAATTAGTTTAGTTATAAGATTAATTAGATATAAGATTGCCGGAGCATCGATATAATCCCCACACGAGCGTACAACCCTATCCGGTATCATTGCAACCGCTAACCCGCTCTGTAATGAATGCAAATTGTACAATTTTAATTGTGCAAGTTTTACACGCGAAACAATAATAAGAAATGTAAGCCATCCCTGTACCGAGCAATGCATAATGAAAGTGCCAAATTGGTTTGGCAAATACGCTCTTGCGTCGCGCCTTTATAAGTAAGGGCACGAATGAAGCACGAATGTTTTGCTTATTATTGTATCGTAATCGGAACGTCGGCTTTATTAAACGTAGAACATTAATAACGTTTAAGCTATTACATATATACTTGTTCGATTCTTTGATGCGCGATTTATCTATGCATAGAAAGGCCGCTTTGTCGAGTAGTCAGAACCCTAGCCGGGAAATCAATGTATTCAGACCTCCTATAGGCAAATGCTTAGAGTGACGAGATGGACATTTGTACTCAAGTCATAACAGCATTTGAGTATGTCTCTCCCTTATCTAATACCTAAAATACTATCCAAATGTTAAGTATAAACCAGTTTACATATTGGAATATAAGACTAAAGAAAAAATAAAAACAAAAAAAAAAAATATTTTATTTTCGTGCGGTTGATTAATATAATAAAGAATTAACAGAAAAGGTTTATAAGTTATATAAATTATAAGTTCAGATGATATTTGCTCAGAAGGAATGAGATCGCTTATAATGTAATCTTTATATTGAAATTGACCAACCTGTATTAGGACTAGAGCTACCCACATTTATTTGTGGTTTAAATATTACATGTGATAATAAATAATCCTGCCCACATATTTAATGCTAATGACGCGTATTTAGCCATTAGTATTGCATTAGCACTAATCAATGATTCTCGAAGAGGTCCAAATCGCCCGCAAGGGCCTACTCAGGGTTAATGTTTCAAATGGAAAGGGTTAAGGTATTTAGGGGTGTTCGTAAATCCGCCAAAGTATGCTTTATACAACACTAAAAATTAATCAACGAGAGAAATTTACTTGATTAAATCCTATAAGTAAATACTACAGAGAAGTTCTACTGAAAACTGTAAGTATAGGTAATTAAAATTAAATTTTTAGGTCAACCCTTTTTTATGGAGCTTATGCCGGGCATCACTAAATAATTTCAATAATCCATACAAATATTATGTACTTGAAAAGAAGACTTTCTTTTACATACATTAGCATATATACGATATGATTGTCAATATGAACACACCGCTAGCAAACTAGTATCTCTTAGCTTAGAGGTCTAGATTAGAAAAGATCGATAAGTGGTTCACGTCATAAAACAGTTCAGGGACGATTTTTCTAATCCCATACTCCCAAAACAGTGCACTCTCACGTAGCGGGTTAAGAAGGCTAAAATACGACGTTTCACCTTGTCCGACACTGGCCTTCACGGGAACTACAAACTTTGAATATTGATATAGGACAGTCTAACCTTTTCGCAGTGGACTAACGCTAAATATAAAGTAAAGGCTTACTTAAATCCGAGATAGATTGAGATGGGATTGTGCTGTATCTTTTTCTTGATTTTAATGTAGGTATACGCGTTTTAACTTTATTGTTTTACTCTTAATAGACTCGAATATATATGAACTATATGCAAGAATTTATTAGAGAAATTATTTTTCCATGATTCATCTATTTAATTATTCCTCCAACTAGAATTTCCTCCTAATACTTACATATTTTCCCAAAACGCCAGAGTATCTAATATAAAATAATAAGAAAACAATTTCATTATTAAACAGAGCACTCAATGTATTGAAGTTTAATCATCTCCTCCGAAATACCACGAGAAGTTTCACAAAATTGTGTGCAAGCCTCATTAGCAGCTAAATGTAGCACTACCACTTGCAAAACAACCGAGGAATATGTGCCGCGAAACTTATAAACTAAGCTGAAGTATTTTGTCGTAACGAAAGCCCCGCTAACTCGCTAAATAAATCATCACGCCTGACAACAAGAAATGAGGAAAGTTGGGAATTACTCGAAATATATTGATAAAGTTGAAAGAATGATATATTAATTCAATCAATCTTGCCGTGTGGTTTTTACTTTCCCCGTATCGCTGAATCTATGTCGGCTGGGCATTGAATACAAATTGCCGTTTTTGTCTGGCGAGGTAGGCAAATTGTGCTCTGTACAGGTGAGCAAAGTAAGGAAAATTTCTTTTGCTTATTCATTCAAGACCCTACATTGAATATTTTTATGCCTCTGCCTAATAAGCTTTAAGACTATACAGATATTTAAAATGTTACGTACCTATATTGTTGTTTTTCAAGAACAATTTGTTACTAATAAAAATTAAATTACAACATTTTTGAAATCTGTAGTCATCATCATCATAACACCACACCCGTAATCCCCGAAGGGGTAAGCAGAGTCAAAAAAAGAGTCAAATCTGTAGTCGTGGATAAAAATATTATATTGTGCACACTTGATTGAAAACTCAACAAACATTTAATGAGTCTATATTTAATTAACTGTGCCAATTACGTCCTTTCAAAAGAACCAACTTTATTTACATATGAGTCAATAAAATGAACATGAAAAACGAACAGATAGTTTCTTTATAAATTAATTTGCTGGTTCACTGCTAGCAATCAGAGATTCCCTTTTAAGAGTATACGTTCATTAGCAAAAAATATGAAAAACGATTTTAGCAACAAATTCGGGCGCAAATGAAGTGAAATAAATCATAATCTAAGCGAAATATTTTAGGCTCTGAAAAAGTGTACGCGGGAAGAGAATTCGGGATTTCAAGGGTGGGTGCTCACGAGTCGTTTAGCCTGTGTTTCGATACTCGTCTGATGGATGAATCACATTTCTGGATTCATATTCTTGCTTCTTCGTATATTGCGAGTGCGAAAGAAATATTATGTAGAATGGATTATCATCCTACTGCGCGATTCCATTGAAAGATGGCGACTGCTGTGTTCACACATATGTAGGATACATTAAGCTATTGAAAACCACTTTTTAGAATCTTAATTCATTGAATATTACACAAAAAAATTATCACAAATTATAAAAAATCTCTACGTTGTGATAATAAAGTGCACTGATGAAAAATATGTTATGAACAATTAAATATAATTAAAACACCCATCATCTTTCCTACTTTAATTTAATGTAGCTAAGTTTAATGCTGTTATTTAATTATAAATATATATTTTTTAATTTACTAATGAGACTGCGAAGGAGTCGCAAAAAAATCAGTATCAAGGTTTTTTATTTGTGCATCCTTTGCATTAGTATCGGAGCGTTTGCATCGTACGGACTTATAGCAATAAATCCGTACGACACGGACGATGCATACGAATTTTCAGAGATTAATCCATCGCGTTTGGAAATCCGTACATGTAGTTGACGCACCACGCCGTACATACCGTACGCTCCGAATCGGATCCACTAGACAGATACACCAATTAAACTAGCTGTGCCTGTGTCTACCAATCCTAGGATTTGCATAATTCTTTATACATTAAAATGTAAATCAATGGTGCTTAATAAATATTAGGGGAAAATGTGAAAATGAACTGTTTTTACATGTCTCAATGTTTCACATAAATAAGAGCTGAATATTTATGCCTTATAGCTTACACATTATTAAGATTTACAACAAATATAACTTACTAGCTTCTGCCCCCGACGTTGCGTGGTACATCGATAAAATATGGCTTATGTGTTAATCCAATGTATAAGCTATACTATTTAAATATTTCATTAAAATCCTGCAGTACTTTTTGCGTAAATGAGTAACAAACATCCATCCATCCATGCAAACTTTCGCGTTTACCTATAATATTAGTAAGATTTTGCGACAACTATCTACCATCATAATCTGAAAGACATGTCTAGTTTTTACTACACTATAGTCTGCTCGCTTGTTTATTCGGAGACTTTATCATTTGTCCTGTGGGATCTGACAAGAAGTTCTAAATCCAATGTCCTTTTTCAGGATTCGAACTTCAGGTGTGCGAAATTTTATCGTGATCGGTTAAGTAGAAGACAAAACAGACAATTACTTTCGCATTTATAATGTGAGTAGCGTGTTACATGAGGCTAAAATTCTCCTCTTACTATTAAACATGCTTATGTATAATCAAGTCCATAAAACATTGCCAGAAGAAAGTCTCGTCGAGAATTTGAAGACTTACTTACCTTAATTTGTTGCAAAGTACCGAAAAAGTAGGTACATATTACTAAGTACATGGACACGCGAAGCACTCCGCGATTCGGCAATGTTTAATTCATGTAGAGCCGAATGCGTACTTTATTCGCACCAACAAATTGTAGACGACATTAAAGTACAGTCCTGCGGGAAAACGTCGACACTTGTTGAGCTTTATTTGCTCACTTTCGAGGGTTTACTTCATACGGCACTTATAGCGATGATTGAGGATTTTCGTGAAGCCAAAAATCTTAAACTTGGTTCTTTTATGGGCTGAATTTCATTATGCTACTAATATTATAAACGCGAAAGTTTGTGAGGATGTATGGATGTTTGTTAGTCTTTCACGCAAAAACTATTGAATGGATTTTAATGAATCTTTTCAATAATATAGCTTATACACCGAATAATATATAGGCTATGTTATATCGATGTACCACGCGAGCAAAGCCGCGACCAGAAGCTAATTATACATATTTGTGCCACAGTGGACTTCACTAGATGTGTGAGTGTAAGCTTTAAGTGAATTAATATTCAAAATTATCAATAGCGCTGTACTAAAATTTATTCAACGATTAGATATTTCTTTTAAAAGCAGCATGAGCCTCAAAGTTGCGTCGGAACTTATAAAATGACACGTGTCTTGAATAATTGATACACCGTGCTATGAAAAAGCATTGAAAATTCTAAAGATCAGTACAGTACATATTTGTTATTCATGTTATAGTCGTAAGTGTTACTCAATAATAATTGTCTATAATATTGTTTGGTTATTCTTTTAGCGTAGTTTTAAGTTTTAGCATTGTGTTGTGAACTTCGTGTCTTTTTATTTTTTAAATATTAAATACATTTTGTGTGCGACTGTATCAATCGACTTATGAAATTTGACACCTAATGTATTTATTTTTGCAAATTCCTTGAAACAAGAACGCGAACGTGAAGTATAACTCAATAATACTTCTTTTATAACGCAAATATTTCTCTGATCGGAAATGAAAATTGATTTGAATATGTATTGGCGTTTTGAGTGCTATGTGAAACGAATAAATTATAAAGTATTTTATTGGAAGCAAGTTGAGCAAAATATATTCATACTTTTTAGATTGGAAATGATTTAACCCTTACTCTGTCTATAGGTCTGGAAAACTTTAGCAATCAATATTAAACAAATAATGGGCATTGTTGACTTTAATTCTAAACAGTACTACGTAGTAACCTACTACCGAGGAGAACTCAAAACTTCGGTCGCGGTATAAGGCAAATATAACTTACTACATATTTGACATCCATCGAACTACAAATGTTACATGCCTCGAGGTTTATAATTAATTTATTAATTAAACCTGTAATATATTTGTTGTGACTCGTGTGAATAAACCCTGAAAGTGTGTTACATTTGTTAACATTATTTTACGATAAACTTACAACATGCTATTTAAATCATTCATGCTCGCGAAGGTCGTCTAAGTCCAAATTGGAATGTTTATTGGAGTGAAGAGTTTGTTTGTTTGCTTGAAGGCACTAATCTCAAGAACTACTGGACCGATTTGAAAAATTCGTTCAGTATTAGTTAGTCTATTTATCGAAGAAGGCTATAGGTTATATAACATTAACAAATAAACGTGGGTAAAACCGCGGGCACAGCTAGTAATACATACATACATAACATCACCCGCAAACTATGGGGTAGGCAGAGTCAAAAGAAACAACAGGGTCTCAGGCAAGGGTAATAATACCATAATTTGTTATAAAGTCCATCTGTTCTTATGATGGAAATAAAGTAAAGACGTTCAAAAAGAAATTCTTCTATGACCGTACAGTTTGTTAAGGTTAGGCATGTTATTTTAAAAATAAAAACTGAAATAAAGATTATTCAACCACACCAAAAGCAAAAATGACAAAGGTGAACACTTGCCCAAATTCATTACCGATCCGAACATAACTCATCTCCTTAATTTCAAACACAGTCAAGGCAAAGCCAAATAAAACAATAGCTCAAATATTCACAGAGTATGTACTCGGTATTCTATGGGACCGCTCAAGATGCGATCAGCATTTCTTGAACTTCAAACGTCAGTCCGGATCGCTATCGGCCACTTGCATTCCGTACATTAGCTCTCAGCTCATCCACATTATCTTGCATCAGCGTTTTTTCTTCAATACAGCCGATAGTATGCAAAAAAGACTGATGAGTCAATGGCAATGGACTTATCAGATTATAATGACTAATGGCTTTGACGTCGTCTCTCAAACTTTAACATTTTAATGCAATAGATAAAATTCGTAGGCTCGAATTTTAAATTGTTTTAAATATAAATTACATACTAAGTAACTATTTCAAGAAACCTTTATGATTGTGTAACTGTGATAAAATTTAGGTTAATCTTTCATTCTAATGTTATGAATCTCATATGGCACAGGTTCAATGTAATAAGTGGCCTCGCCAAATCTAGGATCATAGTCAAAGCGGTTAGAAGCGAAGCGACCAGACGGAAAGATATTCGTAATTTGAATAGTCAGAATACGACGGCTCTTAGAAATATTATAGGAGAATATTATTATATTATCTCTGCCTACCCTGCTAGGATATAGTGGCGTGAGGTTTAGTTAGTTAGTTAGTTATAGGAGACCAATAAATAATATATAATAAAAAAAATATTTCATTTGCGTATAGAACATGTGATATTCCACAAAAAAGAGAAACTATTATTTCATATTTGTTCACTTTTTCTCTAATATTTGAATAGCATAGCATTGGCTTATATTTAAACTATGCAATCAGTATGACTGTCATAATATAATATGCATAAAAAAATGGCCGAATTTTATAGTTTGTTAAATATGGACGCAAAACCGTTACCAGTGGAATACATTGTCGATTCAATCCATTATAAATTTTGTCTATAGCACAATATCAATAAAACAATATTCTCGCTGTATGACATCGAAACCATGCGGAAAATGTTATCAAAAATAGTCATTTGAAAGGTTTTATAAAAATCAAGAGTTTCAGACTATATTTATTTAAAGAAAGAGTGCGTGATGACGTAATACTTTCTTACTTTGATGCCCTTAGATTGACTCTACCTAGTATAAAAATCAGTCAATGTAATTATTAATTAACATCCATATTAACCAACCCCTGAGAACGCCTGCACTAGGTTTGAGAAACTCTAAGCAAGCAATATATGGGAACGGGATGACTACGCAACGGTATTGTGCACTTAATTGGCCAAGGTTCGGCCAGCCTACAGATTAAGATAACATTATAAGAAAAGGGCATTGTTCACGATTATTGGCGTACGGATTTGTCATGTTCGAATGTTTGCTTTTGTTACAATGGCGTGTTTTGTACAAAAAATACTCTTACGGCGGGCTATTGTGTTGCACACAATAAATTCGTCGAGGAATCCGTATCGCTCGTTCAATGGCAAGTTGAGCGTAGCTAATTCGCTTACTAGCACATGTTTGATTTTAGCACACGTGTATTACACGCTGTATTATTTTGCGTGTAAAAAAGTCGAATGTCAGCTACAGATGCGATATTCGAAAGAAAGGTTCTACTGTCGTTACAAGCCTACTAGATGGGGCTTAGGATTCTTTTGTTATCGTTGCGTATTCCGGAAATTTATTTGTGAATGGTTTTCATTGATATTTACAGCGTCATAATAGAGTGTCCCTTAAGATGTTCACAACTGCTTATATTTGGAGATTTTGTTTTGTCGCTGTCAAAGCTTCGCCGGTCACGCATGTGCGTTCTAAGTGCCCATTAAGTCTACGAAATTTGCCAAATGGACTTACATTTTCTGTGAGACAACTCACAATTGTTGGTATTGGGTAAAACATTAAATAAAGAAAAAAGTTGTAGCTGCTCGCTAAATAATATATTACACAATCTCTAACCACAATAAATTGTAGAATCGATTAAGGTAATTCAATAATATAATATTTAATTAAAATTCTATATTGAAATATGTATTTCTAGATTTGAAAAATAATCTTTCCAATTGTTAACCGCTATCTTTACGTATCACTAAACTACTATGTTAACGTAAAATCTCCACCAAAGTTAACAGCGCAAGCAAGTGCAGACTATAGATCGCCACACACAGACACATAATAGCATTGTCCCAGTTCCTGTAAAACGCGAACTCGGCATTTTCCCAGGCTGCACTCAATTCGGGCGCGGAAAAAATGCACAAATGCAGTAAAAGCCAATACGAGCGTCAAAAGCACTGCGTTAACAGCGTTACGCGCTGCGAGCCTGCAGTCACACGTGTGCGGTGGAAATAACCTCGCGCCTGGTGTGAGTCATGAGATTAACACTTTTTACCTAGATATAAACGAAAATTGAGAAACAAAATAAAGAGCTGTCACTGTCTCACGTCTTAAGAGGATAAACGAGTCGAGGGGGCTAGAAGTTAACTGACAAGCTTTTCCGTCTTTATTTCGGCATTTTGGGAGTTACAGCGTCCTCGACAAAATTGAAGACTTTTTTGAGAGAATGTGAATATGGTTTATTTATGGGTTACTTCGATTTGGTGACTACGATAATGGATCTTATTTAATATTACACTAATATAAATGAAATATCTTACAACGTAGATAGTTGTCGATAAAGTTAACCATTTGTAATTTTCTGATTAAATTTTACGCAATTCTTTTTCTCAAAAATCTGTTTTATAAAAATATACTTACACGCATGTTCATGTTCATCTGTACATACCTACCTACACCTGAGCATTAGACTCGTATAGACCTACAGTTAAAGTTTGCAAATTGCACCAACCCCCCATAACGCCATAACACAATGCGGCGTGACCGCGAGGCGTGACCACTGTACCTCCATGAATGTTTACCGTGCGATATGCCGCACGTACGGCGCACGTCACGAGCGACGCGCCGGGCGTGTTCGACAAGAAAATGTGTAACAACGCCTGGCGTGTTTTGCAAACTTCCTTGAATACTTCTCCCACACCCGCTTGCTTTGTTGGAGAAACTAATGTTCCTAGTTTGTCGTAATGCATACGGCGTGATTTGAACTGGGTCGGTTGCGTGCGAATATATCTGGCATTTTATAAAGTTTACTTCGCCATTAGAATAATGATCTGAAGGAAAATGTGAAAGGTTCATTCGGGAAGCTTGTACTGTAATCAACTTAATGTATTCGGACAGGATATAATAGCTTTGATCGTTAAAGTTGAATCTAATTTAAAAACCTATCGTCTCATAATATATGAGTCAGTATTAACTCGTAGGTATTTAATGGACGGTGACAATTCTTAAAACATAAAGATGTGGGACACCATATTAAAGTAAAAAAATACTTTTGTCTGTAATTTCTTATTAGTAAAAACTCAAAACTTATTCATATAGTAAGTACTCTTTCGGAATCTAAAAGAATATTAACTTATTATTATTTTGCTTATGAAAATGTTTTTACAATGATACCATTTTGTAGCCTTACAGCTGACATCAATACCGTATTCAAATGTCAGTAAATGCCAGTTTCTCAATCTTCCATCTCTAGTTGTCTTTAAATCCCGGGGCGAAATCGTATTCCTGTGCCAAGTTCTCAGGATGAGCCACGACGATACATGAATCACGCCAGGCGTGACCTGCCTGCTAATGATGAGCCGGCTTTGTCAGCCTTGTACGCACAGGCATCTGCCCAGTTGAATACGTGGCGACCGTTGTGCCGCGAAGTCGTGGTTAAGGAAACTACAGCAATTTATTACGATATTGTAACCCTCGCGATAGCCTAGAAAAGGAAACTTTCCTTATACGTTTTTTCACCATCTGATAGTTACATACGACATAAAATATCTAAGAAATACGCGCAATGTGCACATAAAATGGTTCAAACGTGCAAGTCATGAAAAATTTATGCGTGGCACTCCTGAATGGAAGTAAAAGTCCTGTGACTTTAATATACTACGTTTGTGTTCAGCAAATGTTTTGATTAGTTATGAAATAAGGATTTATTATTTAGGACCATTGCGTTCGTTTGTTATTTGTAAAAAGACGTAACATCTTATTGTTCGCATTAATTTTACTTAAGCATTTACTATTAACTCTGTATCTAATTTAATTAAAACGTAAACTATTGAACATTTATTATTCAAATTCAAATTCAAAATATCTTTATTTATATAGGCTTCAAGAAAGCACTTATAAATAGTCAATATACAAAAAAGAACAAATAACTACCACCGGTTCGGAAGGTAGAATCTATCGAGAAGAAACAAGAAATGTATCATTATTACAGAAGAACGAGCCTGCAATACTACATTGCCTTTTATGGCGTCGATCTAAAAGGTCTTATATATAAGGCAAGTAGTAAAATCTACATTAGAATACGAAATACGTAGTATCCATAAAGAAGCCTACGAAACTATCTATTGCGTTTTAAATACTATGTTAAACTATGGTAGTGAAACTAACTAACACAAGTACTCTATTGGCGCAGTTGTAACGGTGGGTACAAACAAGAGATAACACTTCTAGCTAGCACTTCGTCATGGGCTGTTAACAGATAGTTAACCTAGTACATATTTACTATCAGGCCCAATTTAAGTACTGAAACAACGTTTTTTAGTATTTAATATACACAACTGCTCGAAAAAGGTTCTAAATCCCTGCCCTAATTCCTTCATATAGGCATAATTATACGTGAAAAACTTGGTTATTCTGAAAAATTTTAAATGTGGAAAAAAGTATGCGAATGGGTGATTAAACTTAAGGGCACTTAGGGGTGTCGAATTATTAACCCTCTTAATATGCCATATTGGTAATTTATCCCATGTTAGTCTGGAACTTAATGTGTCAACTGCCTTGCCTAGTATCTCGTAACAGGCGACTAATAGTATATCGGGTTTTGGGTATGTGATTGTGTAGACGACGAGCTAGCCACAGGAGCTAACTAGCGATGCCGAACTATCGATAGTTTCGCTATCGATAGTTGACCTCGAAAATCAGTTAGAATATCGATAGAACTATCGATAGTACGATAGTATCGATAAGCTATCGATACTATTGATATGACGTCAACTATCGATAGACTATCGATAGACTATCGATAGACTATCGATAGTCGACTATCGATCGGCATTACTAGAGCTAACTACTTATCACTACATTCTCCCAATTTTTCATCTAACCCAGCCCAGTTTTATTTTAGACTGAGTGTGGTCAAAAGAGCTTGCTGCCTTTCTACTCTGCCTACCCCATCGGGGATTACGGGCGTGATGTTATGTATGTATGTATGTTAACACGCCATATTCTTACTAATTTGAAAGGAGGTCTTTACCCTGAGATGCTATTAGTCTTGCAAGCTCAAGTCTCAAGGTTGTGCGGCCGTGGTGGACCAGTGTCGTGACCGAGCCATCCTCACGAACTAAGTAAATACCAAAATAATATATGAATTATTACCGAACGTACACGATTTATGTACATATGTTGATTCATTTATTTCGAGATGAAGTATTTTTTATTATTATTTGATTGGGTAGCACCCAAATAAATGTGTTTTAATATTTAATTGGTCATGTCGATAGCGAATGTCATAAAATGTTATAATCAATACCAGAGACCTGGGTATATTAACATACATATTAGCTTGCAATAGTAAAATAGTAAATTATTTACCTATCCTAAAATATCTACTTGGTTTAATCAAAATAGTGTTCGCCCACTGGTCGAAATTCGACCACTAGTTTAATTATTGTTTTTAATTATTTGCTTAAAATAAATTAGAATATAAGCTTTCTGCACTCCTTCTCCATATAAACTTTGATTGTGCCAAATCTCATACTCCTCCGTCCGCATACCTCTCATAAAAAGGGGTCCAAACAAAGTTATTTCTTGACTTATTAATATATAGATAATATAGAATAAACGAACAAAACTTACCCCACAACATTAATCTTCGACATAGAATCAGCGATAGAGTCTTGCGTCTCTTTATTTTTGTTCACATTGTTGACTCTACTGTACGCTTTACAATATATTTAAATAAATCAAACGGAAGAGCTTTGGCTTAAGGATTTACTACCAAGATACATGCCAGTTACGCCTCCCCACAACTACGAAGACGATAGAGTTCTGTTCCAGGACTCTATTTATCTTATATTTATTCCACTCTACATTTTAACAGAGACTTTCTAACCGCTAGACGTGATAAATTGTTAGAGTTTCCTTATATTTCTTCAGTAGAAAGGTCGATTATCCGTGCAAAGTACGCCATTCACTCACTCATGTGATTAGAGAATAGAGGTCTTACTATTTAATCCAAAAAAAAAATTAAACATTTGATTACAATCCACAAAATTGATAATGGGACAAATATTGATATGAAATTAGAGCAACAATAAACGTAAAAGAGGAAATAAAATAATGTATAAAAAAAAAATCCAAACAGTTTTTTTTATGCGTGTGAAATAAGTTTTTTCTTAGAGTCGTGTATCTCGCGTCCTATGGCTAAAAAGTTATTGCGCTCTATGCGCCACATTTCCCTACGCTAGTTCTCCGGGGATGCCAGCAAAAATCAGACAGTATTGGAATATTGTCCACATCGCACTCATATTTCGGGACATGCTGCATCGCCAAATGCGGTATTATGTAAAAGGCACTCCAGTTTTATGTTAAAGTCTCGGTCAATATATTTAACAATGTGTCTAAAATACTTATTATTTGTATACAATAAATAAATTAGTTAAAAATTACTGAAGAATTCATTTACTCGCTTACAAGCGTTTTAACAAATCTATTTCTTAAAATACCGACTAAGTTTTTTATAATTAATCATTTTATTTTTGAAAGCTAGTTAATTTTTTAAGATTTTTATTTAAAATGTACGTGGCATAGGTACTCGTTATGATTTCGCCTTACTCTACTTTATCAGAGAGACTGTGGTTCTGTTCTTTATTGTTTCTAGTTAGACAAGTCATTTAATGTTATTACATAAACTGACTAGACGTATGTTTATGACTTAAATTATATATTGTGACAATAACCTCCATAAACGTAAGCCTACCGCGCAACAAAGAAATAGCTCTTCCCTCCAATACTAATATACGTAACTCTACATTAGAATGCTCTACAAAAGGTAAATCTACACCAAAATAAGGAACTCGCCTTATTAAAATGTTAATGAAAGACACGAAACAGTTAATTTTTAAATAGCCCGGTGCTCTACCATACTACAATGCACAATCTCTACACAAATGGAGCCCAAATAAGGCGCCATTACCATAATTACGAGAGCAGAGAGATGTTTTAAAAAGTCAAATTGGGAACACAATGCCTTTTAATTTTTGACCCTTTTGTGTGCCTCGGTATGCACAGGACTTACAAATGAACGGGGTATAAGTGGGTTAAAAATGGAATGACAATTATTTTTAAATTAATTAAAAAGTCACCTAAATACAGATGAGTGGGAAAAGTTCCGCATGCCAAAATACTCTATTACCAGATCACCTCAATATTCGATTAATCTAGCCTATTTTCTCTTGAGCAGAAAAAAAGGTTCATATATTCATACGATATATGATCATTAATCTATTAATGCAACAGACGTGACCATGTCAACATGTTAAACAACCATAGCATGAAACTGGTAAATAAATAAAAACCATACTTGCTATGGATATATCAATGCAGATTATATTGACACTGCTTATTGTTCTCAACCGTTAGTCCGGTCAATTTAGACATTTGAAATAACATAAACTCCCGGAAATTTCGTGGAGAGCTTGAGTTCGCACTGAGAACAAAAGTCTTAAAAGTCCCCATTAATCCCATGTGCGCTACAAAAGTTATTCGGAGTCGAATCGAATCGTTACCGCACTAATTATGTTATAATAAAGCGTTAAAAAATAAGCTCCATTCATTCTATATATTTTTACACGAATATTTGAACGAAAAAGTCAGTTAACAGCAAATTTGAAATAGTTCCCGCGCCATACGTCTCCCGCGCGGCGTCGTGACTGGCCCTAGTTAAGATTCGAATCTCGTGGCCGTGCCCACCGATTGTTCATACCGAACACGCCGAGTTCAACTTAAACCGCGATAAGCGTTAAACGCCGGCGTTTAGTTTATCTGTGTTTCGGACTCGCGTTTAATTTAACATGGTTAGCCAACATGTTCTATTGCTGTCTCTGTTTTATTTGAATATTATGTAGAAGTAAGATAAAAAACCGTTGAATTTATTTGAGTATTTTTACTTGCTGTTCGGTGAACAGGCCACTAATTACCCACCAATTTCGAAATTGATTAGGATTGGATTCAAATACTTGTTTGTAAAATATATAAGTATATACAGTAATAAATTTAACTATCAAAAGGTAAAAAACGATCGATGAGGGCGCCGAATCTCTTTTGAGTTAAAAAATAAGAGGTTCAGAGTGACACATTTTTTTACAAGTTTCAGGCAAAACATTTCCATTTTTTTTTTGCTTATATAAATGTAATGAAATTAGTTTTGAGCAATACTTTAAATCTGTGGACTTGTCTATTCCTTGGCATTGCATTAATAGGCGTAGAAATTTACAAAATCGCAATAGCATATAAGCATACCATAAATCAAAATACAGCTTCTCACGTTAAGGAACTAAACGTTCGTGCTCAGATTTGTATTCTGCAAGCGTACTAATGCCTCATTTCATTAATCAAGTGCGTTCCAGAATAGCGGAGACTTTTACTTGGAAAGCTACATTGTAGATTTAGTGCATTCTGTGTATTCCAACTTGGGGCTAAAGTAGTTTGCTAAAATAGACGCGCCCATTTCGTTGTTTGCGCTAGCCAGAACGGCGATTGCCTTTAGATTTGTGCTAAAGGGAACACGAAAAAGGACTTACAGATATTAATCCTGGTGAAGGATGCGGAACTTTCAATTCGTTTGTATATCTCTTTTTATTTGTTGTTGTTCACGTGGTCTATAGACTTCAGAATGAAAACAAAAGCGAAGCGATTAAGAGAATGTTATTTCTAAATTTACATTTAAATTGTATTTTTGCCGGTACTAGTAGAATTGAGGTAAAATAGTATGATGGCTACCTACATTGGTATCTTAATAATAATTGAAATTGGGTGTTGAAATGCGTCAGAATAACACTTGGTTACTTTGAAATAATCGGATATTATAATATATTCCTTCTACCGTTTTATACCCGTAAATAAAATACATCAAATACCTATGTACGAATTGTTTTTTTTATGAAAGTAATGTGCGACGGAGCGATATTTCTTTTCTGTTTATACTCGTGATCCTATAAAGTTTATAGGAACTAGGACTTTTATAGTACGACGTGTTACGTGTTTATGATTTACGTGAATGAACTTAGAAAAAGTTTGCGTTCCTTCCATGCCATTATTAGCGTTTTAAAGACCGATTTAAAATCACTGGCACTGTGATTATGTCAAAGTGCCAGTGATTTTTCTTGCCACGAAAAACGTTACCCGTGTAGAGTAGGCTTAATGCGTATTATTATGTTGATAATTATTTTTCGATTTAACGATCCATCGATGACTTTATATATGTAGCTATGTTTAGAAATAGTTTGTATAGATTTTAAGGCTTGTATGATCTTTGTTATTGTTATAAATACGTCATCACAATTTCACTATCTGTGTAAGAGGTAAGCAAAAATATTATGAATGCATCCGAAAATTCAGGTAAAAATTATAAGTACCTTAATCTAATTAGTCTAGTTTCCAGGCAAAAACAAAATATAAATTGGATACAGACCGATAGTCGCCGAAAGATTATAATCAGACTTGCAAATTCTAGAATCATAATCAAAGCGTATCTTGGCTAAAAGCGAGACTACTAAATCAAGAAGAAAATACATTAATAAAGATGTAATAAATAAAATTAACATCAGATTAGCACAATAATAAGGTTCCTAGTGTAGTTCGTATATTACAATAATTACTAGATATAATTACACAAATTGCCTTGTAGTACTTCAAACTGTGCAAAAAATATAAAGCTGAAGAATTGGTTTGTTTGTTTGAACGCGCTAATCTTAGGAACTACTGGTCCGATTTAAATTATTTCAGTACTAGCTGACCCGGCGCACTTCGTAACGCCCCGTTTTCGGATTTTGTTTTATTATTTTCCACGTAATATTTCCATATTTTCTTACCGTACAACCCTTTCCTGGAAGATTACAAATATTTTAAAACTAAAATCAGCAAAATGGGCCCATCCGTTCTCGAGTTTTAGCGAGACAAATGAACAGCAATTCATTTTTTGCATATAGATATTAGATAGCCCATTTATCAGGGAAGGCTTATAGGCCATAACAATATTAACTTATTTATTTATTATTCATTTAGCAAGGCAGGTTGCCTATTGCAACTTATTAATAAACATAATATTGTTTTATCTAACATATAGACTTTTTTATTATCAAATAACATTTGTAACACCATATCGGCTACTAACCATCTTATGATTTTGTTTGATACACAACCGGGAATTGACTTGATGTAATGGTTTTAAGCAGGAGCGTCTAACCACTAGGCCTAGATCTCAATACTTATATCTAAGCATAATCCTTAGATCAGATAAATAAGTTACTCCCTAGGATCTAATAGGGTTCTTTGTTGTTGCTTTTAGTAGTAAAAAGAAGTCGTTGTGTTATGAAAATTTTGCAAATTTGATTTTATTTTTATTTCTGACTGGCCCGTTGGTTGAGTGGTCGGAGACCCTGGCCACGAAACCAAGGATCGCGGGTTCGAATCCCGCTAGGGGCAAAAGTTTCGTGTGATGAACATGAACATTTGTACTCGAGTCATGGATGTATATAAACGTATTTAAGTATGTCTATCCGTTCACCTAGTATCCATAGCACAAGCATAAGCTTAGTTTGGGACTAGGGAATTGGTGTGTCAGTCTGGAGAATTTATTTATTTATTTATTTATCTAAGCATAATCCTAACATCAGATACCTATATAAGTAACTCTATGATCCAAAGGATCTAATAAGGTTATTTGTTGTTACCTTATTGCTTTTAGTAGTAAAAAGAAGTCGTTGTGTTATGAAAATTTTGCAAATTTGATTTTATTTATGAATTTATTGCAATATAGTAACATCAGGTAACAACTATATTGCTAATACATAGGTAAATCCTTAACCGTTAATCAATGTGATTACCTAAATCAGCATAATGAAATATGCATAGTGTTGCCCAATAAGTGACTATGGTGCTTTTTCATTGTATGACTAATGTTGTAAAGTACAAACTCTTTATGTATTCCAATACAGTCCTTCTAGACAGTGAAACCTGGTGTCCATAGATTAGTCATACTCTTTATCAGCCAAATCACGTCAATGTCCTCATTACTCCCTTACATTTTCCCGCCGTATCTTAATGAGCCTAATTCTATGAAGGGTAAGCTTAATTGTTCCACAGCTTACTTACTAATTAGTACTGTTAGTAATTGGTTCAGTAGTAAACATCCCAACAATGTAATACCTAACGGTTGATATGAGACATCACGGCAGACTCGGCTGTCCATTTTCTACTGGCTCGATGGCGCATTCGATAGTGACCCTGCCCCATGCACCATGAGTTGTGGGTTCGATCCCCACCCAAGACAAACATTCGTGTGATGAATGCTTGTGTTTGATTTGTGTCTGGGTAATGTCCAATACTTAGGTATATATTTATAATACCACTGATGTTTCTGATATCCGTAATAGAAGTGCTTAAGCTACTTCGGAATTAGATCAATGTACGTGATGTAGTCTGATAAATTTTAGTAGTAAATTCGAAATAAAAATATATGAAATAAATATCCTTAGATTTTATTAAGTAGTAAACTTAAGGGCGCAGTGACCTAGAGACACAAAAATATTAGTTGCGTTCATAATAATATGTAATTTTATCCTCAGTTAGGTTGATATATTTCCATTTAAATGTATGACGGCTTTGTATAAAATTTTACACAATAATTTATTAATTTACCGAAAATCGTCACGATAATGGTAGCGTTAATGTCTTTTTAAATATCCTTAAACGGTCATATACACGCGTCTAGCCTATATTTTGGTACATTATATCATCGTACATACATATTACGCTTTAAGTATGACATATATAATTACCGAAGGTGCAGGCCTCCGCCTGTCCCATGCGGTATGCGGTATACATAACTATATTGCTCTTTAGACTCTTCTAAGGAGCAATGAAGCTCTCTATACCGCATTTTGCCAAAAATAAAATTTAAGTTAGTTGTGAAAAAGCAGTGGCAAGTGGCTAGGTCGTAACCTACATATTCACAAACCCAATACCCAATACGCACTATAAGTCGAAATTTACTACATGCTGGACAAGAAACTAAGACCAACATGGGACAAATATATGAATATCTGTTAAAACCATTACTTTGAACCCCTCGGCTACAGGCACATCATTCACGAATCCATTTTTGGCGAAATACAAACTGAACTCAAACTGGCATAAAGTTGATTCTGAGGTTGGCTACGAATTTCATCCCCAATTGCTTTTCATTAGTCTTTCAAAAAGCAAGCTGCAGTACACTTTATAGTTGCTGAATAAAGGGGAATCGTTTTTAAAATTCTGTTAACTAAATCGTTAGCCATTTTTGTTAGTTGAAGTGCAGATATGTTCATTCTGTCGATATTAAACTCGATGGCGCATTCGTTAGTGACCCTGCTACATGCGCCAAGAGTTGTGGGTCCGATCCCCACCCAGGACAAATATTCATATGGTGAATACTTGTTTTTGTTCTGTGTCTGGGTGTTGATATCCAATATTTAAGTATATATTTTTAATACCACTGTTGATTCTGTATCCGTAACACAAGTGCTTACCCTCGGAGTCAGATCAATGTATGTGATGTAGTCTAATATTTATATTTATTTATTAAAAATATTGTGATTTACTGGACATTAAACCTGACTAACGTGCACAAAAATAATCTCAATATTCTTTCGATTCAGTGGAAATGGTTACCCATATAAAATTTGAACACAGCTCGCGTATCTTGACGTCTATGCTGTATAGCGGTTTACATAACCTCTAGTACATTTCTCAAAATGACAAAAGAAAAAAGTTAGACTGACATTGTACCAGCATTCGTATGTCGATTGATAAATGGTTTTATTAATGCTCTCCTAGAGGCCACATCCGTTATCGGTGGCATTTCACTTTTTGCTATCAGACTTGACTCGGTTCCGTTCCCTTACAATGTAGAATTCACCTAGTCGCAAGAATTTTTTTGTCACAGGTCCTACCTTCAGTGTATTTTGGGTGATTAATAGTGTGATCTAATTGCAACGGCAAAATATATATCTAGTGATGACAAAACAACAATTTGATACAACTATCAAATTGTTGTTTTGTATAAAAGTAAGCATGATCTTGCGCATGTCTCTACTTTATGTTTGCTAAATAAAACCCTTGAATTGTTGTCTTTAATACCTAACATACACTTTTCATATGTGATATTGTGTCGCATATCAAGGACAGATGCACTTAACAAATCAACGTTAAATTATACGTTATTGAGCACACACCTTATTGTCCTTCTGCCAAGAGCACACGCCGCGCTTGTCCGACACCCGGCACTTGAGCAGAGCGTCCTCCCCGGGGTTCACCTCCGTGTACGTCGGCATCTCTATGAATCGCTGCACAGCATCTGCAATGATAGAAATGGCATGTTAATTGAAGTATGTTTAACTGACAATACATACTTAGTATCGTGCCAGAAGTCATGTTAACAAAGACACAACATGCCATAGCATTGGTCATTTAATAATTTAGGTTCTTATAATCTAAACAAGTATGAGAGAGATTATCAAATATCTCTAATATCTATTTACTAATTTATAATTGTTTAAAGTTCATTAAACACCAATTAACACGAATGTCGTCGTAGCTTCCATCTAAATGTGTATTTTCGTAAAAAAAACGTGAGTACATTTTGATTAAATAGAGGGAATAAATTTGAGTAAAAGTAAGAAAGATGTATATACTTATTACAGTTTAAGATGAAAAATTATCATTATATTATTGAGTTGGGTTAAAAATTGGGTTTTGCGATAACATCGTACGCAAAATAATTACCTTTCACAAATTTCTCAGAGAAAAGCAGATTAATTATCCAGGAAGTTTCAAACCGAACTTTGCGGAATTAATTTGCCACAATATTAGCACCAGAATACTTGGATGTATAAATCGATACATAATGGATAGTACTGGCAGCATATAATTAGACGCAAACATTGATATATAACAGCCCTAATGTAATGAAATATGGATATTCATCGAGCTCTATAGTAATAACTATAGATTAGCTCTATAGTAATAACTATAGATTAGCTCTATAGTAATAACTATAGATTAGCTCTATAGTAATAACTATAGAGCTCGTAAATGATCCATCTAACAAGTATTTGTATTTTTTAATTTACTATTTTATTCTTAGCCATTAAGTAACTATCCATCTTTGACCAGATGCTTTAATTGGCGATTCTCACATATATTAAAACGATTTTCACCTAACCTTTGTCATAATAATACAGGACTATCATGGAGCTACCGAACTCGTACATGATAGTTATACAAAGATAAGTGCTCATCGAGCTATTTAAATGTGTAAGTTTTCTAAGGACATTTATTTATTTAGACTTTATCTATACTAATGTTATAAATCAGAAAAGTTTGTTTGCTTGAACGCGCTAATCTGTCTGTCCGATCGATTGGTTCGATTTGAAAAATTCTTTCAGCCTATTTATCGAGGAAGTCTATAATTTAATAAGGCTATATAACATTAACTACAGACGCGGGGGAAACCGCGGGCACATCTAGTAATAAATAAATAAATAATAATAAATAAATAATGCATTTGTATTACGGATATTAGACACATCGAAGGCACCACAAACACCCCGAGACAAATTGGTACCGTTTCATTAACAACTGTGTGTCCCGGCCAGGGGATCGAACCCGGGCCCTTTGTGTTCAAGACATTGTCTGTGTAACTGTTCACTATCGGAACTATCATAGCACCTCGTGCAAGAATTGCAGCTTATTTATTTATTGTCAACATGTATACTGTTACGATCAAGTTCGTATTTCGAAAACAGTTCGTGCCCATACACAGTCAAAACAAACAAATTGGTCGGGCCCATGGAATTTAAAAGTCCCATATCGACTTACCCTATCATAGAATTATCATATATCATTTTAATACGGAACCAATATACCTGGTGGAGATATTGTTTTTGAGCGCTCTCGTGAATAAAACATATATTTTATGGCATGTTTGCCTGCGGTGCATATTTTTTACATATATCCGTATTGGAGCGCCGAATTGGGTGCATCAACATTTTTATTGTGGCTTCCTTCCCTTATATTATTGCATTTTGTTTGGAATTCAACAAACAAGTGATAGAATAACGTTTTCTGTTCGCAGTTCGGTAGTTGCGGCTATGCAGTTTGCGAACTGTTGGAATAAAATGAATATCTATCTCGAATGGTAATTCTATTTTTGTTTGAGAGCCAGCTAGTTGCTCATTTTGTAGTTTTTTTTAGAATAAAAGAAGCATTTTAAGGATTTTAGTAAAGGTTTTATTGCAGAATCCTCTTTAACTAAATTCGTTCTGTAAAGTGACAAGAAAGTACAAAGATACTGTACATGTTTACTAAAATATAATTAAGGATATAAGGCACAATTAATTTTGCTAGACAAGCAAAATTAATTGTGCCTGCTTGTTGCTCTGTTCTCAGAATTTTTTTTTTTTTCATTTTGTATGAAATATTTGATCACTTATGAAGTATATCTACCTAAATACTACTTTTACGACATAAGACTTCGTAGTGTTTATCCTGAAGCGCTGTCGTGAGTACCTGATTCATTGAATTTGAGTTCAACTTTGTACATACTTAATTCAAGAAAAAAGTTTGTCAATAATTCAGAAAGCTCCTAATTTTACACCTACTAAAATATGTGCATATTGGTACCTACACTTCCAATTTTCCCCATGCTTGTTTTAGAAGGAGAATCGTCAGGTGTTCTTTCCATTCCGAGCAGTTTTACGACCCATAAAATATTAATAAACAGCCCTATACACTTCTGAAAATATTTTATTATCTGTTTCCCCAGAACGCGGGAAAATGAGCCACAGATAAAAATCGCTCCATAACGCATTGAGGCGCGAACGCTCCGCAATGTGCCTGGCCGAAAATAAATCACGTCCGAAATCACGTAAGAGCAAACTAATGAAAACCATTAACAGCCCACGAAATAATCGTTCAATACACTCGGCGCTTCCCACGAGTTCTATTATCAACTGTGTTATGACCGGCCTGTGCAGCCGGTGAAGGTACACATATTTTTTAGGGTTCCCTCATTGAAATGGAAAAACCTGTGAGTCTATAATTTGTATTTAGACGACATTTGTTACAAGTGTCAGCAATAAAATATAGTTATGATATTTTAAAAATAAATGCCTAGTCATGTCTATTGCCCGATTAAAATAATTTGAATACTTTTTGCGTGCCTGTCGCCTGATAAAATTTTAAGTATTAAAAAACCTAAAAGAGTTCCTAAATTTAATAACTAAAAAAGGTTTGTTTTATTTATTTTTTATTCTACTATAATTTGACCACAACTTATGTACCGCATCTTGAATGACTTAAACATGGAGTTCTTCTACTGTAAAATACGTTTGTTATTTTTTTTTATTATTTCCTTTGAAAATTTACAAATACAGTCCAAAGACTTTAAGCGAATTCTTGTACGGAATCCAGTTCAAGCCGCAAAACGTAGTTTGTCTTGGGCCTGCCTCCGGCATTTGTCTATTGCTCACCTTTGTGGAGTGATTGATGGCTCGCTGTCTCACTGTTTGTGTCGCGGCGTTGTTGTGAAAAATTACGACTGCCCGACCATCTATGCTAAGTATTTGCTTGCGAAAGGGTCCAAATTACCATTAGCTATTTACATTTCTGGGTCATTCTAAAACTTTTGATAGATTCCTCACTCATCGGTGTTGAAATAAAAAAAGTTGAATAATTACGCTATCGCATTTAAAAAGCTGCAAACGTCAAATTCGATGAAATTATTTATTTCCTTCTTCTGCTCTTTTACTTTTTCATTCCTAATCAATAGATGTCGGTTATCAATAGGAATAAAGGGACGTAAATTCGAAAGTTAAACATTTAGTTTTTATTAATCACAGATTCTAGAACTGATTCTGTCCTTAACAAGCATTCACCATGTCGTTAACTTCAAGTCACAAACGGAAACCTTAGTATATTAAAGGCGTAAACAACAAAATACATTTTTACTTACTAAATACATTTAGAATTGAAGAAAAATTTTATAAATCGTCAAAGTTAGAGCTAAGTTAACAAACGACGATAAAGACGCATTTGTATAGATATATGAAAAAAGTTATGAATTTATTTCGATTCAGCCAAGCGGAACTTTTGGACCCTTAAAACATTTGAAAACTTAATACAAGGGGTCGTTTAGACGTCTACATTATCTGTTTATGACAGTGACAAATGGTATGACTTTAAAATGGTACTACTGACAATTTTTTACTTGTACCCGCTAGTTTACTCGTGTAGAATTCAAAACGCATCCAAAAGGAATTATGTAACATTCTTGAATAAAATTCAGTTTAACTGTACATGTTAATGATTATAATGATATTAATGCCAATTTTCAAGTCAATGAGTTTTATTGAGGTACCTGCTACTTTAAGTGGCGTGGCAGGTAGCCCAATGGTTATCGCCAGAACCTTAATGCCGAAGCTATGATTAAAAAAAACCGATTACGTTCCCCTAGTATAGATAAAAAAGTGCAGATTTGTTCAGTAGCTTAAATTAATTACAATCATGAATGTGAATGTAAATTCAAAATATTATGAATGTGGAACCGTGTTCAATATCTCTGGTTCCTGGTCTTTGGGTTTCGATGATAACTTGGTAAGCACAATGTAATATGTTCCCTAAAGCCATGATCATCGGCCCTGATCAAGAAAGTGGACTAGATAAGTAGTTTTATCCTTACAAACTTCCTTGTTTAATCAATTTACAGACCATCATATTAACTCCGAAATAGCGCAACAGTAATTCCACATTTGATTCATCAATCATCCAACTCGAACGCAATTCGTCCGCGCTCGCACATTGAATCAAATCTAAACACATTAGACAATTCCGATGCTGCCTTATTGCAACTTTTTCTTTTATTACAAGCCATTAACTTTACAAATTAATGCACAGATACATAGAAGGCGAAATTCAATTTGATCTGACCGGTAAAACAAACGAACGCTCGATCATCGAGGTGGGAAAAAATGGTGGGCAAACGACCGCAATCACACTGACGGGGAACAGAGGCATTTTTCATACTGACGCGACACAAACAATGAGGCGTGGAGTGAAACACCGCCATTAATCATCGGATCAAATAAAAGCCTTCGCTCTAGTTGTAGATATACAGATGCGTCGATTCAAGATTCAACTGTATCATTTTGGGCTGGGAAGATTTTTATACGTATTTCGCTCATGTGACTCACGAGTATTGGTATTTTTGTTTTGTTATTTTCCCTCACGACAGATACAGCAGTTTACAGATCTAAGCGGACCCCGAATATGCGAGGGACATAAAGCTTGGAAAACAATCAGGATTGTAATGCTGGATCAAGCAATCTAGTTGGGTCCAGCACACTTTAGCCACTGGATTGCAATCCCTAAAAACAATGAAAAAACAATAGCTTTATACGTCTTTCACAGAGATGAGACCATCTCACGTTTAAATGAAGTAGCTAAATTGGCTTTAATTTACATGCTCACATTTATTCAGTTTATTTAAAGTGGATTTAGGCTTTGACTCACTAAATTTTGGTACAATTGGAGATGCTTTACTGATAGACCAAAATTACCAAATACCGTTAAAATAAAATTTATTTTATCTGTTTATAATCCTCGCAGGGGTAGGCAGAGTCAAAGGGATAGCAGGCCCCTTTAACCACATTCAGCCAAAAATAAAACTGGGCAAAGTTAGATGGAAAATTGTGAAAAAGTATTGACAAGTGGTTAGCTCGTCGCCTACCCTATCACATACCCAAAACCTGTTAGGCAAGAAACATAGTTGGCACATTATTTTTAAGTCTCAGACTAACATGTGACTGTTTCTATTTTAGTGTTTATTATAGAGCGTGCTATATTTAAGCTTTGATAATATCCTGTCTGCCTAACTTCAATATCAAAGGTAAAGATCGTAAGTGGGGTTAAACGAAATGCTAGGCTAAAGCAGTTGCTTAGCAAGGGAGAAACGCTGATTAGATAAATAATTACTTAGGAATCAGTTTAGAGCTGCTTGCCTGGCTCTCCGGGAAACATTGCAACATTGCAAATCACATTCATTTTCGTATTAGCGTATTTCACGTGAAGGGAGCTTCGGTTATTGAGTTTTACAGTTTCCAGTTACTGCTAGAATATTCCATCTTACATGAAGTTTCTTCATTAGTAATCGTAATAAAATTCAACTCGGTAAAACTCATGCATTCCTTGCTTTTAGGAAAAATTGCAACTTTGTGCCATAACTGCAAATAAACCCTCAGTTAAATAAAGTCTATATTTATTAAGTTGACCAGTCAGCTAAAAGCTGAGTAAGTTTAACTTACGTAGTTTACCAGACTCTCTTAGTCTTGTAACTGTTATTTTTGTAAAGTCACTTTAATATCAGAACTGTTAATTGTTCGCCAATTTAAAAAATAAATAATAGTGAATAGGATTTATATCAGTCCATTCAAATAGTATAAACGGCACGGGTCATAATAAGTCATTAATTAAAAAAAAAAAACATGTAAACCGAGCATAGTATAGTATAGCAGTGATGGTAAGCATACAAGATCAATTTCAAGATAGCACTTCCATAAAAGAGAAAGTGCAATTTTCGCTGTTAACTCATTCATAAAATTCATGAATATATGAATCATTACGCAGGTATATTGCACATGAAACCTATACGATTGTTATGAGAGTTCTACATGCAAACTAATGACTAATAGCACGATGAATGCATTGAGCTATATATATATACATGCTTAGTGTACATACATATTTAATATACATGCATAGTGACTGAATATGTGTAGACGGCACAATAGAATTACCAGTTACCTATCTCTCGGCCACGCTGTAGATATCTGAAAACAAATTATCATGCTTCGAGCCTTTAGATGTCATGATAATTTCTAGTCTCGAAGGTTTGTGCAATTGTGCTTCTGTCAAACAATACACATCAATGACCCGATATCCAATTAGGTCATGTCTTCTCCCCAATAATTTCCACGGTAGTTACATATATCGCTATCTTCCTAGAGTTATGTCCCGTGTTTAGACCATCATCCAGGATTTAGCGAGTCTGGTAATTACATTGAAGCGATTGCCGATCTGACCTACGTAACCCTAATATAGAGGAACCAAAAAATTTTTGGATTATGGTTACAAATCCAAAGTGGTTTGAATTTGCAGGTTTAATCACGATGTTTTCCTTCACCGTCGAGCTAGTGGTATAAATACGTATATATATTTGAATAATGCCCGGGTTTGAACCCGCACTCCTCGGTTAAGAGGCACGTGTCCTTACCATTGAGCTACCACCGCTCTCTTCCGTAGATCCGTAGTAACATATATATTTGCAATAAATAGTTTTTTTTTTTTGTCATGCCATGTTTTGTAGAGCAGGTTAAAAGGAGAACATTAGCGGTATCGCGATAACGTAATTGAAAAATTTCACGCCAGAATAAATGAAATATTGGACGCAATCTTTTAAATAATAATAAATAAATAAATTCTCCAGACTGGCACACCAGTTCCCTAGTTCCAAACCAAGCTAATGCTTGTGCTATGGATACTAGGTGAACGGATAGACATACTTAAATACGTTTATAAACATCCATGACTCGAGTACAAATGTCCACGTTCATCACAAGAAACATTTGCCCCTAGCGGGATTCGAGCCCGCGACCCTCGGTTTCGTGGCCAGGATCTCTGACCACTCGGCCAACGGGCCTGTCAAAAATGAGAGAACACTATTTTATTATATTGGCGAATATTATGTACCTTATTACATGTGTCTGTCTTATATATCTTGATTTTGATTTTATATTAGTCAGTGTTTCGATTTTACAAAAATGTGACATCACAAGCAACTGACTTCATACATTTAATTTTGACTGGCTCGATGGCGCATTCGGTAGTGACCCTGCCCCATGCGCCAAGAGTTGTGGGTTCGATTCCCGCCCAGGACAAACATTCGTGTGAACAGAACAAACACAAGTATTCAACTTGTGTTTGTTCTGTGTCTGGGTGTTAATATTTAATATTAAGTAATATATTTCTTTAGTTTTATTTGTAATACCACTGTTGATTCTGATATCCGTAACATAAGTGCTAAAGCTACTTATCTCGGAGTCAGTCTGTATGTGATGTAGTCTGATATTTATTTATTTATTTAGTATAATTAGTTTAGATAATTTTGTAAATTGATTGATTGAGCTGTCAAATACTTTAATTTGTGTTCAGTATCAACAGACAAATAAAAACTACTACTTCTACTTTCTAGACAAAGAAGATGTATTTATTCTATATGTGTGTATTCATTATAAATAATAATTGCAACTATTCTGAAAAGTTGCGCAAATATTTCAGGAAACAAAGTTTGCAAATTATTCCTCGCCGACTGCATAGAGCATAATAGATTCGCAAACATGTGTTCACTTAGACAACTTTAATTGGTTAGACAAACATAATAGAATGCATTTACCTGCTACCATTTTTGTTATTTTTTAAGGCATAGAATAGTATAACGAATAAAGAAAAGTAAGCTATCAACCGAATGTGTTAAAAACCAATTAATGCAGAATAAACTACAACATAATTCATTAGTGACACATAAGTAAAATAAATGAATAAATATCCGAATACATCACATCCATTTGGGGATCGAACCCATAACTCTTGATCCCACCCAGAACAAACATTCGTATGAAGAATATACTTGCGTTTGTTCTGTGTCTTGGTATTATTATCAAATATTTAAGTATATATATTTGTAACACCATTGTTGTTTCTGATATCCATAACACTAGTGCTTAAGCTACTTACCTCGGAGTCAGTTCAGTATATGTGATGTACTCTGATATTTATTATTTACTAGCTGACCCGGCGAACTCTGTTCCGCCTTAGAGGCAATAAAAAATAAGCAGATTTTAGATGATATTAAGTAATTTTTTTAATAGGAAATAAAAATTAAAAAAATAATATAGGGATAAAAAGTCCTGGTTCTAAGCTACCTCTCCACAAATTTTCAGCTAAATCGGTTCAGCCGTTCTTGAGTTATAAATAGTGTAACTAACACGACTTTCTTTTATATATATAGATTTTTTTTTATAAGACAATCCCACTAACTATAAATGATTTTCTCAACAACCACTGGTCGGTTTGCCTGTGCATGACAATACCTTATCTAACCATTATTTCAATGTACTTAAACAAAATATCTATTTTATCATTATACCCTCGACAGTTACACTGTGGCCACGTAGTAGGTACCTACGTCTTAACTGGCTGTTGTATCAGTTAAATCTTCACGGTGTCTGCCCCCGCAGCGATCACTGCTAAACATCCATACCGCACGTGTCTTTGAACTTGCGAGAATTTCCAGAAAGTTCTAGACATGCGAGTTCTTAATCACTTAGCCCAAATTGTTAGATATTATGATATGCACTGCATGAAGTCAATCACCATATTTAAACTAATCTATTCGTCTGTTAAAATTGTAAAGAGAGCCGTCTTTTCTGAACTTGTATAGTTTAATGATTTCATGATGAGTAAATTAGGTAAAGTATATTTAGGTACGTTTATATTCCCGAAAATGCCTTGAGCATGCTGACTTCAATACAGACTTATTTAAATGTAACTGTTTGTCCTTAAATTTAAATTTAAATACAGTTGTAGGTAATATAAATAAATAAAATAAATATTTTTTTCAGACTGACACACCAATTCCCTAGTTCCAAACTAAGCTGATGCTTGTGCTATGGATACTAGGTGAACGGATAGACATACTTAAATACGTTTATAAACATCCATGACTCGAGTACAAATGTCCATGTTCATCACACGAAACATTTGCCCCTAGCGGGATTCGAACCCGCGACCCTTGGTTTCGTGGCCAGGGTCTCTAACCACTCGACCAACGGGCCAGTCAAATAATGGCTCATAAGCTTTTTTGGCGTTAAACTTCGCCGTAAATTCATCTCTCGCTTGATAAACATCACGATAAACCCACATTTCCTAGACACGTATTCTCTCAATTTCAACAGCGAACTTTACTCAATAAGGCAATTACTCGTAACACCTCCAACGCTAGTGCGTAATTAACACTTGCCTAATTCTAATTGGTGAACGTCAATTCCTCATTTCTCATTCGTCAGCTTATATTCCGAAATCAGATTGTTTTCTAATTTACGAGTTGCCAGTTATTTGATAAAATTATGCTTAGACCGATAACATACCTTATTTTTAAACAAATAAAAAAAAGGAGGAGGTTCTCAATTCGACTGTTTTTTTTTTATATAGAGATTACGGTTATTACGTAAGAATACTAAAGGGATTGCGTTCTGGTGAGCCATTATAAGTATTACACGTATTTGGTAAACTCCACGTACCCAACATTATTCAGTGCCCCACACTATAGAAAGAAAAATCTTACCTACAAAAATAGGTCCATGAAAACACTTTAAGTTTCCGGAGCTGTCTATCGCTCCTGTCCCTCTTCCGTCAGCCCAGATAAGGGTCAAACGTTCCCGGAGTACCCATAAAATAGCAAAACAGACATACGTTCACTGGTTTGAACATAAAGTTCTTTCAAGCAATGTACCTACATAGTCCATATAAAATTGTGCTTACATTATGTGGGCAGAATTTTAATGTCAAGTGTGTTAAACGTTTAGAGATAACACAGCTAATGATAATTTTATTCCATTCATGGGCAGTTTTAGGGTTACGTACCTACCTAAAAACATAAAAAGGAACTTTTATAATATGATCACTTTGTTGTTTATCTGTATGGGCTGTCTGTCTGTCAATACCCTTTTTCTCAGTATCGCATAAAGGTGTCAAGTTGAAATAATATTAAATATTCAGGTCTCACACCGCTTAAAATTGTAAAAAATTAATATTCCGAGTTTATGCATTCATATGATAAGTAAGTTAACCACAGCGATTTAACATTTGAAAAAATAAAAAAAAGCGCCTTAAATAAATATATTTTCTCAACTAAGTATTCCTTAGAATCATAGCAAATTGCAAATACCATTCTTATTACCACCGCATTACTCTCCATTGTATCTCTTTGTATGTAAACACAAAGAGTTAATACTTACACATTATTACAAACTTTATTATTACGTCAACTCGGATCCGAAGAGAAATTCTATTGTTCGAACACGTACTTTCTTTCTTTTTGTCAAAATTTATTTCGGTATTGTTGCGACCAGTTAGGCCTCTTATTCACTAAACCATTTGCGGATTGTGACGCAATCACAGCGGGAATAAACGTAGGCAATTATAGCACGGAACCCTTGCAGTTTATGTGCGGTTGCATTATTGATAGGGCTGTCAGCGACCCGTAATTCCGGTATTCCAGAATACTACAGGAAACCGCGCTCGAATTTAATTATCCACCGAAATATGTGGGACCGTATTCGACTATTGAACATATTCATTATGCTGAGTCTACCAAATTATATGTGCTTATTATAATTGGTTATTGCCGAATAGTATATTTCACTTTTTGAATGCTCTCAAAGAGACGTTAATAACAACATTTTGTCCGATTTAATTCAAGTCGAATATTTCAGTTATTTATATAAGCTTTTCATAATATCTAAATAATTTGTGTTAATAAGTCAAAACAAAGATATTTCACCCTCAAACGATCTTAACTGTTGTTTTTTTTATATATAATGGAAATTTCAGTAAGGAGTAGAATATCTACCACTTTTAATCCATAAAGTCTTTACCCCAAAGCTTCATATATTTCGCATAGTATCAACATAAATAGTCATGTATTACTAATCATTTATTATAATTTATAGCTGACCCAAAAAATACTGGTTGAATAATAAAAACAGACTTTAATAATAAATGGCTTTGCCTACGTACCTACGTCAAAAAATGTTTCTAGAATTCTCTATTACAGACGGTGAAACTTTTAAACCCCTGGCATTTCCACGCGATGTGCCACCCTCTAGTAAGGTGTCACAGGTATCCTTCCGGAATCGTTTTCAAAATCATAACAACCTGTCGGAACTTTTAACTTGAAAGTTGCGCAACTTTCAATGGAAACGCCAGTTTTGGCAGCCAACTCTAAAATATACTTGTGCTAGTTAGCTGGAGTTTGTTAAAAGTCGGTGCCACAAATTTTTCTTCTTATCGTTAGGTATTGCATAGCGTCTTTCGTAAATTATGTTTTTTATGCTTAGTGGCAATTACTTGTCCTGAGTTAGTTACGAGATTAAGCGAAGTTTTCTTGTGAACTAAAAGAACTAGGAAACAGATAATTTACCTATAGTTATCGTCAAAGATATTTTCATAGACGGATATTTTACTTTTGTAGGCTGATTTGACAAAATCCACATAATTTTGAGCACAGGTATACAAAAGTATTGTAATATTTTTGTAAGTAAACATTATTTACAATCAAAAAAGTAGATTTATAATGTGAATGATATAATTACACAGCATTTGTTAAATCAACTAAATTAAAACTATTTTACATTTATCAGATAAAGAATACTGAACAAAATTTTTGTTGCGAGTACAGTTCTTAACCCGCCTTTTAATTTAAAAAAAAATCCTTCCAGATTTCCAGGAACATTATTGAGATAAGAAAAGTCGATGGAAGGAAATTATTTTCTTTTATTTAGGTATGGCAGTCAGACTTGGAGTAATTGTGAGTAAAATATTCACTTCACTTTATTATTATAAATACAATATACCGCTTTAAACTTGTAGATTCATTAATAGCTGGCGCGATTTTATTTAACAGTCGCAGAGCTACCTCAGAAATACATTTTTAATGGAAAATTCTAAATAGACCGGCTTTAAAAGGAAACACTTAGAGATTGTTATTTGCTCGAATGTTTTTGTTCTTCTTATTTTTTAAAGTGTCATTGTCGCTTGCTTCGCACATGTACGTAAATGTGACTAATAACTAAATATTTTTTTTAAACATTATTACAGCTCATTTAAATATCACGCAACTAATTCTTTGTATGTGATAGCTGCAAACACACTCATTACGACTAGTATTTAACGTGGGGTCAACACCTGTAGCAAAGATCTGTAGTAGCTACATATTTGTATGTCCAGATACGCATCTCAAATCAAGGGTTAAAGGTTGAAAACTTATGGGCTTTTAAAAATCTCACGGGTTTACCACTAGCTCGGGGTTAGGAAAGACAAATTGAAATAACCCTGGATTTGTAACCATAATCCAATTTATATGAAAGCATATGCTAACGATAGTCTAATGACAGTTGCTTAAAAGTAACCTACATACATACATAACATCACGCCCATAATCCCCGAAGGGGTAGACAGAGTCAAAGGGAGAACAGTCCCCCTCAAGTAACCTGACTCTATAAATCTAGGATCCTAGCGAATAGACTAGGAACGGGATATGACTCTAGGAAGTTGATGATGAATGTGTCGCCAACACCTCGCTCGCATAGTCAAATGTGAACACTGACAGCGTTAACGATAATCTTTTTTCACATAGGTAGGTATATGTAACGTAGCTTTTTCATAATTTTCGTAAAATATTTTTCTTGTTAACTAAGTTCACGCCACTTCTCTAGCGGGGTAGGCAGAGAGAACTGTATTTTTCTACTTTTTGGTAATACAAAAGTGACGAACCAACGGCTAACTGTATGGTTATTTGCAACACTAGATGCTATACGTATTAATTACTTATTTATATTTTTAATTTTTAACAAACTTGGTTAGTAACTAACTGTATAGAGTTCTTTTTAAGTTGAAACTTGATACTTTGCGCCTTTTTGATACCGTTTCAACGAAACTTAAATCAAAATAGGTCAGAAATTCGATTCTAGAGTGGAGTGTTTTGTAATTGTTTCTGAAAGTTATTTAATTATAGATTACTTGGTTAACATTTTGATACCAACCCGTCATCCAACAGATTGTTTCTGCCTATAGTGTATATATACGAAGATATGGATAGATGGAATAATATCTTACCAAAGTTATGTAAAGTTAGATTATATTTCAGTTTAACTGAAATATAATCTTACTTTTAAAATAAACTTGGATTACAATACCTAATTTTGTTGCTGAACAATCGCCGGATGGAGACCTCTTCCTTATTTAGCATTGTCTTTTTATAGAGTGCATTTTACCGGTCTAGTGGAGTCTGAACTGTTTAAGAGGTTCGATTTAGGGATTGAGCTATAATAACGCTTGTATTAAAAAAAAATCTAAAGATACCAATCCAACTGTTTTAAAGTGGAAGTCTAATATCGGAGGCCAAGACTCACTGTCGTTTTAGCTGGCGTCACCGACAGAGTAAGTAAGTGTAGTCGGTTATAGCGTTATTGTCATGAATTATCCAACCCTCTTTAAGTAATGGATTTAATTATGGACACATACCTGGTATGTTTTTTATTAAATGGTGCTGGAATTATACGTACTTGATGCTTGTTTCTTCTTGCTGTTCTCACGACTTCGTTCCTGCGATATTATGTTTTCGAATATACTGTATTATATATGTTGATCGGGCTATTAATCTATAATTATAAGTGTATCATATATCATTTAAATATGTTTATGTTTGAGTAACTGATGTTGTTTCTTACCATACATATAAATTCATAAGTTTCTGTATAAAGACACCTAAAATTCCAATTATAAAATGCGTAAAAAAGGTGTGCTTATATGCACAGTAGTTTTCACATAATAAATAACATCAAAGTGTAAAAAAAATAAAAAAAAGTAAGCCAGTTTTAAAAATCATGGTAGGTAGATCCCACAAAAATTTAAAAATAGCTCTCAACGTCGTCGTCAACGTGGACGTCTTGCCAACCCTACCTACCAGCGCCCTTTGATGTGCCCGCGGTTTTGGCATAAAACCGATCATCTGTAATTAGGTAAGTCCGACAGGCCGCATGCGCTGCAATACCTCCGGCAAAGGGGAAACGTGATATCGCCAAAACGGAATCTGAGCGACAATGGGATGTGACAAAAGCGACCCACTAATGGGACATATGATACTTAGGGTCGACTAGCGTTACAAAGGGAATATTAGCATGTAATCGCATGCAGTTGAGCTTATCACAATGTGTTTCTGCGTTGGACCTTTGCAAATGTTTTTGTTTAGTGTGTAATCATATTTACACGTTCGTTCTATTTATATTTTAATATTAAGGTTCTTTTTCTCTTTGTATTTGTTACGTTTCACACTTAAAGTTTGAGGAAACTTTTTTTTAAAGTAAAGTCTATATAGCCAGTGAGAGGAACCAATAAAACGCTATGCTTACCATATGTTACCCAGATATAAATAACTAATCGATTGAGACCTTATTCGTCAAAAACGGATAAAATACAACGAGTATTCCTTATTCCAAACAATGAAACGTTGCAAATTGAAATGACCAATTCTAACTTCAGTTTTAAATTCTAATTTTCATCAGCATTAAACGCTATTGGCTATGAGTCCTCTGACAGTTCGAAATCAACCCTAATTTAGTTACCGGTTCAGTTCATTCGCGCCGGCCAGGGGTCGGACTGTGACTTGTATTCACCTGATACAGCAGAGTTGCCAATTCAATTCCCAGAATAGACCGGCGGAGCGAACTTTTCTAAATTGACTCAGGTCTGGTCTCCCAGGATCCCATGGGATGTGGCTACCTGGTACTGACATTTCTAGTTTGATAACTTTGTATACAATTCAACTTCAGCGTCATTAACTCTGATTTGATAATAATTGCACTGTTAGAAAGGTAAGCAAATATTACCCGTTGATTCATCGCGGATGAGTTAATTTGATACCAATGCGATAGTACTGTCAGAATAAACTATTAGTTTTCAGTAAAAGACACTTTATGTAAGAGTGTTTTTGTAAAAGCATGTGTGGTATATTCGAGAAAGAAATCAAAAAGCAATATTTCCATTAACGCCCACAAAAATCATCTCAAATATTCAACTTAATGTTTCTACTTTTTCGGTGACGAATTTATTTTGGTTGGCCAGTATCACTCACTATCGGGTGGTACCATACCAACTCGTTGGTGAGCGACTAACAGTCGCATGCCTATACTTAGATAAATACGAAATAGCACATAATAGTGTATTTTCGACATAAAAAAGGATGGATTTTCGATGAAAGTCTAGTTATTAAATAATATCAGCTACACAGAAAAGGTATGATACATAAAAAAATAGGGCTTGAAAACATCAACGTAACAAACGAAATGTGAAGCTACTAACCCGTAAGGTTTAACTAAAGTACCTACCGCTAAGAGAACGAACAAATTTACCCCCAATCAATTCAGACAAAGTCGCGTGCGACCAACTATTTCCTAATAAAACCCTATCGGTCGCATTAATTCGCTGCAGTTAGCCTCTCCTGTGACCAATCCCGCTAGTTTTAATTAGCGACTCAAACTAAATGTTTGAGTTGCGTTCCACCGATTTAGAATGGAAGCGTATTTGCATTGTGAACCACGAGTGTTAGCGATATTTTGATACGTGTGTTTGCGGATAATTTTAATTAAGCAGTATTATTACAACACTCAGTTATTCAGTTCACGCGGCCTATTATGATAACCCTAGGGAAATATCGTTGACTACTGATTACACGACTGAAGTATTATGTTAGAATCTTTTGTTAAATACGATAGATATCTAGATCCTATGCATCTATTATAAATTAGGATAACGTAATACTAGAATCGATTCTATTATTCCGACGTAATCAAGATTGCAATAAATTAGTTTGACGGGTATCGTAAATTAACGGCTGATATCTGTCGACTGGTAGATAGATGGATTCATGACAGCACTAGTTTTGCCCGCAGCTCACTCGCATAGAATTCATTTAGTAACAATCGTGTGTCCCTCGGGATCTGATATTTTTACTCCGGGAAGCTTGTATGAACGTTGATGAGGCGAGTGAGGTGGTTGTGTAAGGATCTCATGTGAGGATGTGCCAGATGGCGTTCGGTTTTCTCTGCTTACCTTGCTAGAGAAGTTGCGTGAAGATTAGTAAGTTAGTTATGTCCTTTCATAGGAGTTAAATTATTATCGTGAAAACATACGCGTGATCGTAAGTCACTTTTGTATATAGTAAAGTATCTACATATTCGTAAGAATATACAATATTTATTTATACAAACGTATCCACAATGGAATGGGTGTATTGGCAATTCACCAATGCAATTAGGAACTAAATGACAGATCATTTGTCACGCCGTGGTATTCCAGCAAATCCTTACCATGTCAAAGTGAAGCCTGAATTCATTACCATTTATTTGTAACCCAATTTTGTCTGAAATAGTTACAGTACTCGTACTACCTCCGAAATAGTTACAATACATTTAAAGAAATAAGTAACACATTTCTGAAACACCGCGTCGTAAAGTAGGCCAGCGTTCATTAAGTGTCATATAGCACAGTACACTCTTTTAGTGCTCAGTAAGTATGTTAAATGCAAATTGAAAGGTGTCATTACGTTGGAGCGAAAGCATAACGAGACCTTCATCAGTATTAAGTACCTTTTGATTATGCGCCAGTGCAGTGCTTTTTTTTATAATGATTTTAATGTAGTTTGCGGTCTGAAAAACTTACTTGACAAAACGAATTAATTTTAAGCTGTGTTCGTGCAGATTGTTTTTATTGCATCAAAACGGTGAAGCTTAACACAAATAAATATCAAACAGTATCACATACAAAAAGAGTAGCTCTAGGGATTGCAATCCAGCGGCATTTTTTCCTACCCAGCTGCATTGCTTGATCTAGCATTTCAATTTCTAGAAGGGATTGAAATCCATCGACATTAAATCAGCACATGTCGCTGGATTCAAAACAGCTAAAATTGTGCTGGGCCCAGATGGATTGCTAGATCCAGCATTAAACACAAAGGTTTAACATAAACATGAAGACTTGTAAACAAATACATCCGTTAGTGTACAGATAGCCTAGCTGGGCTTCAAAGTTTTTCTCAAGGGGCGATATAGATTATATTTTATTAGATCGGTCTCTTCAGGGTTGCCAAACGTACGAAGTTTCTCGTTCAAATACGAGATTTGTGGTCTTCCTTACAAAGTACGAGGACTCAATCGGGCTCATGCAAATAATATTAGTACGAGAATTTGACATAGGAAATGTTGAATAAGTAAATATAATAAAAACGACAGAATTCTACCCACTAGTTCGAGTCATCCTGACTGAGCCAAAATTCTAGAAAGAAGAGTCCGTATATTAATTAACAGAGGTAAACATATAGTATGACATTACAATTACTTAAAATAAACAACATTACATTCTTTCAATTTACTTCATTACATATAGGTACTCTCCTGTAAGTGTAAAATACTAATACCAATTTTTTTTCCTTTCCTTCTATTTTAGGAATAAGAAACATTATTTTAAGTTTTTAAATATCATTATAAATATCGCAGTGAAACCTAAACTCGAAAGCTTTTATCATTTAACTCTACTGGATAATAAACGTCTAGCTTTCAACCTCCTTTCATCCTATGTTACTTTTCAATTGAAATAGACAATAGTGTTTTCCACGATACGCTTTTAATTCTTGAACTGATTTCTATTATAAAGGACACGGCACACATGTTATAAAACACAAAAGAAAATGGTCTGAATAGTGTTTTGTCGATTTATTCCTATTTAATACCAATATGGTATTTGTTACAACTTACTTATTTGTTATTAAATACCATTGGTATTTGTTGTTGGTATTAAAAAGGAAAATATCGTTTTGTCGAACTAATATCGTAAATGCGGGCAAATACTCATACATAAAATATATATGCTATCAGCCTTTAAAATATTCATTTAATCCTTATAGCCAGCATGAGGTAATAAGTGTACCGAAATTGTCAAATGCGTTACTATGATTGAAAAAGGCATGCTTGGATGGTTTGGGCATGTTGAAGAATGGATGAAAGAAGATTGACGAAAGAGATATATACCCAAGGCAAGTGTTAATGGAGCCGTCGGGAGGGGAAGACGAAAACCAAAAGTGTCCATATATGTTCTTAATCATATAAAGCATTGATTTATAAATCTACGACAGTAAAGGAATTGAGTAAACAATACTTCCCCGGTTTAATTCCGTTGTTAATTCAAACTTCACCGTATTAACTTTGACAGCCGGCCGGCGTACACCAAGTTATGTTATATTAAGGGCTGGGTTAGATGGTCAACGATCCAAGTCCAGTAATGGTCACAAATCGGAAGAATGTTTATAAATCCCACAGCGCGCGCGTGGGCGGGTGATATGTAAATATTGTCCGTCTGTCTGTCTGCTATTTGTTATGCTGTATTGACCCAATGCATTGTATGGTTGTACCCTAGTCTTTACACGTGAGAGTCGGAATTGATTCCAAGGTTACCGATGCGTATGGGAAAATTTATAGACAGTCGTATGTCATAAATATTTACGTTGCATTTACATTAACATCTATTGCTGGTATTTTTCGACTATATAAATAAATGCTATATAAATAAATCACACGTATCAAGTAACAAAGTTTTCAATATACTCGTAGTATGTTATAGTATTAGTCAGTAGTTTTGTAGTTGACAATGTTTATTTAATTGGGCACTAATGTAAACTTTAAATAAATAAATGTACAATTTAAATGATAATCAAGTAGACAATTGCTTTTTTAATGTTTAACACATTTTATGTTTAAAAGTGCTTAATGGAAAAAAAAAAGAACAAAATCATCATCTTCCTAGCGTTATGTCCCGTGCTTAGACGGGGTCCGCTTAGACCATGATCCAGGATTTAGCGAATCTGGTAATTAAATTGAATCGACTGCCGATCTGACCTTCGTAACCCTAAGATAGGGGAACGAAACAATATTTGGACCATGGTTACAAATCCAAAGTTGTTTAAATTTGCAGGTTTTATCACGATGTTTTCCCTCACCGTCGAGCTAGTGGTATAAATACGTACATAGATTTGAAAAATCCAGAGGTACGTCCCGGGTTTTAATCCCGGGTTTGAACCCGCATTACTCGGTTTAGAGGCGCGTGTCCTTACTTTTGAGCTACCACCGGTTCCTTTCTTTAAAAAAAAGAACAAAATACCTAATATAAATTGATAAAACATCAATATTATTAATAAATGCCCCTAATAATAGGTGCTTAAACCTTTTAATTAAAACGTCATCTTACGAAGCGACTGCGCGCTAAAAACGTGATCAAATGTCTACCTATATAAAATTTCGTCTATAATCTCGAAGCAACAATCGATTTCTTATTAAATTTCAGCAGAACATTTATAACTTTATATAAGCGCCACCTGATAAAACTTTGCTTCAAAACAGTGAGAGGACCTTGCAGATATATTTAGCTCAATCTCAGAAAATAATATAAGTTACTTAGGAGGAAGTTGGGATGAGTCATTAATGACTGTATGATATCACATAGTTGCCAGTTTCTGATGAGCCTTTAATTGAAATAATGTGTTTTATTAAAATTATATCCTCGTTATTTGATCATCAGTGATGAAATTGGCATGTTAAGTGGACCATGTTCATAAAACAAAGAGCAGGATAAATTTATGAGATACAAAATCCAATAGTTTGATATGATGAGAGTATGCACGCCATTCCATTATCTTAATATTCGTATAAAAAAAAATGTAATTGAGACAGTGTCACTTTAATTATGGAAATAGTAAATAATATTCGGTGGTATTTATGCTTAAGATTATTATTATAAACATAATATGAATTATATTATTCCTGACTCATAATTTAATAGATTTTTTTAAGTCCTCGATCAGAATAATTACATTACAAGCAAGTACCTCCATACATACATTTTAAATCGCTCTCTCTCTTGTGGTTAAATATTAAGTCTTTTTTACGAATGAGTCCCACGAGAGTCCCAAATTATAAAAACGTTTTTAATATATTTACTTCAAACACCAACAGAAATCTACTTTAAAAGCTTGAAATTTCAGAGTGATAACTTAAAAACATTATTATAATAAAAATACTTAAAGTAATTTAATGACAATAAAACTATTATTTAAGTATTACTAGCGAAACACGACACGAGTGTTATATCTTAAGTCGACTTTAATGTTAGTGTAAGAAAACACGAATCGCTGTCTTGTAACTATAAGCTCCGTAAACTTTTTACAAAAGCGCCTCGGGGACTTAAACTTACTAATCATCGTGGGAATCCATTAAATATAGACCGTCTGTAACATAAACCATTTGAGTCCTCAAAGGGGATTTCGTAGACAATTTAAAACAGCGGGAAAATAAAAATAAATGAAAGAATGAACTGTGTAACGCTGGGAGACTTTCGCGGTTCGTTTCATTGAAATTTGGCTGATGTAATCCAATCGGAACATTGAACAGTACTCGTTTAAATATATAAAAAATGTTTATCAGACATACTTACAATAATGTGTCTCAAAGGAGAGCAACTTAAACATATATTATGTGGAATATTGTCACGAACATGAATAGCGAATCAAAATAACTAGGTAGGTACTTGTAGGTATAGATATAAAACAAAACTAGACCCCATTTCCCCCGGCCCAACGTACTATTTGCTCAAACTTTCCCGATCAGCATACATATCTAGGTAGCATGTACAGCATACATACGTAGGTAATTTAATTGGTGCAGTTTCGCAAAAAGCAAAACTGTCAGGTCCAGTGTATAAAAAACGCAGCAAGTCCGTATAAGTAAATTACTTTAAACTAGAAGCTACCGAAGAGTGCGGGAAAGGCAACTTAATAGAAACTTGTTTAATTTTTATTGGAGCTACGGTGGAAGTTCACCTGCCGCTACCGAAGAGCTACCTGTATTGAAATTATTTTATGGAGTGTATCAGAACTATTTGTAAGGTGGTGTGTGAATTTTATAAGAAATTGGTTATTTGAGAGCATACGTTGTAACTGTGCAACTAGCGATTTTATTTGGGTTACATTCAAAGGAACAAATGCAATATAAAAATGAGTTAAAATGTATAGAACAAAATGACAAATTCTTGGAATATCAACTGTAATACAGGATAAGGAGGTAACATTCTACAAATTATACATGTGTAGTTTTATAATTGTTTGATGGCCGAAATAGATATTTGACATTTTTGACACACATGAAGCTAAAATCTGATTTAACACAGAATATATTTTGTCCGCCATTTCCGTTCCACTGGTCTTCTGACTGAATTCGTACCATTTATACTAGGGAAAATATATTAAAATTTTAAATCGTATTCTGCTTTGTGTCTCGCTGTTTTACTTAAAACACCGAGTCACCACTAGTTTTATTCAAGGTCGTTCACATTTATTTTCATATTTATACCCTTCCGCCGCGTTCAATAAGAAGCGAAATACTCTTTATCATTCCCAATTCTGACGAGCGTTATCATTAATCATTTTATTCGAAAACAAAAATAGCAATCAAGATATCACGTGTTTTCTCTCATTTGACAACTTACAAATCGCCCCTTTACATTTCAATGGGCCAAAACAATACGCGCAATAATTGTAAACAAAGCCGGTGTAATCACCACAGCCATAAATAAGACGAGATAACAACCTCGCGCTGTAGATGAAAATTGCCGTGCAAAATAACGAATGCATTTCAGCCTCCCGGTCAATCAAAGTGGCGAAAGTATGGCAATCTCGGGCAAAGCGAACTGACGCGCCTATTCATAGTATTGCATTACTAATATTGCCGGCAATGAGTTCCAGAAACTTAATGTATTTTTAATGGCTACCCGACCCGCGGGCACGATCAATTTTAGAGCTTCGCGCCGCACTCCGCTGAATATAGCGCCCCGAAAACGAAAACAACAGCTAATTAGCACGAAATCGACGCGAAGAATTCGCAACGATGCACTCGTCGAACGAAACACGACGCCGAAACATGCGGAAACAATACTAGTTGGAACATGTGTGAAACGAAAACCATAAACCATAAGCTCTGATCGCCGAAAGACGCATTGTCACGGTCACGTCGAATCGTCCACAGCCATTATACAAGTCGACATTAGCTTCACAAAAGAAAAAGAAACACAAAAAGCGTTCGATGTCACGCCCATGCAGTTCGAAGGTTCTCACGCGACGGTCCCGAGCAAACAGTCGGGGTAACTCGAACCCGCCGCCTACTCTCATCTGCGACGCGACCCATTACTCGTGTTTGCTTACGAGTCCTCTGCGGGCCCGAGCTGGGGTAGCAATGGACGCGGAAGACGAAGATACTGTAGCAAGGATGCGCTCTAGGGCTTCGTAACAAGACTGACCGCGACACAATATCCTACTGCGAGAACAACAAAAGGAATACAGCCGCGAGGTTCGACACGTACGTATGTAACTTTACAATTTGGAGGTCCCATGGGAACTGACCGCGGGCGATGTGATAATTGCCTAGTTTGCCTAAAGCTCCGAACAAACCCTGAGCGAAGGTAAACGGCAATTACACGTCGGCTCGATGGGAAAGTGTGGGGATGGAAGAAATGGGCTGGTGATACGGCCGTGAATTATTGAAATCACAGTTATCTATGGGGGATAATAACACAGTTTAGCAGTTCGAACGGAAAGGGTCTAAACGGATTTATATCGGACGAGATTTATGGACGTTTCCTAAACATTCTGCAGTCCTTTTTCGTGGAGTTTTTTTTTGCGTTTGGAGCCGGTAAACTAATAATTTACTCTGAAAGCTATGTTGGGAGGTAAAATTTACTGAAATAGAGAATTACTTATTTAGTAAATATTTTATATTTAGATAATACGAAGTCCGATAACTTTGTTCATGATAATCGATATGACGACAAATATATTGCAATAATGACTGACAATTGCTGAAAACCATTTATACTCTCTCTTTTTACTATAAAATACATTCTATATTTTATGCATTTTGCACAGTAAAAAATATAAAATTAAAATATCAGGGATATACAAAATAGTATTTTCAGTGGACACAATCCCAATGAATTATATATTAGTAGTCAAGTCAAAATATTCTTTATTTATTAGGTTTCAAGGAAACACTTATAAATCGTCAAATACCTAGTATAAAGGATTATTTATGTTGTAGTGCAGTTTAGGTCAAGTACTTAGAAGCCGTGTTGATAAGTGAAATATAAATTTAAAAGTCGAATTAAAAGTGAGGAGTTAGAGGAGCACGGATAGCTCCTCGGGCGAGAACAAAGTTCGTAAGTAAGATAGATAGATTAATTAACTTAGTTAGGATTTAGGTCTCCCAAAGTTGGCTTCTAACATACCTACATGAATACATGTGGAGGAGAAGTAATCCTTAATTTTTTACGAAATAAATTATTATTATGAAATAAATTTTGCTCAAGAGCAAGTAGCATCTAGTTTTGTTACTCAATATTCCAGTTTTTGAATAATTCAGCGTATTTCTAATTTATATACAAATTATTGTTTATTAAAAAAATAAGCAGTAGGTATATTTGACAAGCCTAATGTTTATTACTGTATAATTGTATTGTATTAATTGTATGCTTAATTGAATACACATATATATATATATATATATATCTGAAATGGAAAGGCTAATAATTTAGGAATACATTCAGCTATTGCTAACCATAAAGTGTCGCAAAGAATATCATCATAAAATTCAGTCAAATTTCGAACCTCCTCTTTTTATTTAAGTCGTTTTGTGTATACTTAAATAAAAAATGGTAAAATGGTTGGCATTTTTAGTTTAGGTATACACTACCAAACCGATAGTTTTTATTCGCTGAATAAACAAACAGTTGTGACAATCAAATACACGGTCAATCAAATACTGGAATCAAAGTCCGGTGTCTGATTTCATACTAGCGTCTGAACGTGACTTTATCTACGTAGCCCGCAGAATTAAGTAAAAAAAATAATGCAGTCACTTTATGTCGCAGAAACGCGTGTTGTTAGAAGGTAAAAGATAGGTTAAAGATGTTCATATAAGCATCAAATTCCAATTACTTCCGTCCGATAGTGTGAATTAGAAATGAATACTCAATGGCTCATTCGGTAGTGACCCAGCACCATGCGCTAAGAGTTGTGGGTTCGATCCCCACCTAGAACAAACATTCGTATGATGAAAACTTGTGTTTGTTCTGTGTTAATATTACATATTTAAGTATATATTTGTAATACCACTGTTAATTCTGATATCCGTAACAAAAAAGCTTAGCTACTTTCCTCGGAGTCAGATCAATGTATGTGATGTAGTCTATTATTTATTTAGTCTGACATTTATACACAAACTTATTTACATGTCATAAACTAGTAAAAAACATTTAACCATCTCGATACGGGACTTTAAAAAAAACAAAAAGCTTTCACTGTCAACTTGACAGCTCAGTCGACCTTGTAACTTAATGCGACGTCGCATAACCGCAATTCCATTAATAATTGTTAAGTTAATTTTAGTTAAAAATCACATCTTTGCCGTTTCGTGCGGCACGAAGCCCGCTCGTATCAATCAAGGAAACGTAATTAATGTTCTGTCGGCTGTGCTGATACCCATCGCTGGCCGGTTTGCTTGTTGATATTAATAATTTAATAACAGTGCAATACAGTGATAGCATAGTGCTTGGTGGCAAGAGAAAATAAGAGTGAATCGCCGTAATTTATTTTTTAAATATGGGAAGGAATTGAATGGTACTTCTCTATTGCTAATGAATAATGATAGTTTTACATTTTTACATGTTATTGTTATAGGATTTGTATACTTAGATACAGATTAAAACAATTAGTTTTGTTAATAAATAAATATACTTTTTTTTTAATTTTACATAACTATATTTATTTTCAATCCTCTAGGCAATAAAAAAATACATAATATAGGGTTGGAAATGGCCCACTATTTTAATTATAGAAATCACTAGTTTTGGAAGTCCGTACCGTGGACACCCCATATGGCAGCTGTAGCAACACCCATGGTAATAAATAAAACACAACCCGAACCCTTATTGTTCTAAAGCTGTTCAAATTTTTCAAACGATTATGAATTAATAAACACGTACTTAAAATTTCCGCGAACTCGGTTTCCAAATTAATTCCATTAACAGTTCTGTTAACTGCTCGCCAAACTTAGAAGTTCCTTTCACCTAAGTTAGTTTATTTTTTTCGCCTTTTGCCTGTTAAGGAAACAGCACGGAAACCAGCTCTAACTACTTACCCAAGTTGGCCAACCTAAGATTGGTTCTATTTCCTGGGCTCGGTCGTGGTCGACGATGCGCGACCATCTCACGTCGGCCAATCTCGTAGGCCAATGTTTGTTCTGCATCTTGTGACAAGGGTCGGAAGCGTCCTTTTTGTTATCGTTTTGACCTAAAGAAATAGTTATAGACGTAGGAAAACATGTACTCTGTCGATATGTTCTTAAATATTTGTCTCATTTTGAATATATTATCTTGTATCCTTTTTATTGAATTTTAGCAACCCGCCGTGGTGCGATAGCAAACTCCGGAGCAAACTCCGGAGACCCTACCGACTAAACCACAGGCTGTCGATCTTCGGGCGCTAACGCAAAACCAACGGGATCCCCACTGTCGGGATTCATCTCGAAAAGTCTACGCAGCGCGCGCTGCCGCCTGGCGGCCCATCTCGAGGGAGTGATATTCTCCCCCAGAACACCTAGGGTGGTGTTTCACGACCACATAGACAGCTGTGTACCCTATCCTGACGGACCGGGTGTAACACCTGCAGTCGGCTTCTCCGGGGACGATAGATGGCCAGAGGACCCATCCCCTAACCCCCACGACCCCAAAGGCCCTTTTAGTCGCCTCCTACGACAGGCAGGGATACCTCAGGAGTATTCGGAGCCCCCCCTGCAGGGCGCAAAATAATGACCCTATACATAACCTATACCAACGTCTTGACACCCTATGTTACGGCACATGCTGAGCGGGGACCCATTTGGTACTTTATCGTTTAATCATTGTATGTTTAATTGTTAAATTATTGTATTTTAGTGCTAAAAATACGTTTATTCATTCGTACATATAAACCTTGCCCTTGAATCACTTTGTCTATTAGTAAAAACCGCATTAACATCACTTGCAGTTTAAAGATAAAGACCTTACAGAATTACAGAAGCTACCTTGTTTTATTTAAATTCTTTTAATGAATAAAATATGAACTACAGTTGAATATTTTCACTATTATTACATTGTAAATCAGTTTTTTACACGTGCGGCTTAATAGAAAAAAGTTTTTAATCTTGTTCACCCTGGTTACGCGTTCCAGGTATAAACTATGGCGTATTTTTCTCTGACTGACTTATCTTAACTTTGTGAATTTGTTTTAGTAATTTTGATGTAAAATGGTAAGAAATAAATTAGTAATGTAGCAAAGATGTAGGAATTTAGTAATGAATTCTATATTGCCTATATTTGTCGGTATTAATATACGTATAATAGGTATTGAAATTATATTTATTCGATTAAGAAAAGTGTGAATTAAAACACTAATTATAGCACAACATCGTTCTTTCTTACAGGTCATTGAATCGAGTAAATAGGAAAGTGAGTGAAAGAGAAAATTTTCGTTTAGAGCAAATAGCTCCTACAGATTCTATTTATTCCCGAACCTTAACGAATCTAAATAGAGCCGGCGGAGCCCTACCTGTACTGTGACCAAAGGCCTTGGGAATCATTATGTCCACAGAAGAGGTCTTAATAAAAATCCCTCGTGATCACCAGCCCGTGACGATACGGGCTTTTTAGACTAGTGTTGATTTTATTTGGAGCCGGTATTATATTGCTCAATCTACATTGTCATCGTTACAATTTAATGGTACATTCGGCTTTTTCATACTATTTGCTTTTGGAATTATAAAATGGAAAACGATGTGGTAGGCCAGCCGCACGGATTATTCACGTTGGAGAGTGTTATTTAGTTAACAAATAGAGAGAGATAATAACATCGAGCCATTTGTATGCTATGAATATTTTAATGGGTCGGACTATATTTATTCGGAATGTAGCAATATACCTAGTAGGGAATTCGGTTAAAGTGTATGAATTTCTAAATAAATAAATAAACAAATATTTATATCTTAAAAAGTGTTGTTGAAAATATAGCTTAGAGCCTCAAGACAAAAATTTAAATAAAATCCTTAACATTTAATAGTTGCGCTATACAGATAAAACACTTTAAAAGACTATCACACAAAACCTCTATCCATTTCAGAAACGCTACAATGAATAAATCCGCAATCTTTTTACACACTTAAACCTACACGAGCTGAAATTAATAATTCATTCTCATATATCCGAAGCACGCGAGTATGTCATAACCGGTAAAAAGGTTACAAATAATAATTACACTTTGTAAGTCCAGTAATACATAATTTGTATCCCCAACCTTCGTGGTTGGCATGTACCCGAATGCCTGGGCGCTTTTTGTAAAACGATTTACGTGGGAACAATTTTCCGTAATCCCTATAATTTGACGTGGGATCGGAGGTGTGTGTCCCTTAGGGCAGAAGTTCCAATGTCATCCCTTAGTTTGCTGGTTACGGCTAAGATCTTGTGAATAAATTTGTCGGAACTGGACTTTTGGGTCTCTGGGGCGCTAACTCGTGACGTTAGATTAATAAATATTGGTTGGGAGGTCCAGATTTGACACTTTATTGTTAACCTTAATTTAAGGGAAAGACGGATTATAGCCACATTTTTATTATTTTGGCGCATTTATTTCTTTTAAAACAATTAATTAGAGATGAGTTAACAGCTTAAGTAATAGATAGACATCCAGAGTATACCCAATAGAGTGGTAAGATAAATAAGTTTATTTGTAACAGTTGCTACGCTCTGATTAGCTTATTAGATTTGGCGGGTCAATAGCAAGATGCTGATTGGTCGATGATTGCTTAGATTAAATTGGGCATATGGTGACATTTTGACTGACTGTGACAACACACTAACCTGTTTACAAGTGTTATCACCCATATATACCACTACATCTTCTTTCTTTTTTACATAGTTTATGCTAAGGCAAGGATAGTCAGTCAGCAAGAAACAGATAAACAGATGGCATTACTAAAGTAAGTAGCTTAAAGAAGAAACTTTTACTGTTACCTAACTAATAGCTGGATATAACTTCAAATAATAAAATTATACTTTGACCCGCACTTTATCTATTCTGAGATCGCCAAAAAGTCCGAAGTTACTTTTCTACCAAGCGGAACGGGCCTCTAGGAGATCAAGCCGGTAAAGATAACCTATTATAATAAAAGATGACGGGCTTTTGTCAAGAAAGGTCTGCAATACAGGAAGTTTCACTATAATTACTTTTCTTTCATTTAACTTCTCCTTCAGCTTGGTAGTTTTCTTGCTAACATCTGTTACGAAACTAACTTGTATGAGGCGTTTGAATTAATTTTTGTTTTATCCTTAGTAGTCCTTATTAATACGTATTATAAATACAAAAGCAAATCTGTCTCTTAGTCGGTCTGTTACCGAAACCAATTAACCGATGCATATCTTTAGAAAGGATATAGGCAATATTTATACCAAAAACATCTCGCAGGACTTACGATAGATAACAGACCGCATACAATGCGAACGGAACCGCAGGCTTAGCTAGTCACAGTATAATGCTATTCTTGCTGCCCTAAAGGGACGCCTAAAACACGGATGGAAACTAATCAAAATACACGTCTCTTATAAATAATACGATCGAGAATGGAAATGCAGTCTTAATATATCTTTTGCATTCGGAATCGATTTGCATCGATAATACTGGATCTTCGTTCATAAACCTTTGTCCGTATGCAGGGGGCAATTGGTTCCACATGCTTGTTCCCTGACTCCCGAGGCGGAACCAGGGCGGTCCCAGTGACTTCATAGCGAAGGTTACTCAACCAAGACCTTAGACGACACAATTATTACTGAGTTTACAATATTAAGTATAAAATGGCTTAGATAGTGATAATTGCTAGAATGAATACCTACTAGGCAGCTATTTTTATAGATAGTAGTTTCTCATAGAAACTATTTTCATACATTTACTTTGTAGCCCAACTTATCATTAAGAACACCCAACAATTATCTAAAGTAAAATTGACAGATAAATAAATAATTAATCTTTCCACATCTTACAGATAGGAGTTCCTATCTTATACTTATAATAAAGAAGTCCAAATGTACAATTTACGTTCATAAAACTATTATAAAAGCACTACCAATTGTTATCGCTTCTATGTTACTCCAACGCGATCTTAAAATTAGTTATGCATTTGTTTCAGACGTTGAGTAACACAACACAATCTGTCACCTTCAAACCCGCTACATTTCTCATGTGCAACCTTCAGTTCCCTTCGCATAATCATGGGAAACTAGACCGCGCATTATGATATATAACATTATGGTTTATTGGACGAAAAACGACAACATTGTTCACCGTGAAGGCGTTTTTTCTTAAATCAATTTGCTAATCAATGGTGGGTGAGTAACGAGAAAGCTGGGTGGCTGCGTCTCCCACAATGCACTTAAGGCGTAGATACATCTATGTGTGGAGGTAATCGTTGGTTATTATACGGTTTTTTTAAGGGGAGAAAATCTTTGGCAAAGCGATTTACGGTTATGGGCGGATTTGTACCATTAGCTCGTTAGTAAGGAAACTAACATTTTTGTTTGATTCCTCTGTCTAGCCACCATGAAGATCAGATAGTTGTCGCTTGAAAGTTATATCCAGGTAGACCTATAAGTTAAGACTTAGCGTTGACCGAAATAAACGCGTGTTTGATCCCTGCACTTTGGCAGTTAGTTTTTAAAGAAACAAATATTTGTGATAAAGTGTGTTAACTGTGTTCTAATTTACACAACACAAGTGCTTATGCTACTAACCTTTAAAAAGCCAGACTAGCTAAATCGTTGATCATGGTCCAGACACCTTTTTTTTAATATCGCGAAGAAATAACGCACCGTCATCCTACCCAGGGGGGCAGGGTGGTGTGTGGTACTTCCGGGGTCCATTGAGTAGGGGGCCCCTGCTCCGGCCAAAGGTGGAAGTGGCCGGGGTAATACCTACTAAAACTCCGCGGTACCCCTCATCGCCTGAGTAATCATTGCCAAACCCAGGCAAACCCTTAGGACTAACGTAACGTAATCCAACCGATGGTAATGAGAATGTTTAATCCGAATACCGCACAGATACTTTCATAAAAGCGCATGCACAACTTTACTTCGCTCAGTGTATCACTTCTTACATGTTATAAAACAAAGTCCTTCGCTGCGTCTGTCTGTCTGTTAGCGATAAACTCTAAAACTACTGCACGGATTTTCATGCAACTTTCACCAATATATATAGAGTGATTCTCGAGGAACGTTTATATATATCATTTAATACATTGGCTAAAATATAATGATAGATATTTGTTGGAGGTGTCGGAAAAAATTAAGCCGCCACGCGGGCTAGTTCTACATAAATCAAGCCGCGGGCGTTATGTGGCTTAAAATAACTCCAAAATAGCTCCAAGGACCATTTCGATATTGTTCAACATTTATTAAATTTCTAAAAATAATTTAAATAACTTTAAAATTTTAATATCAATAGAGAACGAAGCGGGAGATCGCGTGACAATAGTCACGCCAGTACCTAGGCATTTTTAAGTAAGTATTTTACCCAAGTTTCTTTACCCTCAAGGGCGGTTAATGTGTCCCTTGCCCTTACATGCGCTTAAATAATCAACATGTTTAATAGCTAACCAATTACTCTTAATTACCATTTTTCCATAACTTCATATTTTACTTTCAATAATATAATGAGATGTTTTCACACGTTTAACAACTTACATACAATTAGTACGGTCATATAGGTGCAATGACCAGCCTTTTTTTGTTGCATTTATACAAAAAAAAATCTAAATGCGTCATTCAAAAATTTATAAAGCGTGATCGACATACATACACAACATAACGTCCGTAATCCCTAAAGGGGATGGCAGAGCCAAAGGGGCAGCAAGTCCCCTTAACCACATTCAGCCAAAATAAAACTGGACTGAGTTAGATGGAAAATTGTGACCAAGTAGTGGCGTGGCTAGCTCGTCGCCTACACAATCACATACCCAAAACCCGATAGCCTAGCAAGTCGCCTTTTACGACATGCTAGGAAAGTAACACAGTTGGTAAAAAGCAAGAAAAGTATTTATGTACACCACCAGACATTTCCTCGCGTTATGTACATATAATATCACAGACCTAAGCTTGTTTACATAAATAAGATATACCATTATGAAATCAACGTCTTGTATTTTCAGCGAATTAAATATTCCGTGATTCTGGCAATCAAACGTCAAACAATTATTATATTTATAACTTCAAGGATCAATTAACACAAATATTGTAACGACTTCTAATATTGGAAAAACGATTGAAATTCTGCAGATAATTACAATGAGTGTAGTATAATTGTTTTCTATTTGAGTCACATCGGAATGGGATCTGTGACTGATATTAGATTCTGTTACAAGCATTGAAATCGTTTTCATAAATTTCGTATCATAATGTTATTGGATAAGGAATTTTAGTAAAGTGACTTTAATACTTAATTGAAGTTTATTGTATTTACATACATGTGTTTACCCGCATCTTCGTCTGCGTATTATATTTTTGTTATATATCAGCAAAGAAAGTCTAGTCAGAATCGGTTTAGCAAATTTGAAGATTAGGCGGAACAAACAGACGGACAACATTGTCAATAATAATTTTTTTATTCAAGAGCGGTGCATACTTAAATTTTTTAGTAAAAGCTATCATTTTGTATCTACAAATCGATGAATGAATCATCAAGGACATTTTGAACCGTACATATTATTGAACAAATAGGTGAGGCGAGGTCATTTCCACCTTTCAATGAAATGAATAAAGATTGGAACTAATAACTGACTGTTACTTTGAGTATTATCCCTTCAATAAGTTAGTAGAAAAGTATAATTAACTGAAAGTAGGTAAACAATGATGTTTCAGCAATAATCTTTGCGCCTACAATACAAGTAATTCATAGAGAACATAGATTAATATCATTACTATGTTAGGATAAAGACAACATTTGCAGTAAGATAAGATAGTCTGTGAGTAAGCTGCGCTTTAGTTAAAATGTTGAGTTATTGATAAAATTACAGGCGCAGGCTTGGCCGCAAAAAAGCAAATTTTCGTACGTACACATTTCGGAGATAGGTACTATAAATAGTGTTTTTACAAAAAATATAGGTTCAAACTGGCACTAAAAAACATAAAGAAATTGTTTCATAATCATATTATGTAATTATCTCCCGATCGTACCGTGTGAACGCCGCTTAACCCCGACGGGTGTGCACCAATACATCAATTTGGCGAACGCAACCGAACTTCTGTAATTAAGCAAATTGGACTTACGTATCGTGATGAGATCTGCGCGCTAGAACGAAATTGTAAGAGTGATTCTCCATTCAGATGCAGGTACGCGCACCGGGACTCGCACGGACCGATTCCCGGTACGAGTAATTGCATAATTGGTTGCGGTTCACCTCGCCTATAAGTATGTTTCATTTTCGATTTGATATTTATCTAGCTATTTACTGATTAAATATTATTATATTTAATATGCCGAGCCATTTTAATTACGAATACATCTCATTAGAGGTAATTATTTGGTTAGATATTTGTTTTTGTATAAGATCCATTGTGTGGGTTGGGCCCTCGATAAGCTTGGTAGTGTATGTCAGACCTACATCGGCGTGTGAACCGTTTTTAATTGATTGATAATTTGAATGAATTAATATCAAATTAGACAAATAAATCCACAGTAATAAAACTAGCTAATTATATTTTTAAGGCCATGGTAATCGAATTAACTGCATTTATGAACTTATATTCATGAAAATCAGCGACTTACGACAATTTCGTTGCACTGTAATTCACGTGTAATAAAAAACTTACATTGTATTTTCATTACACCGGTAGATAAACATATTTCTAAAGACACGGCGCCCGAGGAGACTTTATATAACCGCAAAAATTCAATAAAAACGTGCTCGTATTTTCCCTACCTGGCAGGTTTAACCCTACAATAATAAGAGCCAATGAGGCCGAAACGAAAAATAAAATAAAAGTAAAACGTGAGGGTAGAGCAACAATTCAATAGCGCGTGTTTGTGTCGCGCGGCGAGTTACACGATGTCCCGGTCAGGGCTGCTAAGCTTCCGGGATTACGGGGTGACCAGCATTTGCATACCGGTTTTTCGGATGTTGACACATCGCGTAATCCATTGAGTAATGATGAGACAATTTGTTTGTATTCAATTTGTTGTCAATTAAGTGTATGTATAGGTAGGTGCATCAAATACAATTTATACTTATATATATATTTTTGTCCAGATAATAAATTGAATTGCATTATTGATACAGATAAAATATATCAGTGGCAATCCCAATATTAATTGCAAAATATTAATACATTTTAATTTCCGTACACGTATAAATAATAAATAGGTATATTAACGAGTATACTTAATACACCAATATTATTAGGCATCTATAATATATTACTTTTTTGCATGGACTAAAAATAATAAATATTTTGTATTTTATAATTTTAAGAAACCTTCGTTAAGTAAAATATATTTAAAACGTCACATCTTTCAATGCACACACAACACACACGTGATTTATGGCACGTAGGCAACCCTTATGGCGAGCCCCTGACCTCTAGCAGTCTCCCGGGCTCCGGCGACCCAATAACAAATTTAGATATTTCAGATGCGATTCCGCTTCTGACTCGGCCATTTTTGATAAGCCTGCACATGTAACATGCATGGTAATAACCAGGGTCGATTTATACGCTGCGGACGTGTTTGCGATTATTTTGACCGGAACAGTCATGATGTGTAAAAATAAATTGTATATGTAGTGCTGGATAAGTGGGCTGAATGAATGAACACTAAATAACTAAATTTCAATGAAAATATACAAAGTCTTGCTACATATTATTTATACGTGCATTGAAAAAATATATTTGACTTGTTATTTTACACATTTTATTTTACGGCACTAAAGTCCTCCGAAATTGCGCAATTTACAGACACCATTATTGCAAAAGTGGGCTAAGGAAAAGAACCATGAATTGTCTACAACAATATGGCGGTTATAAAAAATGCTGCAATACATTTGATAGAGCACCTATCTAGGCAATATTTAAAGGCCTAAACCTTACCTAAACCTACCTTCCTTTTAGAATCCTTTACTATTACAGGCTAAGAAAACGGTCAAGGTTCCATTTAAGGCGGCACTAAAAAGGACATCAATCCAACTAGCTGGAGCGGTAAAAGAAAAAGTAATTGCTTGGTTCAGATGAAATCCATCCTAGGATTTAGGGTCAAGCAGTCGATCTGTCAGGAGATCTATTTGGGAAAATCTGTCTGTCTTTTGAAATTAAGAACGCTTCATCTAACTACATAGATAAACATTTTGGGTCGCTCTTTGAGCGTATACACTAGTACCTACCAACATTGATTCACTAACGCCGAAATAAATCGTGAAAAACACTACTTACAATTATTATAAATATTAATATTAGATACACAAAATATAGTTTCCTACTATTTAACCAATTTATCACTGGATTCTCTCTAATAGAGTTAAAGAAAAAAACAAGAATCAATTCTTAGTCACCATGCAGAGCGACTAAGGACCGAAGATGTGTATATGTGCAGGCCGCCAAATACGTGCTAATTAAACTAATCATTTATGTGATAAGGTAACAAATGTTATTTATTAGACCTGACTAAAGATATGCCTTTACACATTCTGTAACAACTGTTAAGACAGAATGTGTTCTGAACAGCTTAAGTCTTAAGCTTAATCCTACACGCGCTTAGGGATTAAGCGCCAAAACATTCCTTATGCACTTAGTCTCAGACATACAAAGGGTGGATTCACTATTTGCCTATCACAGTTTACTTATTATAATGCTAGTCTTCATCTTAGACAGCGGATGCATTACTTATAGTGTGCTAAAAAGGAGGATAATGATTTAAAACACGCCAGACTACATGTGTACAGTGTTTTGACTAACAAACATCAACTGTTTAACCAAAACCAAACAGTAACTATTCAGTAAATTGTGCACAAATTAAACGTTTCTTGTTATTTCTTGTCTTGCAATTTATACCAATAAATTCGTCAAATCTAGGTGCCAGCCAAACTAAAAAAAAAGTTGACACTTTATAACAAATTACCTTACTAATAACAATTTGAAACAAATTAGTTAAAATATGAGTATTTATTAACTTGCTATTGATTCTGTATCTTTAAAACCTATTTTACCACCCTTCACCAAGAAACAACAAATTGCAAAATTCCGAATTGATGACGACCGTATATAATTACGCGGGCTGGCACCGACTCCAAAACTAACTGATTATTGTAAATATTTAAATACGTGTTAAAGATTAATACTTTCAACGAAGCAGCCGGAAGAATTTATTTTATACTTTTTAGTGTTTACACATTTAAATAGCTATTAAGGCAGGTTCTTACTTGTGTTTTTTTCATAAACATTTTTTGCGGGGTTTTTTTAAATCTAATAGGGGTAATTTTATTTTTGTTAAAATTTAATTCACAATTTTCCTTCTAAACTAGCCCGGCTTTATTTTTGGCTGAATGTGGTTGGAGGGGCTTGCTGCCCCTTCGACTCTGCCTACCCCTTCGGGGATTACGGGCGTGATGTTATGTATGTATTTTATTTGCAAACACACTATTGGTTATATGTTCAATATGACTAGCTCGATGACTCATTCGGTAGCTACCCTGCCCTATACCCCAAGAGTTGTGGTTCGATTCTCACACTGTACAAACATTCGTGTGATCAATACTTGTGTTTGTTCTGTGTCTGGGTGTTATAATCCAATATTTAAGTATATATTCGTAATACCACTGTTGTTTCTGATATCTGTAACACAAGTGCCTAAGCTACTTACCTCGGAGTCAGATCACTGTATGTGATGTAGTCTGATTCTATTTATTTAATGTTTTAATATCACTTATATCTCATACGTATATTATTACTCTGTGCTCATACCTAGCCGCGTTTAAGCCGCTTGTATCCTAGATTTCGCGATTCAAACTATTCGATGTAATAACAATTCGGGCTATGAGATAAAGGTTTAGGTGCGTCTTTATGTAATTGTCCATTATTGTGGATAGTTTTGTATAGGCTTTGTGTTACTTCAGGTCAAGGCCAAACTCTTCTCCCTAGCGTTATGTTTCGTTCTTAGTGAGATGAAGATGTATTCCTAACTGTCAAGCCATTGCTATAGGTAAATTCATTACAATTAAATGCAATACAATGGTAAATAAAACTTAACGTTGGACTAAGCGTCCAAGGCGTAAATACAGAAAGAAGGTATGTATGTAATAAAAATCGTGTATTGGTACCACAATGTATTGAATACCAAAATTATCAGTTTATTTTTATCCCAGCTAATCGAAATGATCCTCAGTCAGCTTGGGAGCTACTTCTGCAGACGTAAATAGTTATATGTATCATGGTCTTTAGAAGGCACACAACAGAAGTTAACCGTCACATTCACAAGTGTTGATACATACTTGAGTACGTCTATCCGTCACTTAGTATTCCACAACACAAGCATACATGCCTAGTTTGGCATCAGAGAATTGGTGTGTCAGCAGGGCCATCTGTATCCTATTGGAGGTCCTGGGCACGTTACACAAACACATAAGAAAGTTATAGGATTTTTGGTAAGAATTATTGATGAACCCATTGAAAATGTTAGACTAGGGGGACCCTGGTCTGGGCACGTGGCCAAAGTGCCCAGTGGGAAAGAGCGGTCTGTGTGTCAATCTATCTTCGTTCTTAAGTACAACCAACAGAACAACCGTCACATTCACAAGTGCGTAGAGAACGCCACCCGGCAGAACCATCAGCCCGCAACCACATGGGTTACTAACAAACACATGCCGGCACGGTTCAGTGCGCACGCGCACGGTGTCTGCGTCACTCGAAAGTGGGCTATGGAATACACTAGAAACTTGTAGCTATCGTATTCCTATAACAATAGCTGCAGTATGGATAAACTATGCGTGATAAGCAGCCTATGTGTCCCATGTTGGTCTGGGTCTTAAAAGAATGTGCCAACTGTGTTCCTTGTCTGGGATGTCGTAAAAGGCGACTAATAGTATATCGGCTTTATTTTTGACTGAATGTGGTTGAAGGGGTACGCTGCCCCTTGGACTCTGCATATTTACAAAATAAATATAAATAATGTTGATCCAAATCAGTTCAATGGGTTTTTCACATAAACAATAATAGGTTTATTATAAAAGTATAACAAACAAATTTACTTTCACAATTAAATTATAATATCAGTCATAAACACGATGCCTTGTCATCTCCCAGCAAACATTATTATGTATTGGATTTGTCGTCACCGAGTTTACTTTGCTTTACATTTAAAATATTTTTATATGCGGTCAGAAATAGATTCAATACAACGCCTATATCTTTATCGAATTTCTCCAACGTCGGCAGGAAATTAAACGAAATGTGTTTGCCTATTCCAATGTCGATTTATTTGTTCCCGATATGCAATGAGGATAGTTATCATATTAACGGATGCTTTGCAATGCCAAATTGTAACCTTATGTCAATGTTCCAAGGTTTATAATAGCGTAAATGCATGTAATCTTTGACAGGGTTGCCAGTCCTAAATCTTTTGTGTGCAGTAGTTTTATTTTTGGTACCATTTCGGTTCATATTCTAGAAGCACTTAAATTAATCAGATCTAAGGAATTTGGCATAAGACGATAGCGAATTTGACAATATCTAGATATTTTAAATAATTTAAAAAAATTATATTATATTTAATAGATAATAATTGGATTATAAAACTGCTTATATTCTGGATTAATAATCAAGCCGCCTTTCATCTTGTACAATTCAACAGGTTCCCAAAGAACTAAGAATACCAATATAAAGAAAATGTACATTTTACATAACACAACATAACATCACGCCTACAATCCCCGAAGGGTATGCAGAGCCAAAGGGGCAGTAGGCCCCTTTAACCACATTAAGTCAAAAATAAAACTGGGTTGGGTTAGATGGAAAATTGTGAAATAGTAGTGGCTAGTGGCTAGCTTGTCGCCCACACAGTCACATACCCAAAACCCGATATACCATTAGTCACCCTTTACGATATGCTAGGCAAGAACCACAGTGGGCACATTATTTTAAAGTCCGAGCCCAACATGTGGGCTGGGTCAGATGAGAATTGTGAAAAGTAGTCACAAGTGACTAGCTCGTCACCTACACAATCACATACGCAAAACCCTATATACTATTAGTCGCCTTTTACGATATTCCATGCAAGAAACACAGTTGGCGCATTCTTTTTAGGTCCTAGAACAACATAGGACATGTGGAATGTACATTTTAAACGGATGAAAACTAGGTACGACATGTAAAATCTGCTTATTATATTAAACTCACTGAATGGTGAAACCATTATGTCATTTTGCTATTAGGTATGACATTATAATATTACTATGCTGACAGCCCTATAATAGTAAAGCAATGATTTGCCCTGATAATGCGATATAAGTGAAATATTTGACCAGGCTACAAAAGTTCAACACGAACCATTGGAAAAAGTGAAAACGTATATAATAAAATTCAGTTTCGATAAGAGCAAGCTCAAACGATAGTTTAAGTAAACAGCTGTGTTTAAACGTGATAAATCAAAGCACTTAAGTTGATAAGGAGTCAAGGGTGTATTTAAATTAAAATAATTCGTTTCGTAAGGGCCCGATTATCATCAAGGTCGCACGTAAAAGCTAGTCTACATTTCTTTATTTACTTCAAAGGACTGATAGTTAAATATTCATTATTGCAAAGCAATTTACATGTTTTGCCAGTAAAAATTGAATTATTAGTTAATACTCTAAATGAAAACAAAAAGCCAAAAGAGATCAGGCGGATCGTAAACTCGAAGATATTCACTGGCTTATTGGTGGACACCAATAAGCCAGTGAATATCTTTAGTCGTCTCTCAGCTTGGAAAATAAACTCCTTGTATATAAATCCATCCTAAAATCTATCTAAGTATATGCCCTAGAACTCTTGGGATCAGCAAGCCATTCGAATATTGAAATACTACTACGTTACCTAGTACATGAGTATAAGTACATGAGTAACTACAAATGCCAACAGTGAAAGAAATTATAGAAAAGTCCTATAATAATTATAAAGAAAGACTCCAATAACAAAGAAATGAACTAGGTGCGACACTACTGGAGTCCTCAGAGTCCACATATAGACTTAAAAGAAAGCGAATAGCATCAATATAACAACACCGATAAATATGGAGATGACTCACCACAGGGTGTACAAACTTGAACTGCTAATTAAGACATACAAATCTGAAAAAAGCTCAATAGGCTGATTGCAGATAAATAAATAAAAAAATAACTAATACTCAATACTAAATAATTTATTAACTAAATAAGATAATTTTCGGCTCGTTTTGACTTACGATATGGTAAAGAAGCAAGGTTTAATATTCCAGTGGTGGCCCAGTTCCGTTGACCACAATGGAAACTCATGTACCTACGTCTAGCTATGGACAAGTATAAGCTGATGATATATAATGATATGATCATGAAATATCGTAAATCACTACCTACACATATCTACGACTTTATTCAAAGTCTCCTGAGGATAATTGATGTAAAAAAACATTAAAACGTCTCCTAACACACGTATTATTGTGTACTTTACAAATATATTGTAGTCTAATATATATGTATTTTATTAAATTGGCCATATGCATTTGATGCGCACTCTTAAAAAAATGATGTATTTTTCTCAAGCTAAACATAAATTATTTTGTTTTCAAACTAGCAAAGAAGTGTCATTAATCATGAGACCAATAAAAACAATAAAAGGGAATACCTAACGCCTTTCCCCTCGCTTACTTATTATAATGTGCAATTAGCCATGACAAATGGAGAAATTCATTTTCCGCTAATAGGTAGGTACGATAATGCCTATGAAATTGCCGCTTCATGGTATTCTGAACATTATAAGTATCGGGTAAGCCTAGCTTCGTCTGAGTAGACTCGATCACAGAGACTTACAGTACATTAGCTGGATTATATCGAAAAGATGAATGAATATCCTGAAGATCCTTACTTTTTTACTCTTTCAATTATAGAGGCTCCGCGAGGCGGTGGTAGCTCAATGGTAAGGACACGCGCCTCTTAACCGAGGAGTGCGGGTTCAAACCCGGGCATGTACCTCTAGATTTTTCAAATCTATGTACATATTTATACCACTAGCTCGACGGTGAGGGAAAACATCGTGATGAAACCTGCAAATCCAAACAACTTTGAATTTGTAACCATGATCCAAAAATTGTCTGGTTCCCCTATCTTAGGGTTACGAAGGTCAGATCGGCAGTCGCTTCAATGTAATTACCAGACTCGCTAAATCATGGATCATGGTCTATGCGGACCCCGTCTAAGAACGGGACATAACGCTAGGAAGATGATGATGAATTATAGAGGCTCCGCGTTGGACGTTTTTATCAATATCACATTCTGCCCATGTTTATTCAGGCAACAGGATAATATTGGATTATTTGATCAAATAGTTAAGTTGTATCATTTAATACTTTTACTGTCGTCATCACAATCACAAATCTAGTTATAAATAAAGCCTTCATTCTTGGTACCTTCATCATCACGCTCGTAATCCCGAAGGGATAGGCAGAGTCTAAGGGGCCGCAAGACCTAAACACATTTAGCCAAACATGGGCTGGGCTGGGTTAAATGGAAAATTGTGAAAAGTTGTGACGAGTGGCTTACTCGTCGCCTACTCAATCACATACCGAAAACCCTTTAAACTATTACTCGCCTTTTACGATATGCTAGGCAAGGCAACACGTTGGCATTTTTTTTTAGTCCATCATGGGACTTTTACTTTAGTGTGATGACGAATCGTATCTGTGACTTTCCGTACTTTAGTCATATGAGTAAATAAACCTTTACTCCTCTATGCTTTAGTTAAACGTCTACCCCTTGGTGTTATGGAGGCCATCGTAAAATAGATGAATATCGTAAAAATTTTATACCTTAGCTGGGCGACGATGAATTGCTTACTGTGTAGGAAATACAATAAAACTCTTAAAAAAATTCCAAGATAAAGCAACGCATATTCTTTTTGCTATTTTATTTAAGAATATAAGTGGGACCCCTCATTTTATTCTTTTTACAAGCACTATTACCGCTTAGCCATTTGTAATGAAATTTTATACGCCAAAATTTTAAGTCCTAAAAAAATACCCTAAAGAATCTAATTTATTTATTCCAGAAAGATAAACAGATACCACGCGACCTACGATAGTCCCTCTGCAACTGAAAACTAGCATAACATGAGGATAAGTCATTAGGAACATAAGGTACCATAGTACAATATTCCTTTTTTCTACTGAGTTCCATTAGTTACAACCAACAAATATGATACTGTATAATATCACGTTTAATTGTCTTCTTATTCCCCACCTCGTTAGCAGGTCAAAGGACGGTTTAGGTTATGTTTTATGACCTACGTAATTATTCTAATTAGAGCCGAAAATAGGTACTTACAGCCACTATGCATTCCATTGCGAATGCTTTCACCGTTCCATGAATTAGCACTCTATCTAGGACTCACCTCATTAACATACCTGCTTGATATCTGTACACTAAGGGTTTGTTCACACTGGGATGTTGAATACCAGCATTTTCTGTCCGTTGGTTGAGTGGTCAGAGACCCTGGCCACGAAACCGAGGGTCGCGGGTTCGTATCCCGCTAGGTGTATGTAAATGTGTAGATAAATGTTTCGTGTGATGAACATTTGTATTCGAGTCATGGTTGTTTATACACGTATTTAAGTATGTCTATCCGTTCACCTAGTATCAATACCACAAGCTTAAAAGCTTAGTTTGGAACTAGGGAATTGGTGTGTCAGTCTGAAGAATTTTATTTTTTTTAGAATTTACATCACTTATTACCTGTATAATCATTGCGTTATAAAGTACACGTTCCTCGTTATATGTGAGATACGGTTTAAAACGTAGATATATGATTTTTTTAAATCTGGGTACGTTTTTATGGTAGATATATCACAATCTCGGCACAGTGAAAACTTTGTTAGGAGTTCTAAATATTTAGACAACTATACAATATAACTATATAACCATTATCTAATTTGTCTCGTTAACCATCCTCGGTGGTAGAAAGGTCCGATGCTTCAAAATAATAACCAGTCTTACCAAACAGTCCTGGCTAGATACGAAATTCAACACTAGGAAAATGATCATGAAACTATATCACTTAAGTATATATGTAATTACATAACATCACGCCCATAATCCCCGAAAGGGTAGGCAGAGTCAAAGGGGCAGCAAGTAGTTACAAGCATATTTTTAACCAAAAATACCCCCAAAGAACCTATTTAATCAACAAATATTTCTACTAGTTTCAGGCATCTCGTGCGTTAGACGTTACGTCTGATGCGAATCACTGAACCAAGGAAATTGACAAATTACACTATGTTGTGTCTCAAAGAAAGTCGTTATTTATAAGTCAGAACAAGTGTACGTTAGAATATAAACGCTTTTGAAGTAAAAAGGGTCGTTTATGATATACCCAACGTTCACGAGAGACACTTGGGATTTTCGCGAGCGTACATATAATGTAGTAAACTCATCACTAGTGTGAACAAGTTCTAAGTTACGATCATACCTACCTACACATAGCATGGACTTCCACGTGAAAAGATTTCAGGAAAAAAATGAGAGTCCGTTATGAAATTATCAAGCCGCTTTTTTGCGAAATGGCGCACGAGTCTTTTAGCGTCGGCACCTTTTTATGAAACACAGCTAGCTGGCGTGCCGTTTATTAATGTTTCGTGTTCCAAAGCAGGACATGACATTTTTCATATCCTCCTGTAGTGAATCCTTGTCCCAATATGTCGGCGTTCCTGTGTCGTTTCATGAGAAGCACGAAGACACTACCGAAAGTTGTGTGCTATACAGATGTACTTGTAAGTGGTTTTTCTAGTTGAAAGTTTGCACGCACAAAGAAGTGTAATGTTACTTGTTGTAAGCGTATGTTTGCTGGTAGGCTATCGACAAATATACTTAAACTTAACTACAAAGTTAAATAGAAAAAAAATAAAAATACTTTTATTTCTTCAATCTTAAACTACATGTTTAGAGACGCCCTGGAAGTAATAAATACTTGTGTTGGGGATGTTTCACTCCTTCCACATTTATTTTCAAACAATATGAGATTTAAGAGTGAAATATTATGTGTAACTTTGTCCTCATCGAAATCCTAAGATGATATCTTATTGCTTATAACTGGAGACAAAAGTTAGATCATTAATCAATTTGTTTGGTCCTATGTAAGCGGTTAAAAGACAGTTTTATCAAATTTAGGATCATGGTTAAATATAACCCTGACTTAGAGACGTGACAAAGCACTTATAGAACCTTGGTTACGACTTAGCGAAAAACATGCATTATTTATTTGAGCAAAGACAATCGTATATAGCATAACAGGTAGTATAAGATATACCATGACAATAGATCATGATGAAAGCAATAGGTCGATGGTCATTAACTTTAGTACCTTACCGCACAACTAATATCTGATTGTTTGTTTGTCGTGAATCACGAAGAGGCTTGACATGTCGTTTTGCATAGGAATAGCCAAAGCCATGGAGATGGGCATGGAAGTATTCATAGGCATAGCACAATTTACATTTATACTGTGTTCGGGTCACGCAAACGCACCATAGATGTAACGATAGCAAGTAAGTAGATACGCAAATCAGGTACTTATAGCACGAATGTTGTCAAATAGACAGACAGGACAGATTTCCACTTCGATTCTCAGTTTAGAAAACGTGGTCATTCGAACGCACTCGGTTGTAAAACTGCGTGCATTCACGTAATCTCCATTTGTAGTCTCATATAGTTTTTCTATATTACCCCGTCATTTTACTTGATTTTACTTTACGTGGCGAGGGAAACAAGGAGACCACGTCGCTATGGCAACGAAACGGCTAAGGAATATTAGTTTCCTGTTTGTTGACATCACCATAGTAGCGCGAAAATGCTTCACACCACGGTTCGTTTGAAGATAAACATGAACACATAAAGCGCATAGTTTTTTCAGAGATATTCACTGAGAGCTTTTAACGACCCGACTAAAGCAGTGAATGAGAACTGCAAACTATTTTAGACTCTATGGTTACCACCTACTGGCATATACCTTCTATCTTCCATACGTGTTTGTCTGATTAAAAGTTATAAGCATAGCGGAAATTTAGAGGAACCAATCAATTGATAAGTACAGGGATTTTTTTAATTCAAAAGGCGTCATCTATTTGCTTTTCTAATAAGGATATTTTCTAAGAATGCTTGAGTAATTTTAAGTACCTATGACTTAGATTAAATCAAAATAATTTAATCTAAGACCTATGATGAAGAAAAACAAAATTTTATTATTTCTAAACTTATTCGTGACTTTGAATTACCTAAGTGAAGTGTTGGAATTAAAATAAACACCTTTCATAAATGTTTCGTGATGTTGCGTTATAAATTTAGTTTCATTGTTGTTCACACCTCATTGTATTTACATTCATAAAAATAATTGAAAAGCAAACATGCAAATATGACTTTGTTAGCATTACAATATTGTATACAATGCAGTGCAACTACTCAACTACGAACAGAAAAACTGCAAAATGATGAATAAGAATTATATAATATCTACTAAGAATTATATGTCGTTTTGCATAAATAGTAAACTGCTGTTTTGTAAAATAACATCCTAATTAATTCACAAATAAATAGGAGGAGAGAGGAAAATAATTTTGGAGTGAACCAACTTTTTATAAAAAGTAAAACTAGAAGCCTTTTGAAATATTAATACTTATTATGTTGTCTCCTTTTACATATCACAGGAAGTGTTATTTTCCCGGTCCTTTGGAATGTTCTATAGGGGTACAGTCCCATTAATATTAATATTAAAATAATATTTTTTATTCATCACATGACACGTATTACAATGAGAAGATGACTCAATAGCTAAGTATAGTCTGTAGAAATTCGGACCCGCTACAGAGTCTACAGTAAGTCAAACTTAAGACCTACTTTGCTTGGCAATTGGTCATATGATTGATCATAATCAGATTCGGAATACGCGCCTTACATTTCCACTTTCCACGATTTCTCAACATCAATATAAGCCGTTGTTTCTCAAACTTACAGACCACATAGACCGCTTATTCTAAACTGACCGGGACAAATAAAAAATTAATAGAATTTTAAACATTTTATGATATTAGCAATGTAAAACCGTCCGATCTGTACCTGGGATATAAAATAAAGCATAAATAATAAATATCCTACAGCATAAACCTTCATACTAGCTACTCGGCATAAACTATAATGTATACCTATTATATACACCTTTACGTAGTATAAAACAAAGTCGCCGCTTTTGTCTGTACGCTCAGATCTTTTAAACTACGCAAGGGGTGTTTATGCGGTTTTCACCAATAGTTAGAGTGATTTAAAAGGATGGTTTTTATTGTTTTATGCTCACCGTGCGAAGCCGGGGCGGGTCGCTAGTATTATATACAAAATACATCTATACTCCAGCTGTTATTATGTATATAACATTGCGTAAAGGATCATCCCGTCTTTTCTCTTAATATAAACAATAGCTCGGACAGTGTCAAGCGTTAAAATTATGAACCCTCAAATCTTTTAAGGTTTAACGCACCCCACTTTGAGAAACCTAATCTAGGCATCCGAGAAACCTAACCATCGGTCGTTCCCGATGATTTCTCACACAAATCGCCAGATAATGCGCGTACGTGCTTCGCCAGTCGCCGGATAAGTGTTTACGTGATCAAACTGATTTGCCGCTTTTTATCTGTCAGCATTTTTATAGCCACTGGCTTTAGGTTTTGTTGACATCTGTTTTATTTTGCTCGTTGCATTAAACTGCCGAAAGCAGAAATTTTTAGAGCATTGGCGCAGTATTTCAGACTCTCTCGTTAGTTTCGTTGTCTGAAGAAAAACCACCAGCCCCAGCGATCGAGAAAGCCCCCTAGTGCAAATAAATTGTTCTATTGGTAAGTAAATAGATTAATTTCCTAATGTGCCTAGGGCCTCTAATTAGTTAAAGATGGCACTGAAGTGAACGGAGTCAGGTCGAGTCGATAAAGCAATGAGAAATCTAACCAGGAAAAATTGGCACAGTTTATTCTATCTACCTTTTAAAGATTGGATACTTAGATGGACTATGTAAAGAAACATTTTATGTATTATTATCAAGGTTAATACGGAACCATTAATCATCATATAGTTCTTAACATACTCCGACTGTACTACGTATTACAATTATAGGTATAGTTGATAGCACCGGACGAACTAATAAAAAGTGAAAAATAATACACAAAGTCAAGTTCATTAGTATATATTTGTAATACCACTGTTGATTCTGATATATGTAATGCTTAAACTACTTACCTTGGAGTCAGATCAATGTATGATATTAATTTATTATTTATTTATTTATATTATTGGTAGACTCGTAATTTGAAGTTTGAATGGATGTACCTCATTATGAAGCCAAGTGATGAACGAACTTATATATTTCTATTATATATAGAGCTTGTATGAAAAGGATTATGAATGTTGAAGAGGCGAGTGAGGTGTGTAAGGATCGTGCCATATGGCGTACGGTTCTCTCTGCCCACCCCGCTAGGGAAGTGGCGTGAAGTTTAGTTAGTTAGTTTTAGTTAGTTATATATATTTCCGTAACATGTAAAATGTCAAGCTAAGTTTACCGCCACCTAGACTCGGATGGGAAATCAAATTTGAAGTATCACCGACTACTTCGTTCGTGCCTCTCAAAATAAATTAGTTAAAGGTATTTTTGTAATGTAGCAGTTGTTTTACCGCATTAGTTAAGATTTCTAAAACTTTGAGAGCGATGAATAATAGAGTACCTAATTTTAAGTTTTGAACCCGAATATAAGCGGCAGTCATTTTACAAATTAGGTTTTTAAAAAGCTTCTTTGTTATTAAATCTGTTCCAAAGGTCTTCCTTACATGTCAAAAATATATATTATATACTTTTGTGTTCAAGAATAATTCATTAGTAGATCGATTTCTTCTCGAGAATCCTTAAGAAGTAAATCCATAAAAAAAATTCGAAAGGTAGAATCAAAAAAACATATTTGTTTTTTTTTTTTAATAAAAAAATATCACTTGGTAATGTTTTGTAGAGTGGTATGAGCGATTTTTGATTTACTATGTTACTTATCCCCGATTTGGATGTAAATTCGCCTGATTCCTGTCGAAACGTCACATTCAAAGCGTACAACATTCAAGGTACCCACAAAATAATTTCTATAACTGTTTTTGTCCGAGACCATAATAATCAATAGAAGCCTACACGGCTTCTATCATTTCACTGATTAAAAGGCTGTTAATTTGCCAAACTTCGCATAAACAATTAGATCAAATGTAATTTAATATCACTTTGTTTACTACTTAGTCATCCGGTTCGTTTCAACCAACTAGATAAGGGTTTTATGATTGTTCACTGGTTTTAAGTCTGAATTCATAATATTCGATGGTAGAGACAACCCCACTTAATCTGGATGCGTACTGTAATGCACCGAGTCTCTTTGCGTTAGAGTTTCTTTTGGTTTGACTGTTTCATGTTTATTAAGCCTAAGCTGCAAAGAGCGATTGACTTAAGCATAATATAGCAAAGAAAGTAATAAAGCTAGCTATTAGCGATGTTGATCAGATGCACGCAAGTTGGCAGGCCCGTTGGTCGAGTAGTCAGAGACCCTGGCCACGAAAACGAGGGTCGTGGGTTCGAATCCCGCTAGGGGCAAATGACTCGTGTGATGAACATGGACATTTGTACTCGAGTCATGGATGTTTATAAACATATTTAAGTACTTATGTCTATCCGTTCACCTAGTATCCATAGGACAAGCTTATAGCTTAGTTTGGAACTAGGGAATTGGTGTGTCAGTTTGTAGAATTTAATTTAATTTATTTAAAGTAAATGCGATTCGTTCAGTGATCGAGAGTAGTGTACATGAATGCTTGTTGCACTCTTGTCTCTAATGCCATCGTGGTATATCCTCAACACAATTAACCTTGTCTTGCAAGTGCCTATAGGCTCTGGTAAATAATCTAACGCTTACCTTTTTCAGCAGGCCGTAAGTAGATCTATACGTTTGCTTCGCGGGACGAAAAAAAACATAATTTTAAAGTAGTGCTTTATTAAGGCCATTCATTCATTAATCATGTTGAATTCATTGTGGATGTCGTTATTGATTGCTTTAAAATCGTCAAATATGTTGACTATTGAGTGGACACGGCTGGGGTTGCCGTGTAAAACATATCTGCATATTTGACAGTCACAAATGACAAGCTCACCAACGATGTTCGTTTGTCTTTTATTTATAGCAAATTTATACAAACAAAACACGTTGCATATTCATTAAATCGCCAAGCAAATTGAGCTTAATGAACAAAATACCGTTGAAATTTAAATTGTATTGAATGGATTCAGCGTACGAAGCCAAAATTCGTGATAAATTAATTGGATACCGAACAGTACTTTGTATTCACAATAAAAAACTTATTTGTGGATTCCGTCGTCATTATTAATATTTTGATAAAGTAAATCAATTACTACAATTTGGAACATTTTATTTAACTGGCCAATTTTTTAGTTAAATTTAGCGAAACCAAATAAACATATTTTTATTGTTTTCTGTAAATTCCCCTATATAATCAAAAATACCATATTGTTAAGAACAATCAGCACCAATAACAGTTTATTTTTAGATAGGTACATTGCATTATCTCTTCATAGCTTGACAGGTATTGTTTAACCTTACCGACCCCGAGCCAAGCGTGTGAAATAATATTTCTACAGTTGTAGAGCTAATTACACACTCGTAATAATAAACAAACACGCGATCAATGCTTTCCCTTACCAATTCATCAGCTGTTTATCGTAATTCAAGGTCATTTTGTTACAGTGCAACGCAACATTTAACAATTGTTGATGTGTTTTGTGAGCTGGTACAACGTAAAGCTTCCACGTGACGTCACCATGTGTCACTCACTGACTATCTACTTAACGATCTTATACAATTGAAATGTAAATGTTACTGAATATATATTGTCATTATAGGTGTAATCCTTAATAATTTTATGCACACAAATTATTGTTGGTTTGCCAATCAGTCTGTGTATCTGATAAGATTCTAATGCCCAAACCACTCCACCGATTGTGATGAAAATAACCAAAGTATATCAAAAGTTTTGATCCGAAATAGCATGAGTTACTTTATATCCAAGAAAAAATAAATCTAGGCGCAGGCGGGCGCTGTTGAAGTCGTTCGTATATTATAATTTCGGATAAGTAATTAATAACTTGGGAATATTTGTAAAAGCTGTCATACAAATTCAAGGCCGTGCCATAATGTTAATAAAATATGTGAATATAATTTGATAATGATACCTAATGTTTAACTTGAAACTTGCTAAAAGTGCTGCCCACTATTGCGACACGTGTTTCACAGATAACCAAGTTACAAGTGAGAATCAGCAGATTATAACACAATTCGCTCTGAACAAAATTGTTCTATTTCGTAAAACATTAGGCATTCTAATGATAAGTTTCCCTTTCATTATTCTCGGCGAGATGGTATCGCGGTGAACAATGAGTCAGGAGTGAGGTGCGCACGCGCCCTGTATGCGCAGAGACCGTGAGGTTAACTATTCTTTTAAATATTTCACACCAAACATTAGTCTTAACTAGCCATTAACATTATGCCGAAACGAAAACACGTCAATGATTTTGAAGTATGTAGGTGCTCGATGACTTTGCGTTAGATTAGTACTTTTGGCGCCTTGGTAACGAATTAATTTATTGGTAAAGCGAAGGTGTATTTAATGTAGTGCTACTTATTAAAAAAAATTAAATATGTTTATCATTCTTGGTAGTAATTTTGTTACAAGAATTTGTATATTGAAAACTTCATTCTATTTCGAGACCAAACAATGATTGTGATACCCATGTGACAATACATTTACATACATACTTCTATTATGGTTGAAGATGAGGGTTATTTGTAGGTACGTATGTAGTTGCATATATAGGCATAGGTATATCTTTAATTAAATTTTATTATGAAGATTTAAGCTTTTTTTGAAGTATAAATTAAATTGGATGAAATGTAATGAACTTTTGTAAGCTGTCCGCGCCTTGACGCATTTAGCCTTCTGAAATTAAGTATTACTACATACTCAAAATCTTGATTGCAATTAACCTTCCTTTTAAAAAGAATATATTTTATTTATTTCTTACGTAACATAATAAATTAGACAATAACATACGTACTTCAAATTCTTTATTTCTTTTTATATCATACGTTTGGTCCACTTGCTGTAATTAAATATTGAAATGTATAGATAAGAATAAGCAACTGTTATTTAGACCAAATGCATCAACAAGCCAAGAGTCGAATCTTTAATCGTAGGTAATAATAAATAATAATAATAAATCATTTGTTTCCAGAAACATTTTACACTTAAATCTTATATAGCGGAGTCTGCACTAAGCATAATTGCTTGTGTCGCAGAGAGGACTTCGAGGAGTACGAAGGACTTCTTTCATGCGAGCGATTACCCAACGATCTCCGTTTAAAGACGCTATCGATTTACAAATCACGTTTCGACGCCGAAATCCCGAACCACCTGCGCGTTAAAGCTAATACAATACGACCCGCATGCTCAAGCACCGTGCGCAGAGCCAGACTGGTAAATGATTGCCTGCGAGTACCTTGCGACATGTGCTGTACTCATCTAAATGGAGCTACTATAGATTATAGATATAGAACTATACTACTACTAGTACTAGATTATAGATTATACTAGGGAGCACAAGCGTTTTGGCTTTCATTATCCTTAAAGAGTTGTCGGACCAGGGAACCCAACGTTTCTGGCTTTGATTCGACTTATGGAGTGTTTCAGTCAGATAATAAGTTGAATGACCTAATTGGGCAATATGTCTAAGATATTAAATGTATTTTATCTACAGATTTGTATAAATTTACAATTCCGTCATATTTAACCTAATAAGTTTGTCCGATTTTACGAACTTATCGAATTATAGTTGTTATAATAAAGCGACTACTTATCTAAACTTCACACCACAATTCATGACGTCATAAATTAGGTACCTACCTACTAACTTCATGAAACCTGAAGTAAACTTATTTTGATATCTACCAAAATATGTCACAACTTTTGCAACAGGCAACATTCTGTAGCTATAAATATTGTTTAATATTCGCGAGCGGAATTAATTTTCATACTTATCAGCTTATTTATTAGTCAAAATAAATAACTCGCATTAATAAACCTCCCTTTCACACAAGCGGCCCTATTTTTACATTACCTTATTAATTTTCCTCTCCGCAAATATTAGGCGACTTTTAATTACAGGAACAAAGGCCTAAGACAACATCGGAGAGAATGACAGTTTACTTTAAAGTAAAAAGGGTTATTTGCGTTCATTTTTTGTTTTTATTTCTTGTCACCAAAGAAATATTGCGGTCTTATTCCTTACTGAATTCAAGAAGGCTGTTTTTTTTTTAATTATTTGGAACATGTTGCTATACATTTATTATGTTATATGCGCACGCGAATATTACGTTTTTTCAGCTAACATTACTGGGGTACCATAACATTTGCAAAAAGCCTAAAATATGTATATAAGAACCTAAGATATTCATAATCAAGAATAGTCTTGATTATGAATATCAAGACTATGAATAATTATACATAGGTATATAGTCTTAATTTATATACTATCAATAAAGAGCGCTACGGTATTTTTCGAGTATGCCTATTACTCCTTCAAGTGCGCCCTATACACTACACCAATCCTTCCCACCAATATCAGTATTGGCAATTCAAAGAATTCGCTACGACAAAAAGTACGATGAATTAATTAAAAGACTTATAATTAACTGCTTCTTATCAACAGGAACGTATATAAATATACTTATTTTTACTATAAAAAAGGTCAGGAGTCACTAACTGCGACCCGATGTCCATGTTGGTCCGTCAAATTCTTTTGAATGGACCTCTAAGAAACTACAGACAATGTTACTTAATATGCCATCTGCGGGCCATATGTCTAATATCTAGCATTTGTGACAGTATGGTAATTTATTTACGCTAATTATAAAGAGAAAAGATTTTTGTATGTTTTTGTGTTAATACGTTTGTGATGAATAGGCTCGAACACCACTGGCCCGATTTCAAAAATAATTTCGCATACAATACATTATCCAGAAGTGATAAAGGCTTTTTATCCCGTTGAAATAGATAGATCCCTTGAGTCGCGAGATAACGTCACTCTGGCCGTATACCATGCGGCAGACCTGGTCACAAGGAAGTCTGAAAAATATTAAATATAATAATAATGATAAGCTTTTCCATATTATGTCAAAAGGGCCCCTATAAAGTTAATTGGTGATCTCGTATAAAAGACGAAATCGCATTTTGGGGCGAGCCAATATTCCTTCCTGCATCTTTGTAATCGGTAATCAGATAGCTAGTATTACAAGAGTCTCCATTCTTTGATGATAAACAGATTGAACGTAATACCTACCTAATAGTTTTACAGTAATATCATTGCGTCTTCAATTGACTTAAGTAATTTCATTTAAAATAAAATTTTGATAATGCTTTAACCGAGTTCTACATCTGATATTAGTACCTACATATTATATAGGTGAGTAGAGTCCAGCAAGACCCTTAAATGACTTTAAGCCTAAAATAAATTGGTTCTCTTTGCCTACCCCGCTAGGGAAGTGGCGTAAAGTTTAGCTAGTTAGTTAGTTATAAAATTGGTCCCATGTTGGTCTGGGACTTAAAAAGAATGTGCCAACTGTGTTCCTTGCCTAGGATGTCGTAAAAGGCGACTAATTGTAGGTATATCTATCGGGTTTTGGGTGTGTGATTATGTAGGCGATGAGCTAGTCACTTGTCACTACTTTTTCACAATTTTCCGTTTAACCCAGCCCAGTTTTTTTTTTGGCTGAATGTGGTTAAAGGACCCTGCTGCCTCTTTGACTCTGCCTACCCCTTCGGGGATTATGGCTTGACGTTATGTATGTTGTATGTATGTATAAAATTGGTTTGGATAAGAAGGAAAATTCTGAAAAAGTAGTGACAAGCAGCTAGGCTAGCTCTTCACCCATTCAGTCACAAACCCAACACCCAGTATTCCATCAGTCGCCTTTTACGACATGCTAGGCAAGGAGCACTTTTGGTACCTACATTATTTTAAGCCCCCGGCTAACAAAGAACAGTTTATTTTAATAAAACCTACTTACCCTCTCAATGAATCACAATCACGATTTATGTAGCATATAACTTAAAAATAAAGGTAAAATTTAATTTACCTCGAATATGAAGAAATACAGAGAGATAAGAATGGAATTTAAAACAGGAAGGAAACGTTTAGATTGGTGTGGTTCAAAGTTCGACTCCCGACGGGGAGCGTACTAATGAGTTTCTCAAAACTTACTTAATCTTTCGGAGAAGCGAACAGAGAACAAATCGGCGGAAGGCTCTGTGTGGGAAATGGATAAAGAATTGTAAGCCATCGCACTGATGCATGCTGCGCTATCAGAATGGAATATTTATATTACTAGATCGGCGATGAAGATAAATTTCTTAGAGAAACTTGCACATTCAGATGATTAGGGGTGTGGGATCATGATCCTATTTGTTGGTTTGTAACAATGATAAAATTTTTTTGTTCTAGAATTAGACTTTCAGCAGTCACTTCAGTCTAATACCAGGCTTGCTAAATCTACTTTCTCGGTCGAAGTAGACCGAGCCACCCAAATATGAACGTAATACAACACTAAATATAAAAAATTAATGGAATATAAGTGATACTTAATAATATCTACTCGTGTCGGGGCTATGAAATATAGCTTAATTATACAAACAAGCTTGATTTCCAAGTCAAGCAGTCACTTACAGGATGAGAGGACCAAAGCGATAAATAAAATTAAGACAACAAGACATTCATTGCTCCGATTACAAAGTAAGTAGGTTAAGCACTTGCTACATGAACCAGAAACAAAAAGGAACCTCAGATACACAGAACTCAAATGATAATCTGTTCTGAACAGACATTTGTGTCGGTGCGACGATCGAACCGGCGATCCCATAAGTCAGCCGGCCTAATTAATCACTGCGCTAAACAGGTCGTCTAATGCCATATAAATTAACATATCACCAACAACGATCATGAGATTTAGCGCAAATTTTACATTTAAAGGTTGATGATTATGATACGATCGAACCGGCGATCCCTTGAGTCAGCCGGCCTAATTAATCACTGCGCTAAACAGGTCGTCTAATGCCATATAAATGAACATATCAACAACAACGATCATGAGATGTAGCGGCAAATTTTATATTTAAAGGTTGATGATTATGATACGAAAGAAAGTACTGATTTCTTTCGTTTCGTTCTTTACCTACAAACTGTATGTACCTACTATATATAAGTATGGAGCAAACACAAGGACCACCATATTATTATGTGTCATAAACGACGGCGAGACGGTTTCAGAACAAAAAATATATATATATATTTAAGTAGATAAATTAAATAAAAAATTGTAAGATATATTTTCTTAACTTAATTTAGGTGGCATTGAAACGCATGCCATTGGTACAGCTACTACATAATAGTCAGCAAAGCGTAGCTTATGTTACTTATCCAATTGCATAACTTTGTATCCAAACCATGACTTTACCATATTCATCAAAGCCGTATGGCTTAAAACCTTACGATGGAGATGGTGTCATCTCCATCGTAAGGTTTTACAACTCATAACGATAACAATACCCATAAACCACGAACTGACGAAGAGTCTCACAGAGCAAGTAATTAATTAACCACTAATTTTACTTTGTCAATAGTTAGCATCGTCTCCGAAGTAATAAATTAAGTTACAAAGGACAGCGGTGGACAAACTTTGATGATGTTGTCGAAAATTCACCCAAACTTTGACCGCACTGGTTACCTCGTTAGATATTAACACCCTATTCTTAATGGCTTAATTAGGTACGGCATTACAGTGATATTCGGGAAACATGTTGGCCGTTATTCATTTGTTGGGCAAGCGAGCATGAAGGTCGTCTAATAATAAGTGGTCACTGCAGCCCATAATATAGTACGCCACGATAAGGGAGTGGAAGGCGATTTTTTATATTAAAAGCAGCAAATGGGCTGGTAGATTACCTGATGATAAGTAATCTTCGATGCTCATGGAGAAAGCAACACCAGAGGAAATCCTAATGAATTGCTGGCCTTTGAGGGGGTTTCAGTCTCTGGCACGTTAATAAGTATAATATTAAAAATCTTAAGCAAATATTCTAAACAAAGATTTTTTCGATCTCTGCGTATGACGTCACTCTAAAGAAGTGAGAAGTCGCACTTTGGCGACCACGTGTGACAATAGCAGGGGAAGAGGTCTAACAGAACGCTAAAATGCGTAACGTAATTTATAACTAAGAATTCTAAGGGGAATAAATATTTTTATAACTTTGACTAAATAGTCAAATAAAAAAAATATTAGGTAATTTACAGATGTATCATCATAATTATCTATTGTAATTTTATTATGTATCTACGTATGCAAAGTAAGAAAAGAAATGTGTCTATAAATTAATTTCAACTTCTTATGCATAAATACAAAAAACTTCGGCCACATACATATACACATATCTACATACATTGAACTATTATTACTAGTGTATAATAATAGCTCAATGTCTACATAAGCTTTAAGTAAGTACATCACCACAACAGTAGACTCCAAGTTTATTAAAAAATCATAACAATGCTCAATTAAATATTATGTGCATGATAAATATTCTGCAGTAAAGTACTTACCAACTCGGGCCACCGCAACGCACAATACGAACAATTTCGCAACACAAAACCAACACATCTTCATTTTCGTAATTTCATTCGCAATTCACAAACATTGCATAAAATCACCTAGTTTCTGCGTATCAAGCACATTTCGTTCATACTTTTAATTACCTCCAATCACACAAAGTTTTTAACCATTTTCAAAATGTAAAAAGTCACTAAAACGCGAATCACAGAACTTATGTTGTACTTTCAAATTAAATACTCCACAGTCTATTGAATAAATAAAAATTCAACCAAAAAGTTTGTAATGTTGTCGTTTGTAAGAAATAAAAACACGAGTTCGAAGTTCAAATAGTTTTGGCGCGAAGCGGCTACGTTCGGCACGCTCGCGATCTATTCCACGAGTGATGTGTAAAGGCTCGAACACACTACGCGCTGGTGATCGACCCCACCGGAACCACAGTCGGTGGCCGCGCGACTGCCGACTCCCGTGTGCACCGCACCGAGACGCGCCTTAACCAGAGTTAAGTTTTCTAATGCTACCGCTGTATCGTAAGCGAATAAGGTTTATTTTCGTGTCAAACGAAATTAGAAGTTTGTTTCTGTGAATGATAATGTTCATTCGTAGTTTTGTGGAGCGTACGCGCATAGGAAAGCACGTCCCCTATTGTTATTGTTACGGAGGGCGATTGAAAAAACAAAGAGAGCAGGCAAAAAAATTAAGGACCGATAAAGAGTATTTACGCACAGCAAAGGAATGTTGACATTTTTATGCAATAAATCACACTGATGGTTGCGCTCTCGAAAGATCAATTTGTTTTGACATGACGTAAATAAATGTATTAATAATGAAAGCATGTATGCCTAAAAGTAGAAATAAAACTAAAAAATACCTACTTTAAAAATGTTTTTATTTTGTATGGCAGTATAGTTTACAATTGTTATAAGACAAATATAAATAACAATGGCAATAAATATCTATTTCTAGTTTCTAGAAATAATATTTACTATTGGCACTAAACGCTAAAGTTCCGTTAGTTTTAATAAAGTTAGTTTTAATAAGGTTCAAATCTTGCCAGAGACAAATGTTAGGCAAAGATGTTTAAACAAATTATTTACATGAAATATCTACATATGTTTATCCGTTACTTGATATTAATACAGCATAGTATGAAACAAAGTTGCCGCCTTCTATTTACTTAGATCGTTTAACGGATTCTACGCAAGTGATGTTGATGCAGTTTTTATTATTGAATTGAATTATTCAAGGGGAAGGTTTCATATTTTTTTGTGCTTGAAGCTGGGGCAGGACCCTAGTTTATAATATTTTATTTTATTATTATAAATTCTTCAGACAGACACACCAACTCCTTAGTTCCAAACTAAGCTTATAAGCTTGTGCTATGGATACTAGGTGAACGGATAGACATACTTAAATACGTTTTATAAACATCCATGACTCGATTACAAATGTCCATATTCATCACACAAAACGTTTGCCCCTAGCGGAATTCGAACCCGCGACCCTTGGTTTCGTGGCCAGGGTGTCTGACCACTTGACCAACAGGCCTGTCAATTATAATTAAGTAATATATAGGTAGGTAGGTAAATAGAAACACAAATAGGTATCAGAACGACCAAATCACCTATAATCTATGTCTAAGCTCAATCTTTATCTGTGGTTATTTGTTCATCTGTGATTATTCGTCTGTGTTTAATGAAATTGGTTTATCGGATTCCGGGTACCCAATTTCGATCACCTCAGATTAGGCTACAGTGCAGACTAGAAAGGTTATGTTGTAAATAAAATAAAAAATTGGTACCATAAGGAGATAAAATCTTTTTGACAAGCTCGATGGCGCATTTGGTAGTGACCCTGCCCCATGCGCCTAGAGTTGTGGGTTCGATCGCCACCCAGGACAAATATTCGTGTGATGAATACTTATGTTTGTTCTGTGTCTGAATGTTTATATCATATATTTAAGTAGGTATATATTTGTAATACCACTGTTGTTTCTGATATCCGTAACACAAGTGCTTAAGCTACTTACTTCGGAGTCAGATCAATGTATGTGATGTCGTTGAATATTTATTCATTTATTTATATTTAAAATCACAGCCGAATAAATTGTAATTAAATAAGGGTGATTATGAAATTTCACGAATAGTCTCCTGAGTAAAATACCAAACGTCATCCAACAAATGGTGACCAAAGTTTATCAGTCAATTAATTTTTATCTGAGTAATGAAAACAAAACCTACAGTAATTAAGTAAATATTTGGATTTCGCTATAATTATCCTTTGAATCTCTTTGAGGAACTCTTTCCCACTCAGAAAAAACGTGGGCTCAGTAGGCCGTTAAAATCGCAAATAGCCACACGCTTTTTATAACCTGTGGGAGTTAATCTGCCTAAAACCACGCCTAACTCTCCAGTCTATATTTGGTTATTCATCTATGATTTTATAAAATTATACAGGAACAACAAAACTGGCGAAGTCTACCAAGCATTAGTAAGTTGGCCGTTTACTCAACTTATCTATTCATGGCATACCTAAGCGATCGGTACCGTTCTAAGCGAATAAACGGGAAAGTTAAGTTGACTTATCAAAGTTACGTTAACACAAATTTATTTTTCTAGAAACTGGTAAATAGGTATTCTGAAGTTAGGGCTTTATGTACTTATATTTGTGGTATTTTTCATTGTTTACTTTCGCTCCAATGCTAATTTTACGAGTAGGTATTTGTATATGTAGATATTTGTAATCTCACGTTTATATTTTAATACAGTACGTTTCAATAATTAGCACACCTCATTTTATCTATTATTAAGTAAACGAATTAGAAATGTTTAAATACCTAGGTTTACCTATATTTATCTTCCTAGCGTTATGTCCCGTGTTTAGACGGGGTCCGCTTAGACCATGATCCAGGATTTAGCGAGTCTGGTAATTACATTGAAGCGACTGCCGATCTGACCTTCGTAACCCTAAGATAGGGGAACCAGACAATTTTTGGATCATGGTTACAAATCCAAAGTTGTTTGAATTTGCAGGTTTCATCACGATGTTTTCCCTCACCGTCGAGCTAGTGGTATAAATACGTACATAGATTTGAAAAATCCAGAGGTACATGCCCGGGTTTGAACCCGCACTCCTCGGTTAAGAGGCGCGTGTCCTGACCATTGAGCTACCACCGCTCCATGTTTACCTATATTATACCTATATAAATGTATACCTATATACCTACATACCTATGGCGCCGTAAGTATTACAAAGATCATCAGTATCACTCATCGTGATTCATAATGATGACCACGACCACTCTGGCAAGAGTGTACCGACCGACTAGGAAGAAGAATAACTTGTAGTGTGGCAAATTGATATTAGCATATTATGCATCTAAATCTTTTTCTATTTCTCATACCGGGCGCTGGATTCATCAATATTTTTTATAAAATAAACTTAGTACAATTACATATAGGTAGTTATCTGATGGTAATTGTACTATAGAGGTGATATATCCATGCTGAAGTCACGGACTAGTAAAAAAAGAAGCATTCCGCACTGTCATACCCTCGTGAAGCTACCTAGCGTAAAACCACCCTCACGCATGTGTGTGATTTAAATTGAGCGTCTAGTTAGTGGCACCGAGTCCTTATTTACTTTTTTTACTAGTCTGTGGTTGAAGTGTAGGTTTCAAAATGACTGCGTTGGCTTGATCATCAGGCCAAGACCATCCTCTGGGAGAAAACCGGTGTAAAGGAGCAGCTCTCAAACTGCTATGTTTCGTCCGTGACAGAGTACCTACTGAAGGCCCGAACTCTTGAGGTAATTATCGGATTCTGGTCCCATGGGGCCGTTAAAGTATTACGTAAGAGTACCTAATGAGAGTTGGGGGGGTCTTTGATATTGTTACTTTTGGTAGATAACATGGGGGCGGCTTTTGCAGCAAAAAACAACAGGCTTTGAGAAAAACTAAAAAATGCTTACGTCAAGATGGTGTAGGCCAATGTTTACCTACCTTTGCCGACACGAGGAGTTTCAAATATACCAAAATTCTCTTTACGTAATACTTGACGTCACCAAGTCGTGGTGGCGGCAGGTGAAACCTAAGCAAAACTTTATAACTTCAGTAACTGTGAATGACGAACCTTTTGCTGCAAAAGCCTGTATGCTACGATGACCACTTACCCTCTAGTCAGCGGTACCTTCACCTGTTTCCCACCTTCGTGCTATAAAAATCTCATCGAGTATACACTAACAGTATGACTACATTAGTAATTCATAAAGATATGCTCGTTTAATGAATCAACAATTTAATTGACTATGATATTTTTACTAAAGCGTATTCTAGCGAATTAAACCTATTAGGATAATGTCAACATCAATTTATTGTATTTTATTTATTATTGTACAAAATGAAATGAATAGAAATATAAATATAAATAAACTCACACATATATATTTAAAAGTCTTTTATTAAGATACTAAATTCACATTTTTTACATATATGTCTTCTTCAAATTTACTCAAACATCTGGTTTCTAATAGAAACACTACAAAAACTTGAATTAGCATTAAGTTTAGGTATTAATTTACTCACTGGACTGAGTATTGATTAAAAAAAAGACCACTGTTGAAAAGAGGTATAAAATTCTTTAACATTAAGTATGTATAAGTATTATATTTATCATCATAAATTACATGCTTCATAATTTAGTCTAATATTCACAGCTCTTGAAGTAATGAAGGCGTTGTACAGTAGGCAGTGTTGATTTCGCATTTGCACACCACACACACATACGATGTACGTTAACATTAGCTATTAAAAAAGCAAATTATCCAACCCAATATCACGCACGTCAGACTACTGCCTTTGCCTTACAATAAGGCCGTGGCTTCTATAACAGCGTGGAAGTAGAGGGCGCAAGCGCTAAAGATATGACACAATTTATAAAGACGTTTGTTTTGTAAAACTTGTGATGTGGATATCTTTTTAGATAAACCACAAACATTCAAGCGCAAAATAGAACAGCTCTCGGCTAAGTCTGGTTACATTTAATTAAAAGAAAAAAAATAACAATTAAAAGTAATATATAGATTAACAATATCATATCTAGTACGTAAGTAAATTTATTTGCAGTCCACGTTTGCATGCCGTGGCATCCTTTAAGTAAGACGACACTGAGCTTTAAGACCAAATTGTGTTTTTACTATAAGTGATCTATATCTGCGTTTGTCTTGTTGGTTGTCCTAATAAAAAAAATAAGAAAAATCACATCTTCTTCCGACTATGACTATCACACCGTCTCACTCTAATCACTCATTGTTGCTGCCACGCCCTTCCCCCTCTCATCCTTCATCCCCACTATATCCCCGGTTCATTTCTCGCTGGTATCACAGCGCTACTTCCTAATCGTATAGCTAAGATTTTCTTATAACGTCCTTTAGATTCCTTCCACAGCTTTGTAGGATTCGCAACCTTATTCCGCCGTACTAAAAGCCATCATCTCATTTTGAAACAGGCAGATCATTGGCTTTTTATGTCTGTCTTGATTAAACGATCCTCTCTGATGATGAATAATGATGATTATTATTATTACAACTTCAGCTAGTAAGCTAATTCACCACTATTATATTTTAACTGTGTTAGAGAGCGGTGGTAGCTAAATGATAAGGACACGCACCTCTTAACTGAGGAGTGCGGGTTCAAACCCAGACGCGTACCTCTGGATTTTTCAAATCTAATGTAATGTTAATATGATGTAATAATGTTTTAGTAAATTTGGATAGTACATTTTCATTATGTTATTTATTGTAATGTAATACTATACTGTATATTGACGCTTTCGTGTATACAAACTATTGATTTGATTTAATTGAAAATAGCACCCTATTTAAAACATTATTTCATTCATAAAATAATTTGTCAAATTTAGTGTTAACTGTATTAAATAATTTTAATAGTTCGACTCTTAGACAAAATATAACGTCACATTAGTCTATTGTCACACAGAGTAATGAGGGTTTTTTGAATTAAAACATCCAAAAGATGGCGTAACTGTGACTAGTGGTCTTGTCACCCTCCTCATTGGTTAGTTGTCAGACCAAACTGACATGCTGGCAACAAGGATAGCGACAGTGATAAGACCAAGAGACTCCCTCGTGCCATCTGGCGGTTTTTGTATTTTTGAAAACCCTCATTGGAAGCAATGCGTTTTGATAACATAGAAAATGTATGACACTAACCTCAACTGACACTACACTATTACAGTAAAATAAAATAATATAGGTATTCGTTATAAAAGAGCCTTATTTCGAGTTTCATATTACACTTGCATGTCATTGTCACGAGCAATAAAATGAATACCTTTGAATTCTGTTCCTTTAGCAATAAGGTTCAATGTTGAATGGACTTGTATTCTTGTAAGCGCTTTCGTCCGTTACGGACTAAAAATTTTTTTGTCAAGTAGGCAATTGGGATGTTGACACCATTTATATTTAATTATGAAATATCATTTCTGAAAAAGATAGTATGCTGCTAAGCCTTATTGCTTTTCAATCATATTGAGTCTAATATTTTTAATTTTACAAAAACTGCTTAATATTAAGTCAGTTGACTATACAAACTATATAGTGACATCACACGTTGACAAGCCCATACAAAATCTATGAAGTGATTTCGTTTTGACAGCGCTTAAAAAGCATATCGATTGACTAGCTAGTCAACATCCCTATTGGGTCAAGTTTGTTAAGAATGACCCATATCGTCGGTAATACTGCAAAACGAATCCTAATTTTCATTGTTGTTCAAGTCAAAGTTAGACCTTATGAACAAGTGTTAGTTACGCGGTATTGCAGTGTCGCCGACGACATATCATCAAGACGCGTTCCATTACGCGCTCTTGTGCAGCGGACGGAGATTGCGGTGGTTCTGCAGGCAACGGATATTGCAGAACTTGTAATTGTTGTACTCGAACGGCGTTTTGGGTAGAGCGTTGCCGCACAGGAAACATCTGGTCCTGGCTTCTTCTGTCTGTGTCTAAAAAATAAAAATAAATCATTCATTGACTGATAAGCTATTACATCTTTCTAGCGTTCTATCCCGAACTAAGTCAGTTTAGAACATCATAAATACTAAAAATATCGGTAATTACGAAAAATAATAAACTTGTGATGGTCTACACATGAATATCGGATACAGATTTAGCATTGTTTAATAACAAAATAAGCATACATTGAACTAAATCTAAATTATTTATATTAGTTAACTTAACCACCAAAGTTGTGGAAGTCTAGAACAGACAACGCTACCATTAGTTGATATTTATTTATTATTATTTATTTATTTATTTTCCCCTGACCATTAACGTCAAGCTGCTGATAGGGTAAAAATGTGTATGCAAAAGAATTTGTTACGAATCTATTTGCAGGAATATTTTTTTTTTTTTTTTTTATTTAGTTTTAAAATACATTGTAATATTTACCTTCTGCGTGTCGGTGAGCTCAAGGAACTTGTTGGTCTTAATCTTTTCTATCTGCTTCTCTTTCTCGCGCTGCCGCTTCTGTCGCTTCTGCTGCGCTTTCTTCTCTTTCTCCAACTCAAGTTGCTCGAGCGTCACCGGGCCTGGGATGTGGGCCTATACAAAAAATACAAAAATAATTAATTTCATCATATACCTAACAGTAGCAAGTACATCAATTAGATAAGGGTTGATTTCTTCTATTAGGTGCAAAGAGCACCTGTGCCAGAAGAAGCCACTCTTTCTCAACCCACTCTTACTTCTAAGGTAAGAGACGCAACAAGGTAAGTAACAATGGCATAAATCAATTTATGGAACTACATTATACGTAAGTTAATACATGTGTGCCTGTGTGTGTATGAGTGTGTGTGTATGTGTGTAAGTGAAAGTGTAAGTATCTATAAGTGATGCACAATATGATATAACATAAAATAGAACATGTACAATATTTACAAATACATTTACTTTGTTCTAGATTGAAGTTAATTAGGTTATCGAATACATTGAAAGTAATTCAAATTTGTGAAATTCTTTTTCTATATCAGTCAGTATTGGGTTAATCTTTTTACAAATTTTAACGAATTAAATGGTCACCAACACCTTGATATTTCGTCTCGACTGTCTTAATTAAGTCGTTCTTCACCGCACGATTCTAAATTAAACTATTAAAGTAGACAATGATGTCTACTTTAATAGTACCGCAACGACACTTCTCCAACCCAAAAAAAATAGCTTTAATTCCAAACGCAACTTTAAATCGCAAGCCATATAATACATGTATAACCCATCGAATTCTTAACATATTTTCACCTTGGAATAGTTGTATTTATCGGGGTGTTGTCCCTGGAACAGCCTGAACGCGATCCTGGTGTCAGGGTGCGGCGTGGCCGCGTACGGCGTCTGCAGCTGGTGGTTGCGCGCGCACGGGTCCCCGCCCGCCGACAGGATTTGCCTGGGGACGAGGACATTACGTCACGTTATACAGGACATTACGGTTAACAAATAAATAAATTCTTCAGACTGACACACCAATTCCCTAGTCCCAAACTAAGCTAATAAGCTTGTGCTATGGATACTAGGTGAACGGATAGACATGCTTAAATACGTTTATAAACATCGATGACTCGAGTACAAATATCCATGTTCATCCACTTCCCTAGCGGGGTAGGCAGAGAGAATAATTCATAATAGCGAAATGTTAAAAAAGAACGAAAATTTGAATAAAAATATTATTGTGAAAATGTAGCTTTTGTTAAATGATTATTATATGTTTGTTCAGACCACTGTTGAGTCTGATACATAACACAAGTGCCTAAGCTACTTAACTCGAAATCAAATAAGTGTATGTGAAGATGTAAAGTTAACAAATTTGTAAAATTTGGCTTTTAAAAGAGTAACTATCGAGTTTCTTGCCGGATTCTTCTCGATAGTCTACCTTCCGAACCGATGGTAGTATTATTTCTAATCCTTTTTTTTAATGTATATTGACTATTTATAAGTGCTTTCATAAAGCCCATATAAATAAAGATATTTTGAATTTGAATTTGAATTTGAATTTAATACTTACACTACGGAAAGCCTCTTAATCTGTGGTACTCACGTGACCATATCGGGCTTGGCGGCGATGGCGGCCTTGTGCAGCGCCGTGTTCCCGTCGGCCGGGTCGACCGTGTTGCACGCTGCCTCCAGCTCGGCCTCCTCCCACTCCTCGAAGATCGGCTCCAGGGACGTCACCTCGGTGCCGATTATCATCTTCCACATCTGAAATGTTTATCAGTACGTTTTATGTGGACGGAATAGGGATATTGACAATTTTTTTGGAATTTATTTTGTTTCATAAATAGACCCTATTTAAACATGAAAATAATAATTTCATGAAAAATTACCTCAAATTTCAATAAAAAGAATACGTGATAAAATTAGATTTTAGAATTCCCGCCAAACGGATTATTTTTTTAGTCCCAGACCAAATATGCAACATTGGTCTGGGATTACTTAAATTATACTATAAGCCTTTCCGTAAACGCATCAATATTTACGATGACAAAACCCTGCGTCAGTTCAAGAAACTTACTAACCAAACTTTACGCCCCCTCCCCAGCGGGGTAGGCAGAGACCACCAACCGAACGCCATAGCACGATCCTAACAGCAAAAATCTACAAAGAAACAACAAATCAAATAATATGAGGCCACCTTCTTAACATTAGTCGGTATTTTCTGCTGCGCCTTCACCGGCTCTTTGCTCTCCTCAGCCGGTTTCTTCTTCTTTTTCTTCTTCTTCGGCCCCTTCTTCTCCGGCACGTTCTCCCTCTCGCTATCCGTTTCCGTCTCCACGGCGCAGTCGTTCAGCAGATCCTTCCTTGAATTGGTGATGACCCCGTTAGAGCTCTGCTCGGAGAGAGTCCTGATCCAGCCGGCTGGGGTCTCCGAGTCGATGTAGCATGGACCTTCGTCTTCGCTTGATAGTAATTGAGTGGGCAACTCGCGGGGAGTACGCTCCCTGTAAAGCACACACAAGTTGATATTCAAGCATCATTATTTCGTATGGGGGACGTATGATACGCTCTGACTTAATAAAATAAAGCTGATATTTTTTTATCTTATATAAAAATTATTACAAATTCTTAAGAATACTTGCAAGCATCTACGCTGTCTATGCTATACGTCAAAAAGCTCTGTCCGATCCGAAAAAGCGTTTTCATTTCAAATTTAGTCGAGACGCGATTATTTATATTTAATTGCATTTTATTTAATATGTTACATCACTATAAAAAATGCAATATATTTATATGTTTTGATAATATCATTTGGATGCCTTTTTAAAATCGGATAGGGCTTAAATGAATATATAATATTATTTAAGAGCTATTCTATATCTATTACATAAAACAAGCAACATTGGCATATTTTTGCAAGAATGAATATATTTATTTTTATGGCATAACACTCCGAATTCATTTATACAGGCATATTAACTAAGTTTTACACGATTTTATAAGCCTACAATTAATTACACATTCTAATAACGATAACTTTAAATACCTCTAATTAAGAAGAAACAATATTACTGATAAATACAAATGGTACCCCGGATATACTGAAAACTGTAAATATCTAGGCAAAATACGTACCTATGGAGGACTTTCCTCTCTCAGGGTTGAGTAACATAAAAAAAAGAGACAGAGCAGAAAGGGGAAATGGGATCAAGTTTCACATGGCTTGTTTCCATAATTAAAATCTATAATATAAAAATGAATTGCTGAATGTGTTGGTAAGCGCAAATCTCGGGAACAGCTGAACCGATTTCGCTAATTCTTTTTTAGTTGTGTTTGTTATTATCAGATGAAGGTTCTTATAAAAAAAAAGTTGCACGAAAAAAAAGGGTTTGAAAATCCGAGAACGAGGCGTTACGAAGTGCGCCGGGTCAGCTAGTTGTTAATATAAATAGTTAAGAAACGAAAAAAAAGAAAGAAGTTAAGTTAATTAGTTACTAACTAAACTTCACGCCACTTCCCTAGTTAAGAAGTCGCCATTATAAAATTATTTCACAGCAGATTTCATTCGCATCTATTTATTTAATTTAAAGAAAAGTAAAGTTTTTAAATTTTGTAAAATGTTGTGTCACTAAATAAATTATTTTTATTTCTTTCTTCTCTCTTTCTTTCTAATTTTATAAAGAAAGAAATGACATTTATTAAAACAAACAAGTCTTGAAATAACTATAAATACTGTATTTACAATAATTATTCGTCGATTTGGGTCCTGGATCATTAACCTAATTTCCATGGAGAGGATGATGGGGCCCAAGTCAAATCTAATAAATACCCTATCTTACTTTCTATAAGGTAAATATCAACGTGACATCCTCTAAACACTAAAACTTTCTAGAACCGTGACCAAAAACTAGTTTGAAAACAAAAACTATACAATTCGTACATCCAAAGTCATCTAAATATGCAAGTTACACAGCGTTATCCTGTCCGGGGTCATAAGTAACTTTTCCATGGTGGTATGTGGGACTCCTAGGGGCCTCCCACAAGTCCTACACACAACCGTTACGTCACCACTTCCGCTACCAGGTCCACCAGACCCACTAGTCTCGCTACATATGGGGCCGCTTAGACTGTGACCCTGATTATTACATTGAAACAACTGCCTATATAATTGCCTCGTTACCCCTAGATAGGGGATAACTGAACAATTGGATCAGTTATTTGAATGTGAAAAAATCGAGACTCATCACGATGTCTTCCTTCATGGCCGAGCTTGTGGTATAAATCTATTCATAGATTTGGATAATACTAATCCGGGCACACACCCGGGTATCAACCTGAATCACTCGCATAAGAGCCGCGTCTCTTTATCATTGATATATCTATCACTCCACAAACCCGTTAAATACCGGAGGTAAATACCTAATGCAACAGACGTTTACCTCCTACCTGGATTTGGCGCGGTCAATGGGCTTGTTGGCCGCCTTCGGCGGCTTCTTGGGTTGCACGCTCGAGTCTGAGCTGGACTTGGTCACCGTTTTAACGGTGGATGCTATCAAAGCTTTTTGGAACTGTTCCATCGTCTCTGTAATAAAATCAAATGCACTTAATAAGAGAGTAATTGACAACACTAGTCATTGTATATTTTTTTATAAACTGTAAAAACACTATTGACTGGCCCGTTGGTCGAGTGGTCAGAGACCCTGGTCACGAAACCGAAGGTCGCTCGAGGGGATGATGAACATGTACATTTGTACTCGAGTCATGGCTGTTTATAAACATATTTAAGTACCTATGTCTAATTGTCTATCCGTTCCTAGTATCCATAGAACAAGCACAAGCTTTGTTTGGGACTAGTGAATTGGTGTGGCAGTCTGGAGAATTTATTATTATTACTATGGTTCCGTCATTTTAGTGTGGAACTTGGAAATTACGACATCCCAGTACCACAAATCAATTGACTTATCATTGAATGTATTCAACATATAATTTTATAAATTATAAAAGAAAATGATGATTGCATAAATGAGTTTAATAACATATTATTTTGAGGAATCATATAAAATGCCTAAAGACTTCGTTATATAAGACCTAACTAGCGATATTTAATTTATTTCCAAAGTTTAGTGATTTAAAATTAAATCTAAAATTAAGACCCAAGCTGATAACTGTAACTGGAAGTACTGATATCATCTCAAAACTCACCATAGACTTCAACACTGGCCACAGTCTCATGTACTCTCTTGACCTCCTTGAAGGAGGGCTTCTTGGTGGGGAAGGGCAGCACCCTCACGCGGGGATCTTCCCTCTTCAGCGGGGAGTTCTTCCCGAAGAGTGCCGCCTGGTTCGACGAGCCCACGGCGCGGTATAGGACGAAGTAACAGCCGTTTAGGTCGTCCACCCATCCTGCGATTATTTCTTGAATGTGCTGGAAAATAAATAGGTCTAATACTTTTTCGACTGGTCTGTTGGTCGAGTGGTTAGAGACCCTGGCTACGAAACTAAGGGTCGCGGGTTCGAATCCCGCTAGGGGCAAATGTTTCGTGTGATGAACATCGACATTTGTACTCGAGTCATGGATGTTTATAAACGTATTTAAGTATGTATATCCGTTCACCTAGTATCCATACCACAAGCATAAGCTTATTTTGGAACTAGGGAATTGGTGTCAGTCTGGAAAATTTATTTATTTATTTGTTAAAAATATGTGTAAATTTTTTGGTAACATGGATTTGCAGTAAATCTTAATCGAATTTATCAATTAGGTACACTACTATCTGGAATAAAAGTGAATGACAACCAGACTAGTCACCAACATACATAGGAAACAGCTGATAGTAGTAACAGGGGGGCTTCCGAAGATTAGACGTGACCAATCCAGCCCAATACGAATATTGAATTTTATCGCCGTGAACATGTCTGGTCAGTGACATACATTAGTAACTTTTCAAGTATGGGCAGTGACCCTTTGTTGTATGTAGTATATTATTACTCTGTTCCGTGAATAACGTGCTTAGTCCACAACACTAAACCCAAGGAGGAGTACTGACCAGCACAAACCAGGCCTTCTAAAACCCAAGGAGAAGTACTGACCAGCACAAACCGAGCCTTCTAAAACCCAAGGAGAAGTACTGACCAGCACAAACTGGGCCTTCTAAAACCCAAGGAGAAGTACTGACCAGCACAAATCGGGCCTTCTAAAACCCAAGGAGAAGTACTGACCAGCACAAATCGGGCCTTCTAAAACCCAAGGAGAAGTACTGACCAGCACAAAACGGGCCTTCTAAAACCCAAGAAGAAGTACTGACCAGCACAAAACGGGCCTTCTATAGCCATGCTATGTGCATGATAGTAAAGCATTACTAGAGAGGTGTACAAAAGTCAGCGGAAGAAAACTAACCAGTATAAACTCAGCCAGGTAATAGCGATAAAAGTTGGAGCGGTGTTTTTATCCTTGATAGTCTTGTACCAAAGTCCACCAGTGAGTACTAACCCGCACAAAACGAGCCTGCAGTATCAGTGCCATATTATGCCCTTGATCGTCTTAAGCACTAAACTTCAGGGAAGAGTATTGACCATTACAAACAAAGCATGCGATAGTGGCACTACATATTTGTTTATTCAGCAGCATGGTCTGAGCTAATATTATTATGGCATATGCTCCTAATGAGGCACATCTCCACCCGTAAAACATCCTACAACTCATCTGCTCATAGTCAGAAGACTGATCGCATGATTTAAAAAAAAAAAAAAAAAAAAAAAAAAAAAAAAAAAAAAAAAAAACATTATTGTTTTAAGACTAAATGATCTTAAAAAACAATACGGAAGAATACTAACCAGTACAAACTGTGCCTGGCAATACCGCCGCAAGCTAGCGCCCCCGGAGCGCGGCGCGCTGCCGTGCTGGTCGCGCGCCACCTGCGCCTGGCCCTGCCCGCGCCGCGTCACGTACGAGTGGTGCGTCTTGTGCACGACGGGCGTGTTGCCCGCGAACACGGCGCCCGCGAAGTGCCCGCCCGACACCATGAGCACCGCCCAGCGCTGGAACCCGGGGATGGCCAGCTTCATGCAGCGGTCCACCCAGAGGCTGCCGTCGCCGTCGGTCGATGGTTCTTCCTGTAATGACAGAGCTACGTTACAGAGCTATTGTGATTATTACCTCTATTTACATCATTCCTTCTTTACTCTAACCTTTTTTATAGCAATCTAAGAGCTTTTTTTAGAACTGCTTAGATTTTTCAACAAATTTAAAATCCATAGATTTGATACGACCGTTCAGTCAGTACAAATGTATAATTTAAAAGAGATTTTTACATAGTTATATATAAATGATTTGGTCCTCCTAATTAAACATTTATTATTATTTATAATGGTACCATAAAATCTACAGCTTTTGTTACATAACAGTGAACTACATTAATTTGTACTTATTTTTTAATTTGGATAAATTAGCAGTAAAAACTTAGTTAATCTTAAAACATCCATTAAAAGAGGTATTTTTAATTTTGCCTCACCTTTTTATGGTGAAGTATACACCTGTACACGCAAAACACCTGCCCCTTCTGGTTGGTGAAGAAAGCCTTGCAGTGCCTGGTGGCAGCGGCAAACAGGTCGGTGACCGGCTTGTTCGCCCCCTCGTCTGCCTCTGAATCGCTGCCCGATACACTTTCATCATCTTCTAAAATTATAAAATGAAATTGCTTATTAAGATACAACATATTCTGACATATTGACCGATTCATTATTAATAGTGACTAATAAATTGCAATGAAAAATTATTAATTAATTTGTGGCGACCGCGCCACATGATAGTCAAGATTATAGCGCTAATAATATGTCATCCGATGATGTTCGGTCGGTCGGATGATGAACATGCAGAAACGCCATACAATCCTGCATCACACTGAGGAAGTTATTCTCGCCACTTAGTATATACAATACACCATACTGCCACTTTTAGTATGCATAGTTCGTACAAATTTTGTAAAGTAAATTTTTCATAAGATTTACACCTTCCCTACAGACCATGTATTCAAAATTGAGCAGACAAATGAGTAAGAGTTCAATCATTTGATAAAACAAAGTGTGTAGTACCTAGTCTTGAATTAAACTGTCCCAATGAAAGCGCTGCTTTCCCAAATAACTTCCTCTTTAAATTATGAGTGTGCCAGTGATGCTTGTAGTGAGCCGTTTGCTGTGCACGCGTGGAGAACGGTCCTATACCACAACAGGAGCAAGCGTTGCCATCCGACGGTCCGTTGAGAGTGAGTGCGCTCAGTCTCTTCAGAACACTGGCCTCGTCCACTGAAAAATTAATAAGGCATTGTTAGATCTTTTGTAGAGTCAGGGTAATTCTTCTTAGAACTCTTAATTAGTGGATAATATTTTTACACTTCAATAAATAAATGCAACTGCAAGTGGCAATTACAGCAAATCAAGATGTTGAATAGGCAATCAATTACAGGAAACCTGTGCTTTTTCACAAGGAGAAAAATTACATTACAGAACATTGTGATTGAGGTTTGTCATTAGTTGGAATAAAAATATATTAAATTTTATTGTTTAAGATATTTATTTCTCTAAAAGAATAAATTCAAATATATGCACGAGATATCAATAAAATTTCAAATTTCTTATATAAAATGTATGTCCATTTTTTTAGACAAAATTGTTTGTTAGCTACAACGCCTTTAACAAGCGAACTGTATTGGAAAAGAAATTAAGTTCAAAATCGTGCAATAGTTAGAACCAAATGTCCTAATGTCTAACCTTCAAGTGCTGATTTTACTTTCTAAAAAAAAATATTTTACAAGAGCAGAGTTATAGAGTTGTAAAGCCTTACCAACTTGATGGGACTCCATAAGCATGCATGATGCTACCTGGACTCCCTTCAGCAGCTGTTCAAAAGCATCTAATTCATACACCTTCACCGTCCTAGTCTTCACAGTAATATCTGTTTTGGACGACATAGTAAATATATTTATGCACCACGTGCTCTAAAGATATTAAAGGAAATTATCAATGTATTTTAAAATATTGTGAAATAATTTTGTCTTGCTTGGGAATTACATTTTATTTTATTATTTGAGACTAGAGATGTGATAGACACTACACGGTATAAATTATTGAATAGATATTTCAATTGCATAAGGATCAACCCTATCGATTTAAGCAGAATTAGTCATAAGTTTTGATTAACAGAATGCTGTTATGAAAAAAATATGTAATATGATACCAGGGTAGACCCGACAACTATATAAAAACAGTATTTATAATTTACATCTCTTATTCTTGATAACTTATTGAAAGCATAATCAAAACTTTACAAACAATTAAGTTTTGGCTAAATATGAACATAATTTTTTTATTTTATAAAATGCCTAAAACTCGATATTACCAATTGATTTGTAGCTCATTTTCAATTGAACAATTTAGTGTCACGTCACTAATTTTGTTCACGACAGCTGTCACCGGTGACAACGGACTTGTAACTTGACACGGTCCGAATCAAATTGTAAGAAATTATTTCGAAAACACAACTTAAAAATTGCAATTAAAAGATGTTTAAGTATGATAGGATTGCTTAGGTTTTTATTGATTTCAAGATTTGGCAACCAAAAAACACATTTTATGATAATAAGGTATTCAGACCTTTATTACTTTTACTAAGCCGTACATTTAGCAGAGTCGGCAACGGATCCTGCAGCAACTAGTCACAACATTGAAAGATGATTGTAAGGAGAGAGGCTTACATTTGAATGCAAAGAAAACAAAAGATTATGGTGTTTGAAAGAGATAAAACCAGAACGGATACAAGGATAATGATGTAGTGCTGTAACAGGTGAATGAAATGTTATATCTAGGATCTGCAGTAGGAGTAGGGATGGAAGGTACCTACTCCGCTCGTATAGAAAGAAGAGTGAATGCAGGAAATAGGGTGAATGGAGCGTTAGGAAAATTTCTAGGCAGTAAAGCCTTAAGCCAAAAAGCCCAGCTCGCTATACACAATGCGATGCCGATTCCTATGTTAACATATGGAAGTGAGAGTTGGGTATGGAAGAAAGAGCATGAAAGCAGAATAAACGCGGCCGAGATGCGTGCGCTGCGGTATATCGCTCACAGACTGCGTTCGGAATGATGATGTAAGAAAGAGAGCGTCTGAAAGACAGCGCCGGAGTCAAGGTAAGAAGCGGCTTATACAAACATGCTTACACAACAGAAGGCAATGTTAGGATTCATAAAAACCGTAGAGCTTGTATGAAAAGGACCATGAATGTTGAAGAGGCGAGTGAGGAGTGTAAGGATCGTGCCATATGGCGTTTGGTTCTCTCTGCCTACTCCGCTAGGGAAGTGGCGTGAAGTTTAGTTAGTTAGGTGAAAATTCCAAGGTGAAGAAGGGACTTTGCTTATGTCGAATTACCTATTTCCCCTTTATTAATATGGTATCACATAAGTGATTTCCGAGATGCGGTTGGTTTTTTCTTATTATTCCCTAAAAATATGATCCGTGTAGGGAAGTTTCGGTTATGGTTTCGGCCGAAACTGAGACCGTTGCTGAAATTCGGTTATGGGATTTCTATGGAGGGACTGAGTTTCTCCAGTACCTACATAAGATTTAAAGTTCCGACCTAAGGTTTTTCTTAGAACAACTGCTGGTCTGAAATACGACAGTGGAAACACGCGAGCGTAGTATAGTTCGTTGTGGAAGCTCAGTCCCTGCACAGTCTTCTATATTATCTTTGGACAGTTTTCATGTAATCATAGAGAACGTTGCTGCTCCAATATTAATAGTAAGCTAGTCTACATTGCGCGCCAAGCGTTGTAAATATGGTTTCGGTCGTGAAAACCAGTTTCGGTCGGAGACTACAACACATTAATTACAATGCCACCAAAGTGCAATCGCAATTTTTTTACAGTCTTACATAAAACTTAATGAAGCAGCATACTACCTAATAAGCCAGAATATTTTTTACGATGCCTAATTACCGTTGCCTACTTAATCAAAGGAAACATGAAACGTTGGTACATATTAATTTTGTGTGTAAATTTTAGTGCATCCAGCTCTATAGAGGAGTTATGTAATAATTTGTACTGCAAGGACGAAGGTGGGGAGGCGGTGTGCGGCGCACGGGGGGAGGGCGCAGGGCTCAGGGTCAGGCTGTTCACGAATCAATGCGAGCTGCTCCAGTATGGATGCACTGTGAAGGATGAACTAGGTACCCTATTAATGTTACACTCTACATATAATAGTTGCGTAATTTTTCTTAGGGTTGTGATAATACTTAGGTAGGTACCTACGCGAGAACTATTTTAGGGTAGATGTAGGTAGTTTAGGCTTTAGTGCAGTTTCCCGTGAACTGCTACTTGAGTGTTTTACCCATTCAAATATTTTTTCGGGAACACTAAAATATTTTTTGACTAGGTAATTATGGTTCAAAGGGACCATAATTACCTAGTTGTTGTCATTTTAACTTGGTTACTTGGTTCGTGATCAGCTTTTGTTAACGGTTAAGACCATGTAAAACTTTTAAAGTGACAAGATTATCAAGCTTTCGAATAATAAAATTTAATTAATTAGTTTAACCGCCTAAACGTGGTAACATAGATACTTGTAAAGTTACTTTTATGTTAGGTAGGTAATACGAGTACCTAGATAAGGATAACAACTAATACTTAGGAATTATTAAAAAAATCTTATGAATATCACATTCCCTGGATTTTCTTTCTATAAATTACATAAATTAATATAAATTTATACATGACGTTTTCCGAAATTTGTGTTTACTCTAGGGTTTTAACAAAATCTATTAGGTATTCGGTTTTCTAAAATCTACGAAACATAAAAATGAATAAAATCAGTTTGATTTAAAGATATATTTTAAAACTGTCTATAATCTAATAACTTTCCGAGTGTTTGGGGTACCTATAAGTCACGCTGAAGTAGTTAATGTTAAACATCACCCCCTCAGGTGGTGAAGGGGTTTAGCGTGTATAGCCGCAGTCAGCCAGCTTCTTATTATGAATGCTAACTGGCCAGTCAATTTAGATACCTACTTTTAAAAAGCTGTCAAAACGCAATCACTTCATAGATTTTGTATGGGCTTGTCAGTTTATGACGTCACAAATTTGTACGGGCTTATCAGTTTATAACTTTTATTTTCACTAGTTTGTACCTATAGTCAACTGACTAAATATTAAGCAGGTTTGTGTAAAATTTAAGATCGTAGACTCAATATTATAATGTAGGTAATTCATTTTCAATAAGGTTTTACTAAATACTACCTACGATACTTTCTCTAACGGAATTAATATTACAAAATTAAATGGTGTCAACATCCCTATTGGACACCTAGCCTAATGCATTTTATGATTACTCGAATCGAATTACTTATAATCATTCAACCTTTAATAATTTGTTGTTATGGTTATCAATGTATTAGATAATTTTTGTAATTGATATTTTACAAAAATATTTACAAACTAAATCTGGGTGATGTTAAAATTATTTTCTTAAATCAATCAAGAGAGGTTTCATCAGATTTTTGTAAATTTAGAAGAAGTTAATTAATGTGTTACTGTGCAAGTACTTATTAGTTATTAAGCTTACTGCAGAAACGTTCTAAACACAAACTCTGCAAAATGTAGATATTGCAAAAAACTTTTCGTGATAGTTCTATGGAAAACATAGATGGCAGCACTTGTAACGACAAAATGCCGCTCAGTGCTTAAAAAAGTAGCATAACTAAATAGGTATCTATTGTATTTCCACCGAAAAAGTAAATGATTTTTCTAAGTTTCTTAATTCTTATTAATTAAATATAATTCAAAATTCCAAGTTTCCAAAAATTTACAAAGCAATGTAAATCTACCACCGGTTCGAAATTTTGATTCTACCGAGAAGAAACCGGCAGGAAACTGAGTAGTTACTCTTTTCATCGGCAAAATATACATAGGTACATACCTACATACCTATAAATTATACACTGAGTTCTAAACTAAATCATAGGTCCTACCGTCAATGACCGTCAGAGAAAACATAATATGAATACAATTAAAAGTAATGAAAGATTAACCAGAGCAGACCAACCCCCAAAGGTGGCACCTACCTATACCTACACAAGTATGACGTATGTGTCAGCCATCGCTTCATTCAACCATATCAGGGGGAATGTAATGACCCGTTACATAACGCCACCACCCCAGAGGCAATTAAGTGAGCATGACTGACTACTTATGCTATCTTAGCAATTATCAAATAACGCAATAGCAATTAGCATAAAATAAAGAATCAGCCACATATTTCCAACATTAGCCACTAACCGTAGGATAAGGTGATGACCGGAAACTGGTAATCAAAAAATTATTGTATTTTCAGCATACGGTATTATAAACATGGAATACTGCAAACAAACATTCAACATATCCCTTTCTTCGGGTATCATATCAGGAAAAATTATAAACAATTTAATAAAGCAAAAAATACCTAGACGTCTGTGTGTGAACTATGATTGTTCCTACCCAGATGACGCCAAAAAAGTCTGCGCCATCCGAACTGAAGGTACCGGCTTTAAAATCAGACTATTCAAAGACAAATGCCAATTAATAAAGTTTAATTGTGAAAACGACCTCAATTTTACCATGTCTGAACTGTTTATTTGCGACGGAATGGAAATATCTGAAGACTTACCAAATGATAGCAAAACTAACACGCAAAACCCTATTTTTGTGGTGGACGGGTCTATGTTCAGCTTTAACCGGAACATAAATGAAACTGTAGAAAACTTCTTCGCCGCAACTCATGTCCTTAATTTACCCGTTGAGAATGTTCAAAGGTCAGTGAACGAAAGTTCAAGGAGGATGTTGGTGAATATTTTTGGGCCCCAAGTGGTGTTCCAGCCCTGGATCACTATTCCGAAAAACATCAGCGAGGATTACTATCACAAGCCGACGTTGTCTTCTTGTTTTCACAAATGTCCGACGGTAAAATGTTTTTTTTAATCCTATTTATCTTCTTTCTGTAATATACATCTACATCATCACACTTGCAACCCTCGAGGGGTAGGAGTAGAAGTCCATGTGGTAATGAACTCCTTAAACCATATTTAGCTAAAATCGGGTTGGGTTTGATGGACAATTAAAAAAGTGGCAAGTGGCTAGTCGCCTACTTTTTTGTAAGTTTCTTGCAATCTTTTATCTTTTTACGCATTTTCCTACTAGGCTTTGAATGTGCTTCATGAAATATACAAGAGACAAATAACTCTCATAGATGTTTGTGTATTATGAGCAGCATGGCCATAGTAATCAAAACCCTATAAATAGAAGTTTCATTGACCTGCACATTGATCGTATGGAAATAGAAAAATCAATATTGCACTGTCATTAATTATTCTCTGGTGGGTAATTTTCATGGTCGGTGTTTACTTTGGAGTTGGAAAAACAGCGGCAACCTTAAATTACTGCTTAGACCAACGGTTCTTAAACTTGCATCATACTATTATGAGTCCATTAATTTTTAGCGCCTCATATGTATAACGCGCCATCCATAAAGTATAAATACCTCGTACCTAAGTTATTTCTTTATAAAGATGACTATGCTTTATTATTTAATATACTTAAAGTTCATTGTCCCATTGATTTAAGAGACAAAGTATTGAGGTTTTTTAAACGGTTTTATTTAGCTTGACCTGTGCGGTATTTATTTGGGTGAAAATTAGAAATTGAAATTTAAGTACCTTCCTGTTGTCAGATCGATCTGAAATTTGGTACACACTTTTAATTCCGATGTCAATACAATATAATAAAATCAATAACATTGTAAATCCAAGATGGCCGCGGGTACAAAATGGCGGATTACATATTTCTCCACAACCCCCTCAATATGGTTATCAAATGAAAGGGCTACACAAGTAAAATACTGTGATTATGTCAAAATTTAAAATCCAAGATGGCCGCCGTTCTAAAATGGCGGACTAGGTACATATTTTTCCACAACCCCCTCAATATGGGTATCAAATGATAGGACTACACTAGTAGCATACTGTGATTATGTCGAAATTTAAAATCCAAGATGGCCGCCGTTCCAAAATGGCAGACTAGGTACATATTTTTCCACAACCCCCTCAATATGGGTATCAAATGATAGGACTACACTAGTAGAATACTGTCATTATGTCAAAATTTCAAATCCAAGATGGACGCTGTTACAAAATGGCGTATTAGGTGAGGGCATGATTAGTCGTGTCCAGAACAGTTGTGTCCAAGATTGTGTGACGTTAGAAGAACATATAAAAAAAATATAGGTAATTAGGTACCTACGTAGTTAGCGGTAGCTAACCACCCAAGTTAAGGTAATAGGTTAAAACGTGCCGAGGACTGTATGGCATTAGGGTGGATAAAAATGTAATTTCGTAAGCGTTTTCCCCTCAAGATTGGGCGCATCTTGTTGTATATTATAGCCTTGCCCCTTTACTGGACCTCTGTGGGGGTCGACCGTTAAAATGTCCATTACTCCATCAGGTAAGAAACCATGTAATAATGATTCACTAAATGAATTAAATAGAATGAGGAATATTCGGTGGGCAATTTCATTAAATACTAAAAACTAGATTTTTTTTTTTTTTTATATCACTTCATAACTGATACCTACAATAAAACTGTGCAAAAATAAGAACGAGACTATCGATGATTATTTTGATGAGAAATGAAAATACATTCGGATTACATTACAATATTACAATGCATAGATAATATATAACAATTGGCCATCATCTCCCATTTTTCAACCTCAACACTAATTTAACACCCTTTTATTTACTATGGGCCTTTTACCGCCCTCATGATAGCCTCTTTAGCCAACAACGGGGTGTTGTCCCGCACTTTGAGAACAACGGACATGGACAATCTTGTGAGCAATAGGGTAGGTCTGTGTGTGTATACTGGATTACAATACAACACTTCCAGAAAAACAATATAAGCGCTTCGTGATTTATGTCTAATTGATAACATATTCTAGATCATACCTTACAAAAGTCTTTATTAAAACACTAGCGGCCGCACGGGTGGATATTTATTTTTAAACCTCACCTTTTTTCAACTATTCTATAACCTATGTTAATCAGGGATAATGTAGCATTCTAATGGTGAAAGATTTTTTAAATCGGACTAGTAGTTTTTGAGTTTATTATTATTATATTATATCACGTCGTAAAAGGCGACTAATGGTAAGTATATGGGGTTTTGAGTATGTGATTGTATAGGCGACGAGCTAGCCACTTGTCACTACTTTTTCGCAATTTTTTTTTTGGCTGAATGTGGTTAAATGGGCCTGCTGCCCCTTTGACTCTGCCTACCCCTTTCGGGGATTATGGGCGTGATGTTATGTAAAATCTCTTTACAAGGTATTTTCTGCCAATATTGTGTAGCTATTGAGAGTCCCATCAGTGAAGGAATTTTTCTTAGTGACGTCACGCGGTACTTTGACGCGCTGTATCTTCATAATTTTTATTAGTTTTCTGAACAAAAGAAAAATACGGCAATATTTAATTGTAATCTCAAAAAAATTTTTTTGAGTAAAAAAGCCTATTGTATCCGGCAAGCTTGACACTCATTGCACGTACTTTTGAACACATTGAATATGTTTAATCTACATCACTTTACTACCTATATATACACTTTAGAAATCAGTGAAACTATTTTTATACGGACGGTACAGTAGACTTATTCAATAAAACAAACAATCAAATCTTTCCGCCTTATAATATTAATGTAGATGTACAGATGTAACATTTTTATACGCTATTAAAGATGGCTAATACGCACTCAGTCTGCATGACAATAAGGAGACATCGTACTTAGGGTCGCATCGCCTCTTCGTAGCGCATGTGTTCGAAACCTATGAAACTGACACTTTATACGTAATTGCAACAATCAGCGCTGGTATATCGTTCCGGCTCCAATGTCCCTTTCACCTGCGTGCCCTGAACATAAAGGCGTATGTGTGCAGTGCACATAAGTGCAATAACGTTCAGCCCTTTCCTCTCTGTGCAGAAATGTCCGGACACGTACGCGCCGGTGTGCGGCGTGCCAGGCATCGTGGCGCGCGAGCCATCGCTTATGTTCAAGAACCACTGCTTCATGGACGTGGCGCAGTGCAAGATGCACTGGGAGGACAAGAGCCCCACCGCAGAGAGCTCTTGTAACGTACACTGTTTTAGACTAACATATAAAGTCATAGCAAAATTTTTTAATAGGGAATATGCATATATTTTTTGTTATAAAATTTGTGGGGTCAGTTTGAAAACTGTTGGGAACATCAAACGCGAGTGCACATCAAACCACGGACCAACTTGTCCAAATGAAAATATTTGTCAGGCTCGTCCGGTAAAAAATATTTATAGTATAAATATCGACGCTACACTCGTGCAACACTATGCCTCCCCATTAGGGCTGTAAGGGCAAAAGAGAGATATATAATCGCTGTCGTAGTCCCACATTTTATTGCCTCGCGGGCAGCGAGTGTTTGACACTAGTATACATACATACCATCACGCCCGTAATCCCCGAAGGGGTAGGCAGAATTAAAGGGACAACTAGCCCCTATAACCATTTTTAGGCGAAAATAAAACTGGGCTGGGTTATATGGAAAATAATGGAAAAGTAGTGACAAGTGGCTAGCTCGTCGCCTACATAATAACAAAGCCAACGCTCCGTACACCATTAGTCGCCTTTTACAACATGTCAAGGTAGGAACACAGTAGGAAAATTATTTTAAAATCAACCAACAAGGCATAAACTTTTTACAATCTTGTTTCATTTAATTCGATCCATTGACGTCACAGGTCATCTTAGACACAACGTAATACAAGTTACACTGAGAAGACTAAGAGCCGCACCGTCGAGCTCGTATGAAATATATATGACATAAATATTAAGTATATCAGCAATGTTCCTGTCCTCTGCACTATGCATGATGCGATTGTATTTATTTGTAGGTACTTGTGCATGCTAAAAGCTTTTCCTTCAAAGCTTATTCATTAAGTTAGCACTCCATCGAATTAACAGCATCTTACACTATGCTTCGTCTTTTGCCACATTGTAAATTTACGCGGCCGATATGAACCCAGTTTCGAAAACGCTTATGATGTAGGTAAACTTTTATAAATTTTTAACGCAATTAAAAAAGTTCTTAATTATTTTTTATTCTAACCTATATGGATTAGCAACGACTTTAAGATATTTCGTGTAACCAAGACATTTTAAAATATTACATTACAATCATTGGCATTATCATCATCTTTTACAGAAAAATGTTGCAACGCTCGTTGCACGTCGTAAACGAAAATATGGCTTTAAAGCCGCTACAGCAGTGCGGCATTTCTTGGCAAGTCTCAGATGTGTTGCGGGTCTGTTAGAGACAGAAGGGCGCGACGAAGACTTTTCTGCTTCATATTAACGCCAAGAAATATGGGATAATTCAGTTCACAACCCTTATTTATTTATTATTTCATTCAGATAACAAGCTCAATAAGATCAAGTTTATAACATCTGTTCGACTGACTAATTAATTCGACCCATAAAGAGTCGGATATAAATATGTACCTAAATCTTTCATTTTCCTCATTCTGTTGTTGCTAAATATCTGCCTCATAAAATAATTCGACAAGTCTTTAAACGCTGTATTGAGTACCAATTAAATGCTGACGATCATTATAATAATACATAAACCTTATTATACTTATTACACACTTTATCGAATAATTTTTGCTATTATTCGGAAATTTCATCAAATATATTATTTCTTCGATTGTTTTTAGTTAAGTACAATATTTAGAGATGTTTTGATGTGACTGGCAACCGCGACTGTCGGTACACATCAGTATACCTCTGTAACACTTAAACAAAATAAATTATCTTAAGTGTTGATTCAGATCAAAATATATTGTCGAATTGAAAGTCAAACCTATATCAGGTGCAACTTCAACTAATTATTAAAAGATATAGTAAAAAAAAGTTAAATAAATACCAAATTAGTGCCTAAATCCAATTACTAGTAGCCTAGATACTAATATCAATAGCTCGGCGAGATTTGTAAATACTAAGCTTCTAAGTTATTGAGCGTTGCCCATCGAGCTACCGGGAGCTTTCGTTTTTTTTTTAACATCGACTCTAGTTAATTCGTCGGGGAATCCGCCCTCTAAAATTGCAGAGGGCAAGTTGCACAGCCAAAAAAGTTCTGAAGTGAAATCGAATATTAAGTCCATCCCCTATCATCATTTTTTAGGATTCGGCTATTAAACGGGAATCCATACAGTTCTAGCATGTTGTCTGGACGTTTTTGCGTATAACTGTTGAAGTTTATAGTGATCGTTAAAAGCATTTGCTTAAACAACTGAACTTTTTGGTTAAACTTGTGTTAACTATGTTTTAGGAACCAGCGTTTATGGTTGATATTATATAGCCTTCCTCAATAAATGGGCTATCTAACACTGAAATAATTTTATCAAATCGCACCAGTAGTTCCTGGTATAGCGCGTTCAAGCAAACAAACAAACAAACTCTTTAGCTTTATAATATTAGTATAGATTATGTACGAGTCATCAACAATTTTAGAACTCTATCACGTTTTGAGAAGTTAAAACATTAATAATAAGTATATTTATATTATTTGAAAACAGTAATGACTTAAATAATTGTTTAATTTTTATTTTATCTATTCTTTAATATGAAATTTAAATTAAAAAAAAAATTCAAAATTGAAAGTGTCTTTATTCATGTAGGCCTTAAAAAAAGCACTTATAAATTGTCAATTTTACAAAATCTTTAGAGCAATGTGAAGCTACCATCGGTTCGGAATGCTGATTCTATCGAGAAGGAACCGGCAAGAAACTCGGTAGTTACTCTTTTCAGCGTTCAAATATACATCAGTAATATACACTTTTTTTTAAAGTTCTAAACCAAATCAATCAATGACTGTAGGAGATGACATAATATGATAATTATAACATAATATGATAAGGTATTACAAATATATAAAAGTCAGGAAATGTAACTTGCCTCCTTATAGAATCCTAATATTAAATAAATAAATAACGACTAAGTACGTCACAATACATTGATCTGACTCCGAGGTAAGTAGCTTAAGCACTTGTGTTACGGATATCAGAATCAACAGTGGTATTACAAATATATACTTAAATATTGGATATTAACACCCACACAGACACAGAACAAACACAAGTATTCATCACACGAATGTTTGTCCTGGGTGGGGATCGAACCCACAACTCTTGGCGCACTGGGCAGGGTCACTATCGAATGCGACATCGAGCCAGTCAAATATTGGGTACAAGTACAAATTGCCAACTTAAGGAGAGTATTTATTTATTTTATTTATTTATTAGGAAACTCAACGGTATGGTAAAAAACGATAATGCCACATTTTAAACATTTACGCCAAATTGAATCAGAACTAAACGCAAACACTTCTGTCTATTACTCCCCATCTAGCGCATTCATTACTACGTCTCATGTGCATTTCCGAGAAATATACATATTTGATACATACGCTATCTATTATTGAGTGCCCTGCAGTAAGCCCTAAACGTCCTGTATCAACTTTCACCGAGGTAATTACGGTGCAATCATGTTATTATTGTCTAAAATCTAAATTATAGTACCAGCTGGCTGGATGTTATACTTAGATCGTAAAGGGCCGTATTTAGTATGACCGCAAATGAGTATTAAAATAATTCCACTATTTACCTTTTTTACGCTAATTACGGTCTTAAATATTGTGTGCCATAGACTTCATAAATAAGGCTAGTTTTTACAATAAGGAAAAGCTCCAGAATAAATTTCGGAAACTCAAAAACGCATGTGAACTCTTCGATATTAATATTCACATGTGTTATTGGATGGACACCTGGACTAAAAATATAGAAGAATGGGTATATATAAAGTTCTGCTAAGCTGTCATACACCAACGAAAAATTATTAGAGTTACCTTAATAAGAAAAATTCACTCGAAAAATAAAGGTAGGAAAATCCGCTTGGGGCTTGCTCCATTCACGAAAAGGCACCGTTATTTCGACTTTAGGTTTATTTTGACTTGCAAAAGAGTTGCTAATTAATTTCTTGTCCATTCATTTCATCTAAGTGATTAATTAGTATTTTTGTAACAAGGTTGTTTTAATGTAACAAACTAGCAGCCCGCCCGAACTTTATCCATATTATCTACATATTAATATTTTGTCCCGTTGATCCCGACACCATGAAAGTTTTAATCCCGTTTTCTGATCTCTAACTAACTAAAAAAAATTTTCAATATACATAAACAAAAACAAATAAATAATATTACCTACCACCGACTCGGAAGGCTGAGAAGAAACCGGCCAGATACTCGATAGTTTCTCTTTTAAATTTTCCAAGTACTCGTAATTACCTGTACGGGTGCTAGTTACAAAAAATACCTATTACTAAAATTCTGCACGAAACATAACCCTTTATTAATACCGCGCGGTCTGCATCACCCTTCGGGCGATCAATATAGCAACATAGTTGGCAGCCGCATAAAAGCCGTCACTTTGAATGCAAAACAAATCAAAAGAGGCAGTAATTACGGTCCGAATGTCATCGGCTCCGATTCTGTCGGAGCAGGCGAACTAAACCAAATGAGTTCGTTTGCCGAAATGCAATGGGGGCGATAATTGGTAAAGGTAAACCCTTCGCCAATTACTGTCGGTGCTGGTAGCTATATGCCTAGGCTGCCCGGGCTAAGGGCTGCAGCCTAAAGTAATTTCTTTGTTTCGTTTTATTTCAAATGTTAGAAAAGAAATTTTTTAGTGAGGATTGAGAATATTGACCTGATCATTTGGCGTCTTCTATAAAATACATTTTCTACGTTCTAAAATGATTTTGAGATGGTGTCAAGAGATGATTTTATAATGCTGCGTTGCATATTTTAAATGGTTTGTCTTCATGGTATACCTACTTGTACATTAGATACTTCAAAAGGTTTTAGGCAGTCTAAGATTCTCCTTTTAATCGTACCTAATTAACTGAAGAAAGCTTAAGTAACCTAAATAGTTATACATGTCATAACATTAACTATTTAGCTTAAATAAGTTAAATATTTATACGTACACATGCCATCAAGGTATACAGACTTCAAGAAGAAATACACTTTAACCACTTTCAGTGAAAAACAATGATTAGTTTGGAACTAGGGAATTTATCTGTCAGTTTAGAGAACTAGAGATTTTACTTATTGAAATCCGTGGTTCGGAAAAAGTCAATAGATTGACATATGAATACAATTTTTAAAAGATATACGCTGATGTTTTCAGATTTTTTATGCCACTGGAACTTCAAAACATATCATATTCATAATTTAACATAACCATCTGATTACTCCTCGGCAACCCTAGTTAGTTAGGGCATCATGTTACGGGATTATCCCGCTGTCTGTCCGACTACCCTCCGATATGCATTTGATAGAGTAACACTTACTTTTTCTGATGGCCGGCTTGTACAGATTTTGGGGGTGGCTCAGGGGGTAGTTTGTTTATACATTTAGATGTTTAGCAATAAGCACATGTAATTATTTTCGACTAGATGTAAAATAAAGAGCGAATTTTTCATACCTTTTTTTTGTTCAGATACCGAAGCGCATTGTATTATACTTACATACTTACTTACGCATGTTACAAATAAGACAGCAGCACATTGGTTTTGATTTGAATTTGTTATTTTTTGCCATGGTGGGTGAGTTGAACATGCGCACCTCGCGTTCGTCGCGAAGTTCGTTTGACTAGCTCGATAGCTCATGCAGAAGTGACCCTGCCCCATGCGCCAAGAGTTGTGGGTTCCATCCCCACCCAGGACAAACATTCATATGAATATATACGGTCGAATTAAGAACCTCCTCCTTTTTTTTAAGTCGGTTGATAAATAGTTGTGTTTGTTCTATGTCTGGGTGTTAATCTATACTTACTTAAAATAAATCTGTAGAGAGGTCAATTCTGTACATGAAATATATTTTTAAAATAACTATCAGGGGGTGATTAGTGATCGATACTGATGCTAAAAATGCAATCAGTAAAATTTTTGTCTGTCTGTATGTTCCTTATAGAAACAAAAACTACTCGACGGATTTTAACGAAACTTGGTACAATTATTCTTCATACTCCTGGGCAGGTTATAGTATACTTTTCATCACGCTACAATCAATAGGAGCAGAGTAGTGAAGGAAAATGTTGAGAAAACGGGAGAAGTTACTCCATTTTTTAAGCTTCCGTCGCGTGTGCAGCCTTAATGGTTAAAGTTACATAGAAATCATGTATGACGGAAATAGTCTTTATAATATTAACCATAAACGCGGGTGACACCGCTGGCACAGCTAGTATTGAATATTTAAGTATATATTTGTAAAAGTTGTTGATTCTGATACCCGTAACACAAATGCCTTAGCTACTTACCTTGGATTTAGATCAATGTATGCGATGTAGATATTCACCATCTGATTGAATATTGCTCTGCATTTAAAATATTAAGTTACTTAAAACGTCGGCTATCGCTGACATGGTTGGCGGGCATAGTGGTCACGTGTATTGATTTTCATTTTGCATCCACCCCGATAGTGCTTCAAATGGAGTGATATTAATGAAAATGTTTTATAATTTGAAAACGTCATAAAAATTTATCTGTCATGAGCAGAAATGAAAAATGGTTTAGATGTAGGTTTCGGGTGGTCTGGGACTCTGGGTATTCGATTTAGTTTGTGTTCCTTGTTTTACATGTCTTAAAGTAACGTAATTGTGTATTGGGTATTGAGAATTGGATTTGGGACTGTTTGGGAAGCAGTAGTGGTGGTTAAAGGAGTTATTTTGCCTCCATTTTCAACAAATGATACGATTTTGAGGCAATTTTTTGACACTCCAAAATTCGGTATCGTCTAAATCTAAGTAATTCTTTGTTAGGGAAATGTCTCAAATTGTTTAACTCTTAACCACTGACCATTATTTACTTGCATTGACACTGACGTATGGTTTTTTTTAAATATGTATTCAGTATTTATTTGTTTGTTTTCTTTTTTATTAATAAAAATAACGTGTTATTTATATATAATTTATTTACTTATATTCAAAATACAAAACTTTGAAAAATTAACAGATACAAAAATTCTTCTTTTGAACGGCTCAAAAACTTAACTTATCAGTCTAAAATGATCACAGAGCTAATAGTATCTTAATATCTAGATAGTAAACATTAATTAAAAATCAAATAAATGGCATATTATTAAGGTAATACTTTTTAACAGCATGTATAAGCCGGTTTTGAACACTGCAAACATACGGGTTTCTTACAAATATGATATACGATCAAGGTTTACGACGTCTTTGTTTAAAACAGTTCTTACGGAAGTTGAGCCGACAATTTTCAGATTCTTCTTCCGTCTGAGGGGTCGCATCTGCACCCTGTATGCGTGTGAGAAGCCCTTTGAGTTCCAAGGAAAGTTGTGGAATTTTAATGCGCCTTTCAAGTTGCACACGTTCTAAACCCTTTGCAGCATTGTTTTGTAGTTTGACAAAATGAATTCACCTGAAATAATGACTATTCTTTAAAATATTACCAACGTCTGGGACGCTTAAAGCGAGAATCTTTGGCGCATTTTTCGTCCAACAAATTTACACTGCCTTTTGTAGAATTGTAGCAAGAGTTTCTGTAACCAAACTCTCAAAAAGTTTTCAGTTAGGTTGATTCGACGCTGTTTACTTGAACTCGGGTATTGAATATCACGTAGACTGACAATACTAGCCGTTAAATTGTCCACCAATGAAAATGAATACAGAATAGTATAAGTGTTTTAAGTGATTACATCCGAAGGCAGCTTACAAGTAGGCTTAATCTCGTCTAAGTGGGCGCCATTTGAGCATCAGTACTTCATGAGCAGTGTTGCCAGGTGACTGTCTAACGTTCTGACCAAATTCTAATTTCATCATAAAAGCCGTTTCGTACAAAATATAGAAAATGTATATTGTTTCTTCTTTTTTATATAATTAATTTTTTATTTTTATATAATTACTAGCGACCCGCCCCGGTTAGAAAAAACAATATGAAATTATACATATAAACCTTCCTCTTGAATCACTCTACCTTTTGGTGAAAACCGCATCAACATCCCCAACATGTAAAGATTCTGCTATTCGGAGATCTGACGAATTCAACAAATTAAAGATTGTTCATGAGTTCTCAATAGTGTAGTCGGGTTATACCCGACTTTGTTTTGGTATATGACTATATGTTAAGCCAAGTTTTAAAGAAGGCTCTCCCAAAAAAAGCAAAACCATTTATCAAAATAAACTAGAATAATACTATCATTTCACAAAAGTAGGAAATATTTATCGAGTGCATAATACGGATTTTAGTGTATAGAAAAGTACAGTATATAGACAATTTAAGAAAAATTGGCTTCTTTAACCAAATTTAGATTAAATTAGTATTTTGGCAACAAAATCTTTTAATACTACCCTAAGACAATTTTTTGTCTAAAATTTCCCCAAAAGTATAACCACCAATAACCCCCATGTCAACAAGTCCACCAAAATTTGAGGTATTCCTCTTAACCTGGCATATATATGGCCTGGGTTCATGAAGTTTAAATTGCATCGAACGCATGCTATTTTAATCAATTAATCACATCCTATCGATAAGGAACTGCATATCTTTTTGTCACTTGGATTGGTAACATACATTTAAGAAATATTACATAAGAATTTAAATATAACAGAACAGCCATGTTAGGCCGCACATAAGTAATTGATAACAAAAATGCATTTAAAATTTAATTTATAACACTATTTATATTTATATTGTGAGTTCCGTAAATACAACTTTTTAATACATTTGCGTTATTCCTGTTGTTTTAATTATTGTTATTGGTTGCCGCGTATTAAGTCTGGTCCATTTCTTTTAAACTTAATAACAATACAATCGATTCGATATCCTTCTTTAACAATGTCTGTTAAATGGTTAAAACCACTTTGCTCCATGCAATTCCCTCCCATTGTTCGAACCGCAGCTTAATTCATCATAGACTCGTATACAATTATTGTTTACGAAAATCCGCGCTTAACACCTGGCGGGTTGATGCGTTCAATTTGTAAGCTTAAATTCCGCCCTCGTAATTTTGCGTTAACCCAAAGAACCGGCTCTGTGAGTTAAACTTGATTTGATATATCTATCAAATCAGGTAACAATATCGACATCAATATTTTGGCTCAGTTACTCAGACGTGTCTATTCAAAGGATGAATGGATTTAAGTTCATTCGCGCTAAAACCATTTGTAGTCATTAAATGAATCAATTTTGAATCTAAATGAGGTTATTAATATGTATTTTGTAAAGTTTAAACCCTGATTCAAAAGGCTATTTTTTACGAGGCTATATTCCGGAATAAAAGAGTTCCCAGGCGAGCATTTAACTCTATTTCCCAGACTGCATTTAAATCAGTAAAGCTGTGGGCACCAGGTATTAATTATACAAAATAAGCGCCTAAAAGTAAAACGAATAACAACTCATTAAAACGCAAGCACGCTGCCGGCACCGCAAAAAAGACTCCGTTTTCCCTCCACAATTTTACCTAATAATCTTTGTAAAGATTCGTTTGCAGTTGTTACACAATAAAGCAAAAACGTTTATTCTATGTGTTGGCAGTGCAACTGGTGGGTGGTGGGCTCCCGGGGCCCAGACAGATTGAGGGGGGGCCCCCTCCGCCCACCGCCCGACGTCTCTGTGCGACCGGTGTTTGACTATTCAACTATTCATTAGTACCTAGACATTACAACTATTGGCAAGGTAAATCTGAAAGGACGTTTGTAACAGGAATTCTGGCATTCTAGAGCTCTAATTAAGGTACAATCGAAGAGAATACGGGGGGTTTTAATAAAGCATGATCTCCTCCTAGTGAGAATGCAATTAGGACCTCGTTTTAACACAAACAGAATGTCTGAAGGAGCTATTTTACTCCTTCAAGTATTGTCTTCTTAGTCTGACTCATTGAGTGGAAATCAAAACTCGATTACAATCCTATGTTTAGTTAGTTTACAATTATATGATGATAAAACGAAATAAATCAAACATCGTGCAAATAATGATTTTTAATGATAGTCGTTTAATTTTTTAATGTATTATAATGAGTAATGAGGTTACTTTATCTCTCTTTACTTAATAAGTTTTGTCTAACTAATAGATATATAAACAAACACTTCGTTTATAAAAGACGTCATCATCTTCCTAGCGTTATGTCCCGTGCTTAGACGGGGTCCGCTTAGACCATGATCCAGGATTTAGCGAGTCTGGTAATTACATTGAAGCGACTGCCGATCTGACCTTCGTAACCCTAAGATAGGGGAACCAGACAATTTTTGGATCATGGTTACAAATTCAAAGTTGTTTGAATTTGTAGGTTTCATCACGATGTTTTCCCTCACCGTCGAGCTAGTGGTATAAATATGTACATAGATTTTTTAAAATCTAGAGGTACATGCCGGGGTTTGAACCCGCACTCCTCGGTTAAGAGGCGCGTGTCCTTACCATTGAGCTACCACCGCTCGTTTATAAAAGACGTATTTACCTAATTATGCTGCTTTATTTTTTATTCTAGTAAATACTTTTAATCATTGTCTTATTGGCAACCACTACCACATAAGCCAGCCACTGTCACTACTTTTTCACAATTTTCCATCTTACCTTGTCTAGTTTTATTTTTGGCTGAATGTGGTTGAGAGGGCCTGCTGCCCCTTTGACTCTGCCTATGCCTTCGGGGATTATGAGCGTGATGTTAATGTATGTATTATTTTATTGTCATGTTCAAATTCTCCCACACAAAAACCTGACGTCAGAAATGTATAGATGTAAAGATATGTCACCATAATATATAGAGTTGTCTAAACCTTGGTATACAAATAGAATACCGAGCTAGGTAACATGTAGTGCTTGCTGCGTTCAATCCGGGGGGGCTGTGTTCATCGTACCGGCGCCTAATGTGGGGCGATTCGGCTCCCGTAAACGATGTGTTAATTGCTGTTTAATAAACAGACATGCTACAATGTAAGGGGTTGATGATGTATTTGCTTTATTATTATCAAGTATTGAATGGAGTAGATAAGATTAATTACTAGATGAACAAATTATCTTAATAATTCTGCTATCAGCTAAAACTCTTACGTCCGAATTGTTTCGAAATACCAGATGTTCTTAAAAAACAGTTTGGGAGAAGAGCATAACACCATAAATAAGCTAATATGGATCACAAAGGAAAATATCTATACTTATATTATAAAGCTGAAGAGTTTGTTTCTTTGTTTGCTTGAACGCGCTAATCTCATGAACTGGACCGATTTGAAGGATTCTTTCAGTGTTAGATAGCCCATTATCGTGGAAGGCTATATGCTATATAACATTAACCATAAACGCTTGTGAAATCGCGAGCACAGCTAGTGTGTTTAGTATACTAAAATAGTAGATACCGCTAAGTGTTCAAAAGTGTATATAATGCAATTTTGCTTAAACTTCTACTATATTCCATCTCATATCTCATTTAGATTGCTGGATGTAATGTAAAAATTATGCGTAGTTTGTAGGTGAGGACTAACTGAGGAGTTACTAAGTAGGTGGAGATAATTAATGATAATGCGTTGTTTTTTAAAAGATCAATACGTTTTTAAATAAACTACGCTTCACAAAACCTCGGAAAATATTCTATCTAGCATCACAAAATATAGATACTTACTTACAAACATTTTCAAACACCGTAAACACGGAACTGGTTTGTTACCCTCCAGTAAGTAGCCGACAATGAACTGAGCGGTGCCGTGAATATAAAAGGTGTTACGTCGCCAGCCCAGGCGGTCTGAAAACAAGCGAAGTTAACTGGTCTTAACGCGAGCTAAGTCCCTGGACGGGAGCTAGTTGCTTATTACCGAACACTTTCAGGCTCTGTTTTCTATGAGCTTAGCAACTTGGCGAGTGCAGGTACCCCAGACGGTGTTGTCAAACAAGGTGTTAGCGTTATGTTACTGGGATACACTTTGTAGCAGTTAGAAATTTATATAGATAAGTGTTTTGCGCTTATGATACGCAAATCATTTGCATATTTAATTAGTTATCTACCCATAATTCAGACATACCTTGCGGTATATATAAGTATAGAACTTATATGTGTACAGAACGTTTCGTTGCACTGAAATCAACAGACGGCCGCAGCCCAATTAATTTCACTTTGAAACATTCTTCATTAGTATCCTACCAATTAACCTGTAAAATGGCAATACAGAGAAAATTATTAATTGTCATTTAATACGGCACTATAACATTTTTAATGACTACGTTGCGAGCATTCAGACGTCAAGCCCTGTAAACCACAGAGATACAATTTGGCGGCACCGCTAACCAAGCCCTATAAACCACATTCAATTTGGCGGCAGCCGGTACTAGGTTTATCGACGTCAAAGACGTGTCATTGAACTGACCTACGCAAAGTAAATCGAATAGACCTGCGCAAGACGGTAATAACAGGCAGCCCTTACGGGGGGAAATGGGACGAAACCTTTGAAGCCTCCAACGACACGACAGGATATTGGAAATATGATAAAATTCGCGTTTGAAAATAAATAACATAGTAAGAGTACTTACGTAGACGACACACTTGCGCGGAAGCAAAGCATGAGGGATTTAAATTGCCATTTTATTTAAAGGAAGCCTGAATATTCGCCGCAAGTTTAAGTAGTTGCGTGGTATCGAAAATTCTATTCGCCAAATAGGAGGCGGATACAGACTGAGTTGTGCTGAATAGGGTTCATTGAATAAAGCCCTGTGGTATACGGAGAAAATAAATTGTAAGGCATTGTAGACTTTATATTCAAAATTAATTTTGTTAACGTATCATACTGAGTAGAATTAATCTATTATTGTCGCTGATATACTTACATAGGTATATTGTTATGGCCACATGGTGTTAGAGAAGGCTTAATTTATTTTCTTTACTTCAAGTTAATTTTATAAAATTAAGCTTATTGCCGTCGTGATTTGCGTTGGTTTAAAATTTAATAAAATCAATTCAAATGTGAATGACGTCAGATCATTATCAGAGCTTATTTTTTATATAAAAGGATGGAAATAAGTTTTTTTTTATTAAATAAAATGACTAGTACCTAGCTGATTTTAATCTTAATGTTAAAAAAGTGTCACAGAAACTTATTTTTTAATCAGAATCAACTTCTTTTTGCTTCTTTGTTCGTTTAGTACCTAGTCGTTCTATCCTACTAATATTATAAATGCGAAAGTTTGTATGTATGAATGGATGTTTGTTACTCTTGCACAAAAAAACTACTGGATGGATTTTAACCTTTAAGTATAAACTTTAGAATAATATAGCTCATACACCCGAAGAACAAATATTAAAAATATATAAATAATACCACGCGAGCGAAGCCGCGGGCAGAAGGTAGTTTAGACTAATTAATTATATATTGCGTACTTTAGAAAGTGTGATAAAACTAACTTTGTGGCTTTATTTAAGCATGTACAAATTTCAATTATGTACCTTTGATAAAGCAATGATTAATAAAAAAAATTGATTTGTAACATAATAACAAATACCATGCTTAACTACTGGCTCCGTATAATCCAAGGTAATTTTTACTAATACGAAAATTTAAACTTTAAAATAATACGAAGTTGACTAAATGACTTTGTGACATTGTCACAAGCAATGCGCACCCGCCACACAGTTTTTAATAGGACTAGCTGTGCCAGCGATGTCACTCGCATGGTTATGGTTATGGTTAATATTATAAAGACTATTTCCGTCATACATGATTTCTATGTAACTTTAACCATTGAGGCTGCACACGCGACGGAAGCTTAAAAAATGGAGTAACTTCTCCCGTTTTCCCAACATTTCCCTTCACTACTCTGCTCCTATTGATTGTAGCGTGATGAAAAGTATACTATAACCTGCCCAGGAGTATGAAGAATAATTGTACCAAGTTTCGTCAAAATCCGTCGAGTAGTTTTTGTTTCTATAAGGAACATACAGACAGACAGACAGACAGACAGACAGACAAAAAATTTACTGATTGCATTTTTGGCATCAGTATCGATCACTAATCACCCCCTGATAGTTATTTTGAAAATATATTTCATGTACAGAATTGACCTCTCTACAGATTTATTATAAGTATAGATGTAACTATATTTAAGGATTTGCAAAAAATATTTGGTCAAAATAAAACATGATATTAAAACTATTGCAATCTATCCTATTAAAGATTCTGCACAAACAGTTTAAAGGTTTCGTATATACTAAAAATAAAGTTTTTAATCGTGTTATGTGTCAGAAAAACCGTACATAAATAAGCACACAGTGATTCTTGTTGCAGCATACATTGAGTCATCGTTCGTGTTCTGCGTGGGCGACCAGATGAGCAACATGTTCCGCTTCCTGCCGGTCGTCCGCACGCTGCAGCACATGGGCCGTCTGCGCAGCAAGGGCTTCTTCAGGTATTAGATCGTCTGTGCCGTTCAGAGCAGCTTCAGCCGCGACAAGATGAGCAACATGTTCCGCTTCCTGCCGGTCGTCCGCACGCTGCAGCACATGGGCGGCCTGCGCAGCAAGGGCTTCTTCAGGTATTAGATCGTCTGTGCCGTTCAGAGCAGCTTCAGCCGCGACAAGATGAGCAATATGTTCCACTTCCTGCCGATCCTGCGTGCAACAGATGGGCTGCCTGCGCAACAAGGGCTTCTTCACTTATTAGATCGTCTGTGCCGTTCAGAGCAGCTTCAGCCGCGACAAGATGAGCAATATGTTCCACTTCCTGTCGATCCTGCGCGCAACAGATGGACCGCCTGCGCAGCAAGGGCTTCTTCAGGTATTAGATCGTCTATGCCGTTCAGAGCAGCTTCAGCCGCGACAAGATGAGTAATATGTTCCACTTCCTGCCGATCCTGCGTGCAACAGATGGGCTGCCTGCGCAGCAAGGGCTTCTTCACTTATTAGATCGTCTGTGCCGTTCAGAGCAGCTTCAGCCGCGACAAGATGAGCAATATGTTCCACTTCCTGTCGATCCTGCGCGCAACAGATGGACCGCCTGCGCAGCAAGGGCTTCTTCAGGTATTAGATCGTCTATGCCGTTCAGAGCAGCTTCAGCCGCGACAAGATGAGCAATATGTTCCACTTCCTGCCGATCCTGCGCGCAATAGATGGGCCGCCTGCGCAGCAAGGGCTTCTTCGGGTATTAGATCGTCCCTGCTATTCAGAGCAGCTTCAGCCGCGACAAGATGAGCGGCATGTTCCGTTTCCTGCCGGTCTTGCGCACGCTGCAGCACATAGGCCGCCTACACAGCAAGGGCTTCTTCGGGTATTAGATCGTCTGTGCCGTTCAGAGCAGCTTCAGCGACGACAAGATGACCGGCATGTCCCGCTTCCTGCTGATCCTTCGCACGCTGCGGCACATGGGCCGCCTGCGCAGCAAGGGCTTCTTTAGGAATACTTGTGAAGAAATTCCAAAAAAGACGTAAAAACAATTTTTTACGTTTTATATACGTGAAATAATAATAAAAAAAAATCTATTGAGACTGTCAGTCGCTATTCATATAAGGACTAGTAAATACTAACTTGATATATATGTACTTAAATAAATAATTATCCAGATTGACACACCGATTCCCTAGTCCCCAAGTAAGCATGCATGCCTGCGCTGTTGATACTAAGTGAACGGATAGACATGCTTTTATACGTAAAGATCCATGACTCGAGTACAAATGTCCATGTTTGTCACACGAAACGTTTGCCCCTAGCAGGATTCGATTCTGACTACTCGACCAACGGGCCTGACAAATATGTATTTTTAACCGACTTCAAAAAAAAGGCGGAGGTTCTCAATTCGACTGAATTTTTTTTTATATACAAGGTACCGACTACGGAACCTGCGTTTCCTCAGCAAGGAGCTGTCACGTCAACCCAATCTAATGGGGTAAAGTACGGTCACCTAAAATGGGGTGGCAAACCGACTTGCAGGCAACCGTCACTTATACCTATGTATCTAAATATTAATAAATGGCTATAATGAGTAGTGATACCGTGTATTTTTTATTTTAGTACTTCGTGTAGGTACTTCTTCTTAGTACATGATTGTAGGTATTGTACATATGTTTTCTTGGATGAAGTTTAGCAAAAAGACAAGAATGTAGCGGGTTAGTCTCCGAGGGTTTTTCAGCTTGGAGGTCCCGAATCAAGAGGTCAGCACCGATAATTTGCCCCGGCGCGGGAATCGAACTTGCGATTTGGACGTGGAGTCTGAAGTGTAAGCTTATTTAGAAATGTTATTTTTTTTAAGTGTAATTATCATACCTCGATAAGTTGAGAGTTCATAGGCAACCCAAAATAGTTCATTACCTATTAGCTAGGAAATGCCCGTAAATATAAAAACCTTCAGGAATAAACAGGTCATCATCCAGGGCTGCAACTATATTTCTGCTAACAGACCTCAGCAAAATCTACACCCCTTCCGGGAACTGTACATTTCTTTGATAGTGTAGATTTTTCTGTAAGTAAGGGGAAAGCAAATATGTACAACTATTAGTAACGTGATGGCACGTGGTTCAGTTGGAACGTTATATAAAAGTGTACCTAAATATTACTAGATTTAGGAACTACAACGTGTCCCTGTCATACTCATGATCATTTTTCAGAAACAAACTATTAGTGTTACAAGGTACGATAATCATTTTTCAGAAACAAACAGTAATCTAACCTTCTAATGTATAAAATTTCCATGTCACAATTACGTTACGGTACTCCTCCGAAACGGCTTTACCGATTTAAATAAAATTTTGTGTGCTTGTCGGGTAGGTCTAAGAATCGGCCAACATCTATTTTTCATACCCCTAAATATTAAGGGTGGTCCACCCCAAATCTATAACTTGAGAACGGCTTCACCGATTCCGCTAATTTGTTTTTTAGTTATGTTTGTTATTGTCAATTGAAGGTTCTTATGAAAGAAAAAAATAAAAAAGTTGCGCTGTAAATAAAAAAATGAGTATTGAAAATCCGAGAACGGGGCGTTACGAAATGCGCCGGGTCAGCTAGTAGTGTATAAAAATGTGTGTGTAAAAATTAAAATATAAAAGTTCACATCAATAACATAAAAAATCATGAATGTTTTATAAGCAAGTGAGGTGTGTGGATCGTGCCATATGGCATTCGGTTCTTTATGGCTATCCCGCTAGGGAAGTGGCGTTAAGTTTAGTTAGTTTGTCGGTAGTGACCCCGCCCCATGCGCCGAGAGTTGTGGGTTCGATCCCCACCCAGGACAAATATTCGTATGATGAATATTTGTGTTTGTTCTGTGTCTAGGTGTTAATATCCAATAATTAAGTATATATATTTGTAATACCACTGTTGTTTCTAATATCCGTTACACAAGTGCTTAAGCTACTTACCTCGGAGTCAGATCAATGTATGTGATGTAGTGTGATATTTATTATTATTAGATAATAACATAAATCAAGATAGTTTACATTAATAACATTAAACTGTATAGTACCTTACTACAAAATTAGCTAATGTTACACAACAAAAACAGCTATTTACCGTCAAAGATTTTGATAGGACACGTTATTATAAAAACCTTTGACTTGCAGCTTTTTTGTTTGTTTTGTATGTACTTTGTATTGCTTAAAATGCTTTTCTAAAGCTATGCACATATTATCTACAATAAGTTGAAACAAGTTACCAATTCGTGTAAAGTTATGTATTATGTAAAACCTATAATAACATTTTAAGAATATATTTATTCGTACAAATTAAAGAAAATAATTTAAATTGCCTTTATAATCCATTATCACGTGACTGCGAACACCATCAAAGCGCGCTGACGCCACTGACCGCCAAACAAGCTGTCATATTCGTAAGAACTCACTCAAGATCGGGTTAACTTTGACAGAGCGCGAGAATTTTTATCGGTCAGTGACGTAATTATAGTCACGTGACAGTTTGGGTCGTTATGGCGGAAATTCTAAAAACTAATTTTAATTACCTACGTACCTATATTTTTATTAAAACTTAACGTATTTTTTCGTGAAATTTTTATTTTCGTTTTTAAATAGGGTCTATCTATGAAACAAAATCAATTCCAAAAATTAGTCAACATTCCTATTGCAGTGAGAGGAAAACATGTTAAGAAATATAATAAGTATACAATATTTATTGAGAAAAATACAATATTTAGAGAACGATGATCTAATTCGTCTGATTCAATGACAAAACGCAGTCGCTTCAGTAATAACCATTCACTACTGGATCACGATCTAAGCTGGCCCAGCCTAAGTACATAAAGTTTAAAAGATAAACATTACATTAAGTACTAAATTACACCAATTCCATTTCCATTTCATGCATAGGTTCTCCTTAACCTTAAATGACATTTGTGAGAGTCACATGGTTAAATTAAGTTTATGAAGTTAGACTCGGCATTGTCAGACTTAGTTATTTGCATATTGCAAATGCTAATTAAATCAAACAGCCCTTAGAGGGATATGTATTGTCTCATTCAATTCAGCGGCCAAAACATCATATAGACATTTTCCTTTTAAATTATTAAGAATCACTATAATCATAAACGACCTCAAACCTTGAGCCACAACAAAAAATATTTAAAATGAATAATATAATAACCAACAATTAAAAAAAAAATGTCTCCTTTTTTTAATAGCTCTTGCAATGAATTTTATAGATTATATTTTTTTTAAATTACGTCGCAACTAGTTGACATCTTACAACACGTTCAGATTAAAATTCAGTGACGAATCAGATATATCAAGCTAAAGAAAAATATATAGGGCGATGCTTTTTAAACTTTAGCTAAAACAGGAATGAGTTAGTTGAATTACTTAAATAATTAACTACCTCAGCAATGTACTTTCGCTTAGTAGTACCTAATACTATTCACTAGTGTATTCGTATTTATCCAACAACAACATTCCCTTATCATCAGCAAAGCAAAACTTAGGCCAGCGGGTGCTACCTGTTTGAAAAGTCCTCACCAAAGTTCCTGTTTGTACTCAAAGCTAGTTTGGCAAGAACTAATGAAAATAGGTATTGGACGGATTCGAGCACTAAACAAAATTGAACTTAGCTCCTTCGCGAAACTGCTGTTTAAATAAGCTTGTATTGATCTTATTTTGGGTACAGAATCGGACAGATATCTCTAAGATTTTGTCAAACATCTTGAATATCAAAAATTAATTGTTTTTATTATCTGACTGTAATGTAATTATCATTTGTATAATGAATATTATGAATCTTCTATCTAGTATTGTGTATTTGTTGTATACTTTTTCGTGTAAATTGTTTTATGAATATATCTTATTTAAACTCTTAACTACCCAGTCAGAGTCATCAGTATCCTCAGCTTATACTTAGTTACAAACATAATTATGTAGTTTCCATTAGGATATAGTTTCCGTGCCTTATTAATGTCTTATAATATTATACCTACCAGTTATAAAAAGCAGCAAACAAGAATCTGATTATTATAATTTGGAACACATTTTTTTTAATGGCATGAATAATCTTTTTAATCACCCGATATCGGCAGTATTGTAAAATAAAAGAGGCTCAATTCCAGTAATAACATTATTATTTTAATTATGCCTCCAATGACACAATAGAAGCAGTAATAAAACACGTTTTAATAAAGATGAAAAGTATGTAAGGGCAGTTCAAAACTAATTATTGCTAAAGCCAGGAGATGGATTTAAAACGCGTCCATTTTGTCAGATACTTTAATTTTCTCAATAAATGTGAACGCAAAGTTTGTGATGGATTTAATGAATATTTTGTAATCCCAAAATAATATCTTGTAATATGTAATACGCATTAATCCTGTCCGTTCTCCGTTTATGTTGTCCTAAACATAACATAAATTTGAAATATATGATTTTAAACTTTCCATATATTTCAAGTGATAAATTTGAAAGTTACAAAAACGTCGTGTAATACGTCTCCATGAATATGCATAAAATGTAGGCCTATAGATACCGGTATCCATAAGCCTATTTTTTTTTTGAGTAAATTAGCCTATTACGTCCTGACGTAATAGGACTAATTGACCCAAAAAAGTTATAAGTAGGTATGTAGTAGGTAGGTATATATATATATATATAGGATATAGTAAATTATTGAGATTACAAAAAACTTACTTCGTATTACTTTTATTCAGTCAACCAAATATGATAAGACACATCGCGTTAAAGTACCGCGTGACGTCATTAGGTCCGTCAAATTTGACGTGCCTATTCAATATTTTTTAATAAACTAACTTCATCATCTTCTTCCTAGCGTTATGTCCCGTGCTTAGACGGGGTCCGCTTAGACCATGATCCAGGATTTAGCGAGTCTGGTAATTACATTGAAGCGACTGCCGATCTGACCTTTGTAACCCTTAGAGGGGAACCAGACAATTTTTGGTTACAAATCCAAAGTTGTTTGAATTTGCAGGTTTCATCACGATGTTTTCCTTTACCGTCGAGCTAGTGGTATAAATACGTACCTACATAGATTTGAAAAATCCAGAAGTACGTGCCCGGGTTTGAACCCGCACTCCTCGGTTAAGAGGCGCGTGTCCTTACCATTGAGCTACTACCGCTTTTGATAAACTAACTTACGGTCTTTAAATTTTTTTTAAATTAACTATCCTAATCTATTACGTTTTAATTTTTGCATACGTAATCATTGACATTACAGTTATCATTCTCCACTACTCTCCATCTCCTACGCTTGTATCGATTCGGCGGAACGCCCCTGACCTACAGTCATTTGATAGGGACGCCCTTATTGATTCGCGACTGTCTGTTATTACGACCTGACAAACAGATGAGTGGTACTTTGAGGGGAAAACACCGCGAAAACATATGGGTGGGAGGAAAAATTGTCGTTTGTTATGTTAATCAGACAAAATATGCGAATTGTTTTTTGAGTCAGTTTTTGTCAAGTCATTCGACAAAGACTAGTAGTTGCAGTTGTGACATTTAAAATAATGAGATATAAGCGTAGATTTTAATGAATTGTTACAAGCAAAATTATGATTTCATGCCATGCAATTAATGCCTTAAATGGTTTATTTTAAATCTAACTAACAAACTAGCTACCTTAGTAGGTAAAAGCTTAGAGAGTTTTCTATTAACATTCAAAATTTTCTTTTAACTTTATTGTTTCCAATTGACCGAATAAGACATAAAAAAGTTCGCTTCAATATGTATGTAAGTACTTATTGTTAAAAATATTCAGTAATTAGCCTAAACGTTAATTTATAATTACGTAAGCCCTATTTTATAGTGTCAATGTTTAGCTATTCTCTTTAGAGGTTAAACCCAAGTTCTCACTTTCTCACTAAACATAATTCTGATTCAGCTTAATAGGTATAGGTGTCAACACAAAGCGATAAAAATCGTGTAATACAAGTGCAAGCCGAGAACAAACGCCGCAAAAGCTTATTCGAACAGATACGAATTTCAAAACCATCAGACCGACTAAAAGCGATGTGAAGATGACAATGGACAAATCAGGGAAAGGGCAATATAAACGTGCCCCTGCGTCGGCCGTCTCGCGCGTTCGTGCCTATTAAAACGTACCGGGGGATTATGGAATTTACAAGGTGGTACGGCCAGCAAATGGAAAAAACGTTAACCTACAATTGGGTAACTTAATAATGAATATTTGGGTAACTTAATAAACTTAAAAACTCATGCGCAGCATACTGAGCCAGCTCTTTGAGTTATTTCACGTCATGGAACGCGCCGAGTAAGATTTTCTCGCTTTTTCGCGGTCCTGCGCCATGCACCACGCCAACCCTTTTTAAAGAAGCGATTTAACACATTCAGCCCGAGTCATCCGCAGAGTTTACATAAATCTTATACTAGTGCTTACGACTGACCTGGTTAGTTCAGTATCATTTGCTAAAATATTCATAGAATTCCAGAAGACGACATGAAAATCGTAGTGGCAGTGAATGTGTTAACACATCCAGCGCCCTAAACTGAGTTGGCACAATGGCGCGGCGCAGCTCAGGCAATGTGGACCAGTGGATATAAAGCCTGGATACGAAACTAAAGGTTGCAGATTCGAGTTCTGTGAGAGGTAAATGTTCGTGGTTATGGACATGGTAATTAAAGCTCAAGTCATGGATATCATTACTGGGTATCCATAACAAAAGCATAGATGCTCATTTTGGAGCTATACAATCGGTGTGTTAACATATTTATACAGAACATCACGCCCATAATCCCCGAAGGGGTAGGCAGAGTCAATGGAGCAGGAGACCCCAACCAAATTTAGCCAAAAATAAAATTGGGCTGGGTTAGATGGAATTTTTTTTTAAAAGTAGTGACAAGTAGCTAGCTTGTCGCCTATACAATCACACACCCAAAGCCCATATACCATTAGTCGCCTTATACGACATGCTAGGCAAGAAACACAGTTGGCACATTATTTTTACGTCCCAGACCAACATGGGAAAAGTTTGTGAAACTAACTAATAATTGCTCTGATGTGTGTTTGTTGTAGTACTATCTGTTATTATTCCTACGAAAATAAGAGATAAAATACTTTTTTGCCGACCGTGTATTCATGCGTCTGTTTGCTACACAAAAGTCCTGCAAGGTTCTATCTATAGGGGACCTGCACGACGACCGTGCTGCCAACTGGTGCCGTCAATGGGAACTTTCTACACCATGAATACTTGAGATTGAATTTTTTATCAAATAAACAGAATTAGTTTTAATATTGTAATTTATTATTCTAGTTAGTTATAATGCATTGTTATGTTTCTGAATGCAACTGTATATCCCGTGCTTAATCCATAATTCAGGATTTTGCGAGTTTGGTAATTACATCGAAGTGAGTGCCGATTTGAACTCGATAAGCTTTGTATAGGGGAACCAGATAAATTAGAATCATGGTATCACATTCATAGCTGTTTGAATATGCAGGTTTCATCATTATTTTATACTTTATCGTCGAGCGAATGGCATAAATACGTCCAAATATTAAAAAAAATCAGAGGTACGTGTCCGCGTCTGAACCCGCACTCCTTGTGTATGAGCCGCGTGTCCTTGCCAATGAGCTACCACCGCACTTATTTCTATTATTCCGGATGCAACAAAATCATACGGAGTAAAATTTTATTACTTTTGGTTTATTAAGAATAGCAGTCTCATGGCATGGTTATGTGAAAAAGGTCAAAAATGGATAAATGCAGTAAAAAGACATATTCTGCCATTACATTCACGTCGTAAGCATTGGGCATTTTAGTTTATGCGACAATTTTTCCAGTTATAAAGCTCTCATTTACTTCGTTCATTTTCTCTTCAACTTCCGCTTTTAAGAATTTATATAAGATATTTATATAAGAAATAATGCAACTAAAGATTTACAATTGAACATATAATTTTGTTTACAATATTCACAGTACGATGACAGGTCTGATAAGCTTTCTTTACTGTCCGCATAGTGTCCCTTTTGCTGATTTAGTGCTGCCCCCTATAGCATGCGTAAAGATTGTACATTGACTTAGGAAAATAGCTTAGGCATTCTATTATTAAAAGAAAACAAAGAAGGTTTGTATTAAAATAAAAAATTTTATATGAAACTAGCTGACCCGGCGAACTTCGTTTCACCTAACAGTGAATGACACATAATCGGGCTAGATAAATAAATTGAGATGGAAGCTATCCTATCTTCTAAGTTAGACAAAACTGCACACGGTGTGCAAATTTGATTAAAATCGGTTAAGTAGTTTCGTGTCCATCACGGACAAACAACGTGACGCGTAATTTATATATATTATGATAATATTCTATTTGGCTACTTTCTACGCGAACTTATCAAAAACCAATCCTATAAATGAACACTACACGACCCGGGGTTTTCCAAACGGTAATCATTCTATACCAATCAGTGGATATCCAGATCTGTACAAAAATAAGATTATTTTAAATTGACTTACACAAAAAATCAAGACCGAAATATATATTTGAACTGAACAGATGACAAGATAACATGTACATACATAGCATCGGTAGCCAATAAGAAAAATAAAATACTACGCGCTTAGCGCTGAGCCGAAAGGTAGCCATTCCGTCTGGCTCGCTGGTATTACCTAATCGCTTTGATCTTTAGACCAAGTACGATCGACGTTATGACATGTCACAATGATGTGCGGGCGATTTTTCATACGACTATAATAATAATGTCCCTTTTTTACTGAGTAATTAACCGACTTCAAAAAAAGGAGGAGGTTCTCAATTCGACTGAATGTTTTTTTTTTTTTTTTGTATGTATGTTACTCGATATCTCTGAGAATTGTTAACCGATTTCCAAATTTTTATTTTTAATCAAAAGGGTTTACTGCCGAATTGGTCCCATTGCCACCAAGTCAGGATCTGATGAAGGGATCCCAGGAAAATCGAGGGCAACCCTCAAACTTTATAGGCACGTACAATGTGTTTTAGACATTTTCTAAGATTGTTCAAGTATTTACGTATGGTACTTATCATCTTATGTTGGTGAGCTGATGGTGGAAGGTACAAATCCTTAACGATTAGGAATTAGTTTATGATTCTTTAAATATTGATATCTTCGAGAATTGTAAGACGATTTTTAGAGTTCTTTTTTTATTCAAAAGGGTATATCCTGGAGTTGGTCCTATTGGTACCACATCTGGATCTGATGAAGGAATCTTAGGCAAATCGAGGGAAACCCTCAAGTATTATAGGCGCGTACAATCTATTTTAGTTATTTTCTAAAACAGTTCAAGTATTTACGTCTGGTATTCATAATCTCATGTTGCTGAGCTGATGATAGAAGGTGTAACTCCTTAACGATTAGGAGTTCGTGGATAATTCTTTCAATATTATAGGGCCATATTGAGTGTTATTCTCGAGATAGTCTCAATTTCACCAAGTCTTGGTCTAGTGATGGGATTCCATGAAAACGAGGGCCACTCTTAAATTTTAACGACATGTTAAGTGTTTTATTTATTTTTTCTAAAACGATTCCAGTATTTGCGTCTCGTACTCATCATGTTATGTTGCTTAGCTGATGATGAAAGGTATAACTCTTTGAAGATTAGTAGTTTTAAGTAATTCTTTAAACATTAAAGGCTCGTTATACCTTTTCGTCTTTAGTCTCATAAGACCGGCACTGTCTCATTAAAGCAGCTCGTTTTGATTTGGTCTACCTACCTATTAATTAATTTCACTAAAAAGTAACAAATAAGTTAAATTTTAACAAAAATAAAAACCGACTTCAAATAACCAACTCCAAAACTAACTGATTATTGCAAATATTTAAATACGTGTTAAAGATTAATACTTTCATCGAAGCAGTCGATAGAATTTATTTTATACTTTTTGGTGTTTAGACATTTAAATAGCTATTAAGGCAGTTTTTACTTGTGTTTTTTTATAAACATTTTTTGCGGGGTTTTTTGAAGTCGGTTTTTATTTTTTTCAATATTGAAATACCCAGCCAAATTTTTTTTGGCCCGACCCGGGATTTGAACCCTATTGGTCCTTAGGCGGCGCATGCTACCACGAGGCAGTCGAGGCATGCGACTATATGCAGAAATAGATTCACGAAATTACATTTGTAAAGTTTGTGTAGGCTTTTTTCTTGCATGTAGACATGCGAATTTTGTAGATGTACCTTTTTATGTCTTAACCGGCAATTCTGAAAAATTATGTACCTATTCGATTGTTATGTTCCTCCAAGATTAGTAATACTTATACTTTGTACTCTTTTCTCCATAAATTTCTTGACCGTCACATGTGTCGTCACGTCAAAATAAATCACACTTGCCATATGGCTAGCCATATTTTTAAAAAACGTGTTGAACTCAAATTAAAATAAATAAATAAAATAAAACAAATTCTCCAGATTGACACACCAATTCCCTAGTTCCAAACTAAGCTCATAAGCTTGTGCTATGGATACCAGCTGAACGGATAGACATACTTAATTATGTTTTATAAACATCCATGACTCGAGTACAAATGTCCATGTTCAGCACACGAAACATTTGCCTCTAGCGGGATTCGAACCCGTGACTCTCGGTTTCGTGGCGAGGATCTCTGGCCACTCGACCAACGGGCCTGTCGTTGAAACATATCTTTACTGACGTACTATGTATTTAAAAACTATGAATCAACAAAGTATGGCAATTAAACAATGCGTTTTATCACGGTGTCGCAAGCATTGTAAACACCGTCGAAATCACCAGACTATAAAATGATGCAAGGCGTGTAATCAATTTGGTATACGCTCCTAATGATCAGAAACCACGCCCGTCAATGCATACATATATATATACATATCAGTATGTGTGTACGTCCATACAATATAATTGATATGGTAACCTGAGCGCATAGTACGCAAAGGGGATGCAGTTTGGGGTTCTAACTAACTAACTAAACTTCACGCCATTTTGCTAGCAGGGTAGGCAGAGAGAACCAAAGATCGGGGTTTGGGGTTCGAACAATGCAAAAGTTTCTATTTACTTTTATGCATATCGACAATGAAGTGACAATACCTCTTAACTAATATTTTTTAAGAAATAGACTTTTTTTATTGCAATAGCCATAAAATTCAACTTCGCGTGGACTGTTATTTTTTTCTCGTCTGTTATCTATACTTATAATAAATCTGTAGAGAGGTCAATTCTGTACATGAAATATATTTTCAAAATAACTATCAGGGGGTGATTAGTGATCGATACTGATGCCAAAAATGCAATCAGTAAAATTTTTGTCTGTCTGTCTGTCTGTATGTTCCTTATAGAAACAAAAACTACTCGACGGATTTTAACGAAACTTGGTACATTTATTCTTCATACTCCTGGGCAGGTTATAGTATACTTTTCATCACGCTACAATCAATAGGAGCAGAGTAGTAAAGGGAAATGTTGGGAAAACGGGAGAAGTTACTCCATTTTTTAAGCTTCCGTCGCGTGTGCAGCCTTAATGGTTAAAGTTACATAGAAATCATGTATGACGGAAATAGTCTTTATAATATTAACCATAAACGCAATTCCGAAGGATTTAAATTAAATTATAATCAAATTTATACCAAACTTAAAAACTGATAATAAAGTAAGCTTTGAATTCAGAGTAGTTTTCTTTTTTACTAAAAAAACTTACAGCAACGGCAATAAATAATTTAAGCCAAAATGTCTTTAAACAAAACGCCACCATTCCATTTTTATTACTTACATACTACTTACACTTAAATATATGTGCCAAAATGCCTTATGAATACATAAATCTTTGCATGGACACATATTCCGTTTAAATGATCCCGACCCGTCGCGTAACGCGATTCAAATTCAAATTCAAATTCAAAATATCTTTATTTATATAGGCTTCAAGAAAGCACTTATAAATAGTCAATATACAAAAAAAAAGAACACATAATACTAGATTAAAGAGAGAGACGTACAAAGTCTCAGTGCAGTGCGTGGCATCGCTGTAATATTTGAGCTGTAAAAAACCGAACATGTTTTCCTTTTAAAAAGTTATGTGAAAAGCGAAACGTAATATAGCAGTCCAGTTACAAACAGACTACGGAATACCCTCTAGGAATTTAATAAATTCTCTCAGTTTCAACCAAATAAACTTATGAACGTTTTAGTAGAGTTATTGCATTCCCTTTAATTTACCCTACGTAATCCCGCCCGCCACCCCCGGGACAAAAGCTCTACCTCATTGCAATAGCATCTAGTTTCCCGGGTACAGGTGAGTGCATTGTGAAAAGCTCAGGTCTTACATGAATTCCGGGAATTCTGTCGGGGTAGTGGTGGCGCGTTTCACAGATTATTCAAACATTTGAATTTCAACTATCGCGTGTCATTTGGAAATACATATTGCAATGCTGAGTTATTTTGGGATAAAAAGATTTTACCTGATTTAAAGGGATATGAATTTAGGCATCGCCCAATCCTAATTTAATATATAAAAATCTCGTGCCACAGCGTTTGCGGTCGAATTCCTTCGAAACGGCTTACCCAATTTTAATACATTTTTTTGTGTAATTTCGTAGGATTTCGTCTCAAGAACGGGGCGATATGGAGTTAGTCGCAACGGCTAGTATAAAAATAAAAAAAGATTAAAACGCGAAACTACGTGAAAGAAACAAAGAGGCTTGAACAATCAGAAAAACAATCATAAAAAACGAACTACCCTTAATCTACCCTTCACATTACCTATTTGCCATTAAAACACTCTTCACAAACCAAATATGATCCAGTAAGATTATAGTTAGCTAGTTAACTGGGTTTTTCCATCTAACTCAGCCCAGTTTTATTTTTGGCTGAAAGTGGTCACAGGGGCCTGCTGCCTCTATGACTCTACCTACCCCTTCGGGGATTATCGGTGTGATCTTGTGTATGTATGTAGGATCATAGTTAATATTTAATGATCGTACTGACTCAATAAAGTATTGGAAATAACAGACAATGTTAACTGAAATAAATATAAGAATAATAAATAGCCTCCAACAGAATATGCATTCAAGAAAATCTTTGCTTCATAAAAAACAAATGACGGTCACGTTTTAAAAACAACCATTATAAGTACCAAAATAATTATGAATGTTTAATTTTCCGTTTTATAGTCCGAACAAACGAACGGTGTTTATTTTAAACTGCAATCGCTCTCCTTCCGCTGTTGGTTCGGCTCGCCGCGAGCCCGGATGCCCGGGCGACCCGCCCGCTCGCTATGCAATACCTCCGATTCCTAGAATACTTCCATTTAACGCCCGTTCTGTAAATGCAAACAGACAGGCTTTGTACAAAACTAAAATCCAATCACGTTCCGCCGATATTAATTTCAGCTACGTACTGGGCATTCGGTTTCGACTCTCTGTTTTGATGTTTTCACTTTATTATGTGAGTACTTAGCGAATAAAATCAATACGGCGAACAATTACTGGGAACTGTTGTTTGTTTTGTAACGTGATAAATAAGTAAGTACGTGTAAAAATAATTCTTCGCAGATCGCGTGCTAATTAGCGACATCCCGTCTGGATTCTTATGTTACAAAAGATAACCGTATAAGTATATACTTACACGGGAGTTCGTCTTATAACTAAGGCGCGTTAAGCGCTCGGAGTTGGGAGAAGATATTCATATTTGTTTTTAATTTAGGTGAGCCTGGACCTTCCGCGGCTCCTACATCCTTCCACTTACGCATTGTATATCTGTTTTTTCAATCTTTATTCATCTATTCTTTTCGAACCACCGGAGCATGCCTCTTCTTACCTTGACTCTGACACTGTCTTTTAGACCGACTCCTTATTAGATCGCAGTCTGTGAGCGATACACCACAGATTTTACGCAGCGCACGCATCTGGATCGTGTTTATTCTACTTTTATGCTTTTCTTGCCATACCCAACTCTCGTTTTCATATGTTAGCGTAGAAATCAGCACCGCATTGTGTATAGCGAACTGGGCCTTCTGGCTAAGGACTTTAATGCCTAGAAGTTTTTATCAGCGGAGTATCTTCTATAGCTGCTATATGTACATCCTAGATAAACAAGTTCATTAACCTGGTCCAGCACTACATCATCAACCGTTATCCTTGTTTCCACTCTGGTTTCTTCTCTTTCAAACACCATAATCTTTGTTTTCTGCACATTCAAATGTAAGCCTCTTTACAACCATCTTTCAATGTTGTGACTAGCTGTTGCAAATCCCATGCCGACACGATCCTATGTGACATGATACTGCTTAAAGTATGACATCGTTCGCGTAAAGCAAACCAAATGTTACACACACCAACATTCATAGATCTAATCCTCCGAAGTCAATTTCAAGATATAGGATAGACAGAAGAGCAGACAGCACACAACCCTGTCTGACCCCAATATTGACGTCAAACCAAGGCGACAGGCTGCCCTCCACTTGCAAACATACCGTACAGTCAACATTGGTGGACTGCGCAGCACGAAACTCGGCAATATGTCCCAAAGATCCTTTGGTATCAAAAGCCTTTGCTTTTGACAGGTTTGTTGTCCCACAAAACTGCATAAAACTTCCGGCCTTTTCCTAGATGTTTCTCCACGATGTTGCGAAGAGGAGAAGACGTGATCCGTGCATCTTCTGCCATTTCGGAAACTTCCCTTTGCTTCCCACAAAATTCCATCGGATTTTACCTTCATTCTCCTCTTAATAGATAATTGACCAATGACCATACATCTTTGCTGCTAAGCTTTAACTACGAAGTTATTATCAAGTTATAGTGTTGTAATAAAGTATTTGGCGAAAACTTTGAAAATATAAGATTCGTAAGAAGTAAGGTAATATGAAAATACTCGTAATCTACTATTATTCAAATACAAATTCAAATTATTTATTGCATGTCACAGTATAGTAAGAGGTGGTGGTATTATAAAGATGAAAGATTATTTGTATGTATGTAACGAATAAACTACTAGGTATATATTCAAACATACAAGACGACATTTTTAAAACTTAATTTAAAACACAGATGTAACGTGCTGTCGACGCAACGCTTTGTTTCGATCTGTTTTGAGTTTGCATTTGCTTTAGATTTTGTATTTGCTTTACCGGCAGCAATCTCGTGCGCCTTTTGTTCTGTAATCTGAGGTTATCACAATGACATTGAAATATTGCACTACTTTTTGGGAAATAAAGTTAAATTTTGTACACAAAACAGGCTTAAAATAAGGACCAACAAGACATATAAAAACTGTAAAACTCGGTTAATCTCACTGTGTTACTGAGAAAAACAGACATAGACAAAAAAAATATTTAACTTCACGTTTTTCAGAAGTTAACTACGTATTTTTCGCGATACCAACTTAAGTAGTAAGAAAAACATCCTAAGAAAATAATCATCTATAAAAAGGTCAGGTATCAGCTTCTAAGTAATAAGTAGCCTAACGATTCTGAGAACACAAACAAAGGCGTATGCCGGAGATAAATTAAATAAAGCGCTAACAAGAAGTGGAAATACCGAGACTGAGTCCTTTCGTAGGAAAACACTCTAACCGTATTCATTTTCTAATAATAGATCTTTAACATTTTCTTTACAAAGGTAAAGCTTTAATCTCATTATAAAATTTTAAACTTAAACATTTCTTATTTATACATACATACATAATTACATAACATCACGCCCATAATCCCCGAAGAGGTAGGCAGAGTCGAAGGGGCAGCAAGCCCCTGCAACTACATTCAGCCAAAAATAAAGCCAGGCTGGGTTAGATAGAAAATTGTGAAAAAGCAGTGACAAGCGGCTAACCTGTCGCCTGCACAATCACACACCTAAAACCCGATATACCATTAGTCGCCTCTTACGACATGCTACGCAAGAACTACAGTTGGCATATTCTTTTTTAGTCCCAGACCAACAATTGGACAAAATTGGTAAAAAACCGGTCTTTTACCTCTATCACTGTCCAAACAGTTGTCATATTAGTTAATCTTCTTGAGAATTGTCAAACTACTACCAGTTTTGTGTACAAATGACGAACTGCTCGTCGATGGTCAGCGGTCACCGTAGGTAGACTATGAGAGCTTATATTACAAGGGACCTCTGAAAGTTTTGGATTCACGTTAATAAGTACTAGGAGTATATGTGAACAAGAAAGTGGCAGGCACCTTACGTTCCTCGTCGTCGGTGCTACGAATTCTTAGTTTTTGGGCCTTGGTACTTTAATACACCGAAAGAAACGTAGCATCTTGAGACTATTTATAGCGGTTTCCTTGAAAGTGGCTCGACTTAACTTCATATATTATAGTGTATATACTTTATGTATTTGGTATCTTGTAATAAATAATAATCCAATTACTACTGATGCATAAAGATTAACTCTAAATAATGACATTTCTCAGCGAGCTATCCTGTGTTTATTACCTATATATCTGTTAGACATAATATTACTGAACAGCGAATATTTTATAAAATACGCACATCGATTCTTAATTTCTCTGTTCCGCAATAAATAAATTATTAAAAGCCCCCATCAACAAAGAACAAACTCGCATCATGCCATAATAAACCTATGCATCTCATATAACAATACACTTATTATATGAGATGCATAATTAAATCTTCATTTGATTTAATTCGAATTAAATCTTAGTGAGCAAAGTTTCGCACGAGATCCATAAAAGCAGGTTCCACAAATTCATTATGGATCTATTTCAGGTCTGTCAGGAGCTGAGTGGACGGCCCGGGCGCGCTGCGTGTGTGCATCTGCAATCGATGTGCCTGATATGTGCACGGTGCTGCGCTGCGCCAGTGTGCCTGCAGGGGCCGACCACGATAGTACAGAGTGCAAGTAGCTGGCTAAGGTGAAGGTTACATGAACAAATAAGTAGATGTTAAAAACTTTACAACAAAACTTTATAAAAGTAGAACATAAATATCACTATTTAGAATCTATATATATAAAAGAAAGTCGTGTTAGTTACACTATTTATAACTCAAGAACGGCTGAACCGATTTAACTGAAAATTGGTGGAGAGGTAGCTTAGAACCGGGAATCTAACATAGGAAACTTTTTATCCCTATATCATTTCTTAATTTTTTTTTCCTAATAAAAAAAAATACTTAATAACATCTAAAATCTGCTTATTTTTTATTGCCTCTAAGGCGGAACAGAGTTCGCTGGGTCAGCTATTATAGATAATTGCAATAATATTTCAGATCGAAGGATAAAGATAAGAGAAACAGGTAACCAACAATTCTGATCTTTAATCTTGTTATCATCTTGTCATCATCTTTACGTTAAGGAAGGCGCTACGTATTTTAAAGGCTCGTAGTCTTGCGAAGTTGCTACGTAAGGCTACGAAGATTGTAGCCACATTGGAGGTTATTTGTGATTGTAGCAGACGAATTCCAACGCAGGTTTGCCATCTTAGAATTTTTTAATGAGACCCTATAATATCCTGTGAATTCTGCTCATAAAATTTTCATCATCTGAATACTTATTTCCATAATATGTATATGGTGGGAAGTAAAAAGAATATTGTTTAATTTTTCCACGAGTAAATTGGTAGTAAGTGGATCATTCATTTCGATTGCAAAAATAAAAATGGTAACTGGGTCTTTTTAAAATTAAATTTTCTACTAGGGCTTTCAAAACTGTAATCCTACAGAATTTTCGTAAAACTTCGACTTTCTATTTACATTTAGAAATAGTTATCCAAAATCCCTGCAAAAGTTTCCCTTAAGTTGGCTCATTCGGACGATAAATCTGTTTTCCTAGAAACGTGGGCCCCATTTAGACTCAATCTTCTTGTTGTAAACCACAGTTCTACTATTCCACCGTGTACTATGCTGGCAATACCCTGAACGGCTGCACCAGTGTGGGTGCGCCGAGCTCTGCCCGGGGCCGCCGCTTATGTGTGCCGTCCACCTTTGTGCGTTACAGCATTAATACCTCTTTGATGGATCGGAGCATAACAATAATGGATGCAACACAAATTAATTCCGTCTGTGGGATGGATGGGATTTAAAAAGCATTGTCAGGCTTCAGCCATAGAGAGCGTTATCGGAAAATTAAGTTTTAACGGATGTAACTCTATGTAGGTTGTGTTAGGTAGCAACACATATGTACGTGAATGTTCCGACGGCTGTTGATTTAATTATTATTTATTGGGACCGGTTTTAATGTAAGGCTTGGTTTTAAACCTGAAATGTGAATAAGCTAATTAACTCATCTGAAAAATACTTGTCAGTCTTTGTTTCCGAATTTTTAAGGGTGGATTTCACATTATGATTTCAAGTAAATATTATATAAAGTGATTATAATAATAATCAAGATGATTTTCTGAATTATGTTTCAGGATAGCAGGATTAATACCCGTGAATTGATAAAAGAGGCTTGAGGCAGTTATCCTGTACTTAAAGAACAAAGGAAAGTCTTAAGTTTCAGACCCAAGATTAAAATTTCAACAATTCAATTCATTCGTCGTCTAAAAATAGTAATCGGTCTAATTTTATGGGTAAATACAATCTTTTACATTTCATAAGTAGGTGAAGTATATACTTCTATAGGGATGGGACTCCTTCATAGTTAAAAGACATGATGATTTTGTACCTTAATGTTTTGTATTATGGACAGGCTACACGTGAATTTAATATTAAATTAATAAAAGTGTTAGGAAGGATGATAGTCCAATGGTACACGCGCCTTTTAACCGAGGCGTGCGGGTTCAAAACCGGGTACGTACCTCTTGATTTTTCAAATCTATGTACGTATTTACACTACTAGCTCAGTGGTGAAGGAAAAGCCGTCGCAAAAGGCGACTAATGGTATATCGGGTTTTGGGAATGTGATTATGTAGGCGACGAGCAAGCCACTTGTCACTACTTTTTCACAATAATCCGTCTAACCCAGCCCAGTTTTATTTTTGACTTTCTGCCCCTTTGACTCTGCCTACCCCTTCGGGGATTACGGGTGTGATGCTATGTTACAAAGTTAAGTATTTAAGAGGCAACAGATAGTTATTTTCACTTTTATAACATTCGTGGGGATTCCAATAAAAATTTCATATCGTTCAATGGTTTCTAACAAGCACAAGTGCTAGATATCAAATATTTTTCAATACGTCTGAACTTCACATTAAGGACACGAGGGGTCGCTCGAATAGAAGTAAGAACGCAATGCATGAATAACTTCAGAACATCTTGGAGAGAAATTGTAAAGAGTTTGCAAAGTAGGGGGGCAGGTTCAGGGCCGAACTGCAGGGAGCAGGCGCTTAACGGTGCCGGCTTCTTAAATAACGCACTTTATTTTTGAAAATAATAAATAATCTTTTGAGCATTAAAAATAATGATATAGTATATAATTAAAAGGTAAGTGGACTAGACCTGTTAAAAAATTGGTTAAGTTCTCATAGCTTTATGTTTTTACGGTATTTGTAACTGGTTTTTATTATAATAATATAATACGTGTATTTTCCTATCAATATTAATGACTTATTATTACTGCATCGATTTTAAAGCTAAAATGTCTTATAATCTCATGTTTTATCCTTAATTTTTTTTTTAACGTGACATAGGCATACGCTTTTTTTTTTTACAAGGGGAATGCGTGACGCACCTTCACCCTGCTCGGGGGGACAGAGTGGTGTGTGGGGCTCCCAGGGGCCTCTGAGTCGGAGGCCCAAGAAGCATACACCTGCAGAAGAAAACTTGCGCCTCTAGGGCGCCTGTAGCCTAGCTTCGCTTAATACATCCCTGTCCTACTTACATTGTTTGTCTTCCTTTACAACTTCAAGCTTATTTGTTCAAATTCTTAGAATGAAACTTAATATTTCAACGAACATAATACTTATCAAGTATACAATGGTGCACTGCTTCGTTCTTGAAGAAAACCACAAGAAATGCATCTTATTACTTACTGCAGTTCTGCCGCGCAAAGATGAGGGTGGTAAAGTACGTTAATTAGTTCGTTAACTGTGGTTGAAGTTTCCTGTACTCATAAATTTATATCTGCATCATACAATAAGGCGTAGAATCAAATATTTGAATAGATTTCGAGGAAAAGTTTCATTCTTTGTTACTTACAACTGTTCTTTGTTACTTACTCTGTCTGTATCTAATTTATAGTACTGTAAAGTATATGTTTTTTTATCTAATTCAATATACTATCTCCGTTAATTTCTCCTTAATTTCTTAAAAATGGATCAATTTAACAGTGCCCAAAAGAGTTAATAATTTATAAAATAGGCATTTTGGTACCTACGTCTATATTTGTTCATTTTAACGGAAATTTACTTAAAACAATAGCAATAAGCAAGATAGTATTCGTAGTCAAAATTTCATTTCTATTAAGATGCATGAACTTTAAAATATGACATCTGGAGAGAGTACAAGTATCTTACACTTATATTGTTTTGATATTCTAAGGACATTACACCAAGTATTCTTACTTGGTTCGCAAGAGCGGAGACATGCACGGAAGGTATTATATAGATTTTATTGAATTCAGGATTTACCAGGTAAACGTTTTACTCTTTTAATATTACTAGTAGATTTGTCTGCGTCTCAATATTTTGATTCAGATTTTTATCAAGCTATCAACTCATTGGAGTTTTTGTATCAAAATACAAAAACTTCATGCATTAAAGTGATTTATTTTTCCTAGTCCCGTGTTGGTCTGGGACTTAAAGAGAATTTGCCAACTGTGTTTCTTGCCTAGCATGTCGTAAAAGGCGACTAATGGTAGGTATATGGGGTTTTGGGTACCTATGTGATTGGGTAGGCGACGAGCTAGCCACTTGTCACTACTTTTGCACAATTTTCCATCTAACCCAGCCCACTTTTATTTTTGGCTGAATGTGTTTTTTTTATTTTAAGTTTCGGAGTGTTTTGTGTTTTGGATTCGGATTTATTTAATGTGCAATTTCGGGTTTTAGTTTCGATTGGGTTGTTTCTGATAAAGGATACAGAAACATTTTTGTTTTCGTAGGGGTTCAATTTGTTTAGTCTTTATATTTTATTTATATTTTTAAGTTTATTTACGATTGTATTTGTGAGTTTGGTAGAGGTTTTAATTGGTTCTTCTTTCGTTTATGTTGAAGGGGTTTATTTTGAAGTGACTGCCTCGTTGGCCTAGTGGTACCATGCGCCGCTTAAGGACCAAGAGGTTCCGGGTTCAAATCCCGGGTCGGGCCAAAAATTTGTGGCTGGGTATTTCAATACCGAAATTACTCAGTAACAGCCCGGAGTCAGGAAGTTGGCGGTTTAATCACCCCCGTGCATCGGAAAGCACGTTAAGCCATTGGTCCTGCGCCTGACCTCTTTCCGGTTATGTCGAATTGCCGTCTCACCGGACTATGAGAATGAAGGAATAGGGAGTGCTCCTGTGTTTGCGCACACACTTGTGCACTATAATATCTCCTGCGCAGTTGACTAATCCTCGTTGAGATTGGCCGCCGTAACCGATATCGGTTAGGAGGACATTATTTTGAAGTTATTGCAGACGGTTTGAAGATTGTGTCTTGGATGAGAGATGGGGCATTTTTCTCATAAGTGGTAGATACCTTGGATGCTCGTATCGTCACAAGGGCAGGTGTATTTGTTTATGATCTTGAAGCGGTGGAGGTATTGCATGTGGTAATGACCACCCATACGCATGACTTGTGATTATTTGTGTAAATTCGAATGATATTGGATTTGTGTGGCGATTTTTTTTTATTTTGTCTATTGTTTTTAACTAGTGTTGTATTTTAGAGTTTTTGTTCTCATTAGCATAATCCTCTTGTGCTTCGGCTGCGATTTGTTTGCGGATCTCGTGTTTAGCGTAGGATATTGGACACTCATTCTTTGCGTTGGCTATTCTCATTGTGGCTGCAATTTTTGCATGGATGTCTGCCAGCTCATTTCCTGCAATACCGATATAAGCTTTAACCCATATGAATTCGATGTTAATTCTGTGATCAGTGTGGAGGTGATAGAGAATATGGTGGATGGAGCAAACTGTTAGGTCGGTGTTACTGCGGTCTTGCAGAGCTTTGAGTGCAGAGAGACTGTCGGTTGCAATGATGGTGTTAAATTTGTTAGAAGATTGTTTAAGCAAATTGAGTCCAGTTTCTATAGCATTCAGTTCTGATATGAATACTGTTGAGGTGCGCGACAGTTTATTTTTTCTGATTATAGGCGGAGAGTCCCCCTGCATTATGATGGCGGCTGATCCGACTGCAATGTCATCGAGTTTGCTTCCATTTGTGTAAATTTGTATGAAGAAGTCTTTTGTGAGCGCATCGGTTTCAGTTTGATCCTAGGCTTCTTTATAGCTGATAGAGATCCTATTAGCTGGATGCAAAAGGTTGCGGGCTGGAGTTCTCTTCCTGAGATTTATGTCTGTGGGAATTAAGCTCTTCAAAAGTGCAAGAAGTTTTGATGTTTTGGATCTCTATAGCTTTCCCAATCACTAGGTGATGGAGTGTAAATTGCGCCAGGGCTATAGCTGATGCGGCTGAAACGGTACAAAAAGCTCTGATGGAGATTGTCGCTGATAGAATCGCAAGGATCGCAGTTAAAGGGGCCTGCTGCCACTTTGAGTCTGCCTACCCCTTCGGGGACTACGGGCGTCATATTATATATGTATGTAAAATTAAGGTTAAGTGAAAAATATCTTATCCTAACTTACAAATTAGCCTACTCTCCAAACTAGCTAGTTATCGAACATTTAGTAGTAGGTATAGATACTATCCTTTACTACATTTTAATTTCTGATAGATTAAGTAAAGTCTGGCGGCCTTCGGATCTCCCTTTAATATTTATTATACCCGCTATAATTCGTTCTATAGTCGTTTGGAGCCTTGCGATATAACACGATTTGGTTGTCAATAGATGATTACCTTGAAAGGATTTAAATAGTGGCGTTACAAAATAATTCAGCATGAAGAAAGACTTTCCGACATGTCATGGCCATGGCTTTTTATGTTTCTCGTGTCAATATATTTTAAAGTTATTCTGTTTTCACAGTAGCAGTAACTTTTCTTTTTGAATTAGAAAGAAAGAAAGTAAAAAAATGTTTATTAGGTACTTACATGCATAATACATAACATTGTTACATAAAAAAGTAAAAACTATGTGGTACTTACCTAAAAGGTCTCCGATCAGCATATGTCGCGGTGGCGCTAAGCTTACTACGACATATGCTATAGTTATGGTTCTGTTTTTCAATTCAAATATTAACAGGGACCCCCAATATTCCTCCTGATGTAGATACTATGTGCTTTGAGTAGATCTCGGATAAAATCTGTTTAACAAGCATACTCGCGTCGTTGTTAGGTGAAATACCAGGGTTGTACCTGTTGCCCTGGTAATATAAGGTATGTGAAGTGGCCGGGCCGTGAAGTAAGTTCCTCTCGGCGCGATTAAGTAAATCCGTCCAATTGTTTAGGGTGGAAGACGGTACTTGTTGCACACTCCGTTGCTAGGCAACCAACTGTTGCTGTCGGAGCACGTTCTGGTCGAGATCCAAAACCGTTAACGGAGAGGAATCGTAATTCTTCTGGAAGTTTACGTCAGATGGTACGTTATAAATAGAATAAGCTATCTAGCTATCTAGTTACATCTAGTTACAATGGTCGACTGTGGACACCCACGGATATCAGGGATTAATTCCTGAATCAAGTAGATGAAGTAAATGCCCTTCTCATTTAATATGGTAGAGATAAGACTTGATAAACTCCCGGATAAATTCCTACAAAGGTATTACAAAATGTGCGTGGTTTAAATGAAATACCGTATAGACTTATACCAAACAACCAACTAACAGGAAAGTTTTCCGAAGCCTGGTAGACCTGTGATGTGTCTACACGGCGTGGTATAGCGTAGTTGATACTCTGGTGACGGGCTAGCACGGCGTGGTATAGCGTAGTTGATACTCTGGTGACGGGCTAGCACGGCGTGGTATAGCGTAGTTGATACTCTGGTGACGGGCTAGCACGGCGTGGTATAGCGTAGTTGATACTTTGGTGACGGGCTAGCACGGCGTGGTATAGCGTAGTTGATACTCTGGTGACGGGCTAGCACGGCGTGGTATAGCGTAGTTGATACTCTGGTGACGGGCTAGCACGGCGTGGTATAGCGTAGTTGATACTCTGGTGACGGGCTAGCACGGCGTGGTATAGCGTAGTTGATACTCTGGTGACGGGCTAGCACGGCGTGGTATAGCCTAGTTGATACTCTGGTGACGGGCTAGCACGGCGTGGTATAGCGTAGTTGATACTCTGGTGATGGGCTAGCACGGCGTGGTATAGCGTAGTTGATACTCTGGTGACGGGCTAGCACGGCGTGGTATAGCGTAGTTGATACTCTGGTGACGGGCTAGCACGGCGTGGTATAACGTAGTTGATACTCTGGTGACGGGCTAGCACGGCGTGGTATAGCGTAGTTGATACTCTGGTGACGGGCTAGCACGGCGTGGTATAGCGTAGTTGATACTCTGGTGACGGGCTAGCACGGCGTGGTATAGCGTAGTTGATACTCTGGTGACGGGCTAGCACGGCGTGGTATAGCGTAGTTGATACTCTGGTGACGGGCTAGCACGGCGTGGTATAGCGTAGTTGATACTCTGGTGACGGGCTAGCACGGCGTGGTATAGCGTAGTTGATACTCTGGTGACGGGCTAGCACGGCGTGGTATAGCGTAGTTGATACTCTGGTGACGGGCTAGCACGGCGTGGTATAGCGTAGTTGATACTCTGGTGACGGGCTAGCACGGCGTGGTATAGCGTAGTTGATACTCTGGTGACGGGCTAGCACGGCGTGGTATAGCGTAGTTGATACTCTGGTGACGGGCTAGCACGGCGTGGTATAGCGTAGTTGATACTCTGGTGACGGGCTAGCACGGCGTGGTATAGCGTAGTTGATACTCTGGTGACGGGCTAGCACGGCGTGGTATAGCGTAGTTGATACTCTGGTGACGGGCTAGCACGGCATGGTATAGCGTAGTTGATACTCTGGTGACGGGCTAGCACGGCGTGGTATAGCGTAGTTGATACTTTGGTGACGGGCTAGCACGGCGTGGGATAGCGTAGTTGATACTCTGGTGACGGGCTAGCACGGTGTGGTATAGCGTAGTTGATACTCGGATGACCGGCTAGCACGGTGTAGTATAGCGTAGTTGATACTCGGGTGACGGGCTATTGCACGTCTTACTGTTATTATATTGTTAACAAGCTGACTCAGCGCACTTCCTAATGCCCCATTTTCGGATTTGCTTTTATTATTTTTCTCACAACGTTTCCATATTTTCTTACCGTACAAACCTTTCTTGGAAGATTACAAATATTTTCAAACTAAAATCAGCAAAATCGGCCCAACCATTTTTGAGTTTTAGCGAGACAAACAATCGGCATTTCATTTTTATATAAATATAGATATAGATATCGGGTTTTGGGTATGTAATTGTGTAGGCGACAAGCAAGCCACTTGTCACTACTTTTTTTTCACAATTTTCCATCTAACCCAGTCCAGTTTTATTTTTGGCTGAATGTGGTAAAAAGGACCTGCTGCCTGCCCCTTTGATTCTACCCCTTCGGAGATTATGGGCGTGATATTATGTATGTATGTAAAGAACAGCTAAACAAATGAATATGTTACTGGAAATCCAAAAAAATATATAATTGTATACTTTATGAGATTATTGGATAACACTTAGGCTGAGAATTTACCTTGAAAAAAAATGTCTGGTTCCCCTGTCATAGGGTTAGGACAAAGGTAAGATCTGCAGTCAATTCAATGTAATTACCAGACTCGCTAGACCCTGGCTCATGGTCTAAGCGGCCCCCGTCTAAGCACGGGACCTAACGCTAGGAAGATGAACTATAGCACTACAAATACTCACAGGCAATCTAACACTTTTTATCTATTCATCCCGTCTTATAATAATAGTTTTTGAAGGATTTAAGTTGTTACAATCATCATCATCATCATCATCATCATAGGTAATAATAATAGGTATTGTTGTATCACTATAAAACCATGACAGCTGGGTTTATATATTCTTGCCACATAATAAATAATAAATAAATTCTCCAGACTGACACACCAATTCCCTAGTCGTAAACTAACGGATATACATACTTAAATATGTTTATAAACATCCATGACTCGAGTACAAATGTCCATGTTTATCACACAAAACATTTTGAAACCGTAGCGGGATTCGAACCTGCGACCCTCGGTCTCATGGCCAGAGTTTCTGACCACTCGACCAACGGGCCAGTCGTTGACCAACATGTGGTATAATTATTGTCTATGTAAGAAAAAACATTAAATAATATACACTTTGACCGACCATTAATTACAGATATTCCCTCAAAAACTCAAACTCAAATTTTCTTTACAATAAACTGTAGTAAATCGTCAACTGCAAATACTTCCTCACAGACAAACTAACATTTGTTTTGCCATCCACATTCACACAATAGCAAATAGTTACCCTTGTACACCAATCGTCCACTCCCAAACTCATTGTTAGTGGACTGGACGAGGTTTGCAAGGATTTTATTACGAAAGGTTACAATGCGAGGTTCCTTACAATGCGAGAATCATTCTGCTGCACGCCGTATTCATATTCATGCAGTGCAATGATAAACATGCAAAAACATACAAATTGCGCGGTGAATGGTAAATTGCATATTGAGCTCCGACCCGTGCAGGCGAGGTGCAGCAAGCTGATTAGCGCTGCACCACGCGTGCGTATGCGCCGACAACTTTTGTTACGACGCGCCACTATTTAAATACGGGTTAAGGCAAAGGCGTGTCGGGAGACTAGACGAATTGTTTTTCACATAGATAAATTGAATCCCATGTTGGTCTGGGACTTAAAAATAATGTACCAGCTGTGGTTCTTGCCTAGCATGTCGTAAAAGGTGACTAATGGTAAATCGGGTTTTGGGGATGTGATCTTGTATTTGATTGTGTAGGCGACAAGCTGGCGGTTAGTCGCTGCTTTTCACGGTTTTCCATGTGACCGAGGACCCAGCCCAGTTTTTTTTTTTTTGCTAAATGTGGTTTAAGGGGCCTGCTGCCCCTTTGACTCTGCCTACCCTTTCAGGGTTTATAGACGTGTGTATGTATGTATGTAAATGTAATCCATTTCACATCATTATAAGTAAAGAGTTGGAGATGTTTTGATTGGTGTTGGGTACCTACTTAGCTGTAACAACGATGACATTTCATAAATTATACCAAGTAAAACCTGATTTTGATTACATTTCAAGGAACATACAGCTAACTTGTCACTTCTTTTTATTAATTATATTCAAACTCGTCATTTTCAAGATTGGCGATATGGAAAAATATTTTATTAATGACGGTTTCATTAATATCTTAGTCTATCTTTTACGTCAGTCTCTTTCAAATCAATAATTAGTAAGCCAATTTTATTCTTGTTCCTATTAATACACAAAATAGACATTCGCGACCACCACTACCCCTTAACCGTGAAACAATGCCCTATGATTACTGAGGCAACTTTTACACGCGCGTCACATACGCAGCCAGCGTCGCAATTAATAACCTTGTGTCGCTGCACAATAGGCTGCACTTGTCCCGACGCTACCTACCAACGGTCTGATAAAGTCTTTATTAAGTTGAAATTAATAGATTTAACATTTTGGAATAAGCATATGCACATCCCAACAGGTACGTTCCATGCCATGTTGGTCTGGGACTTAAAAAGTATGTGCCAACTGTGTTTCTTGCCTAACATGTCGTAAAAGGCGACTAATGGTATGTGGGTATGTGATACACGATCACAGGCGACGAGCTAGCCACTTGTCACTACTTTTTTACAATTGTCCACCCAGCCTATTGTCCCATGTTGGTCTAGGTCTACACATTGAAATTTCAAAGTCATTAACAGCTTTGAAAGTTGACAAATGCCGAATTTATTTATAATCCTTACATTTACTTTATTCCTAAAATAATAATAGTGTATTCATTATTGTAAACGTATACATCTGTTATGTTATGTAATATATTCAAAACGCAAGCCAAAAGCTTGGGATTAAAAGAGAAAAAAAAGAGAACTTCACTCTGCGCTAATAGGAATGTCATTAGATCCCATATTTAATTAAACACGCTTTCATAGAGATCTCGTACTTTAGATTAAAGTAGTAACCAGTGGTAAGCTCGTCGCTTACGCAATCATTAACACAATACACCATTATGTTACTGTATTAGGTGTTCAGTTCTCCTTACATCGGATTAAACCTACCGTTAAAATCGACTTTGAAAAAATCCAAAGGCACATGCACAGGCCTGAACCTACACCCTTCGCATTTGAAGCGCGTGTCTCTACCATTAAGCTACCAACGCTCTTTAATGAATAAATACACATATAAAAACTCGGAAAGTGCCAACTTGCTTAAGCAAGCGAGTTTTCGGCAAGCGAGTTGACGAACAAGTCAATGTGGCAAGCTCAGTTTTGTTACAGTAGAATTTACGTATACGCACGCGACCCATCTTGCGCTCTTGTACAATCCTCTTTGCCGGAGAGTGCGAAAATCATTTTAATAACTGTAGGTACAACACATATTTACATTAGCTTCATAGTATATCCTCCATAATAGTCATTATAGTCCGGTTTCATTGACTACTGTAACTATTGTTCTAAATTTAAAAAATCTTTTGGTGTATAGTTATTTTAACGCGAAAGGCTACATAAAATTAACTATAAACACGGGAGAAACCGCGGGCACAGCTGTTAAAGAAAAAATACATTTGTTTATATTGACTGGCTCGATGGCGCATTCGGTAGTGACCCTTTCCCATGCGCCAAGAGTTGTGGGTTCGATTTCCACCCAGGACAAACATTTAAGTGATAAATACTTGTGTTTGTTCTGTGTCTAGGTGTTAATATCCAATATTTAAGTATACATTTGTAATGCTATTTTTGTTTCTGATACCCGTAACACAAATGCTTAAGCTACTTACCTCGGAGTAAGATCAATGTAGGCAAGTGATATAGTCTGATATTTATTATAACTGCAAGTGCAGTTGAGAATGATATGAACTATGCTACTATTTTAAAGACTTAGAGGTCATAGTTAGTTATCGTTGAAGTTGCTGGTAAAACACAAGATATTACACGTAGTAATTGCTATAAATTATGAGAGAAATAACAAGAATAAGATAGGCTGATTCAAACAATTTCAAATCCATATATTATAATAAATAAAAACGATATCACACATTTTGATCACTCAATTATTACTTAGAATTATTTTAAAACTCTCTTTTAAAAGAGTTTTTTTTTGTACATGAAATATCGTATACCTATACTTTTAATAGAGGTACATGTAAATGTCTACTTATAATGGATAATATGTCCACTGTTGGTAAATTAATATATAAATAAATATAAATTACTCGAGCTAGTGGTATAAATACGTACATAGATTTGAATCGAGAGGTACGTGCCCGGGTTTGAACCCGCACTCCTCGGTTAAGAGGCGCGTGTCCTTACCATTGAGCTACCACCGCTCAGGGATTGACCTTACGTACGGAAAGAAATTTCTCGTGAAACACGAACTCGCAAAAATACTTGATTTTAATACCTACTCCATGCTTCATGTAAAAGCAATCGAAAATAAAATTCTCTGTAGCGATGGAGCATGTTTGCGTCTTTTTAAGGGATTACTGCCAATTATGGGCGATGAGACGTAACGAGGGGATTAGGCCGTGGGAGGTGGGGAGAACCTGTTGATTCGTCTGGGAGGGCCGTCTCGTCTGATTCTTCAAGAGGCGCAGTAGGGTTGCCAGATTACGGAAGGAATGTGGGAAGAAAGAAAGCTTTTGTTCAGGGACGAACACAATAGGTATGTTGACACCAGTCATAAATGGATCACTTTATTATTTATCAAATTAACATTAAATGCTTCAAAATGTCATTAATTTAATTATTTTATTAATTTAATCCGCAGTTTCACATGATAATGAGAAAATGACATTGTCAAATGCTGTTATATCCGCACAAAATTAAAAACACATTTTGACAGTCCTTAAAAATTATTTCGGTACACGTTTTTCTCTCTCAAACTTCAATCATAATTCTTTAGCATACATATACAAGTAGGTGTGTCTCGTTAGGCTTGTCTGTAGTATAAATTAAAGAAAACAAAGAAGTTGACATGTTGAAATGGTTATCTTTCAAGCAAGTCAATTAATTTTTAACCTTCCTTGCCACTAATAAATCAATAAATTACAGAGATATAACGTTAATGTTTACTATAGTTAACAATGATCTCTAAATCTCATGAGACGACAGCAGCCCTATTCCCTTCAAAACAACTTATCATGTACCCACGTAATTGGCATCGTTAAGAGGATTATTTCAACTATTTTGACTAGCATGGTGCAAAGTGGGCGTTTTCTTCAATATTAAAGATACAATTTATTATGTTTTTGATCTAAGCCGATCGCAAGGCAAATGTTTAAATGTAGAAAAAGAATAATAACGTTCATTATGTTTAAGAGGTTCCAGATTAAAGGAAAATTTGTTTAAGCGAAGCATAGAAATAATGGCGCCCAATTTTGGTCTGCAAATTCATGTGTTTGAACTAAATAAATGTAATATTATTTTACGTATGGTTGCATAAAAAATAAATTTAAGCCGAAATATTTTATCTAATTATTCTGATACTTACAAATAAACATAAACAATATGATATTTTACCATAAGAATCTCATACAAATAATAAGTTGATAGCACACAATGACGAATCAAAAATGAAATATTATCATAAATGAAAATAGGTCATTTCAGTCAATGTTCAGTCATTATCTTCATAGCGGTATGTCCCGTGCTTAGGCAGGGTCCGCTTAGACCATGATCCAGGATTTAGCGAGTCTGGTTATAACATTGAAACAACTGCCGACCTGACCTTCGTAACCCTATAACATAGGGAAACCAGAAAATTTTTGGATTATGGTCACAAATCAAACTTGTTAAAATTTGCAGGTTTCATCACGATGTTTTCCCTCATCGCCGAGCTAGTGGTATATGTACGTGCATAGATTTGAAAAAATCCATAGGTACGAGCGTGGGTTTGAACCCGCACCCCTCGGTTATGAGGTGCGTGACTTTACCATTGAGCTACCACCGCCGCTAGTATAGTAATTAAAATCAATGACCAACTTAGCATTCGTATGTCATAACCAAATTGAATTAATCAATATGCTGTTGCGTATTTGCCATTGAATTCATTCTGTAATCTAATAATAACAGATATTCTGTAAACCTTATTAAAAATGTACACTATAAATTTTCCCAATAAACATTCAGTTCGATATTGGCGCCCGACGCAGGGCATATCAACCTTGCGCCTATGATTAAAGTACGTGAATTTTTAATAACTAAATTCGTTGACATGTCAGGTAGAGCTAATGAAATTATGTTCATTGAAAATAGTCGAGTATCCCCGTTAAAGCGCGGCGACGGCGCCGGCGGCGCGGGCGCTCACGGGTGATTTGGCGTAACTCAATTCACGGCGGTATCACGGCACGCGGGGATTTCAGCTTTAAAAGCTAAACGCGTTTCGAGTGGAACGCCACTCGAGGGGTGCCGTACCACTAACGTGTGACGTCACTTGACTTTTTGTAATGTCCGTCGCGGCTGCTGCCGACATGATGTTTTGTACCCGCGAACTTTTCTCATGCAAAAATTGTTTCTATACACACTGTTTATATATCATTAGTTAGTTATAGGTATTAAAGATACCTATAACTAACTCTAATGGTATATCGGGTTTTGGGTGTGTAATTATGTAGGCGACAGGTAAGCCGCTTGTCACTGCTTTTTCACAATTTTCCATCTAACCCAGCCCGGCTTTATTTTTGGCTGAATGTGGTTGAAGGGGCTTGCTGCCCATTCGACTTTGCCTACCCCTTCAGGGATTATGGGCGTGATGTTATGTATGATGTTATATATGTACTAACTAACTAGCGGGGTAGGCAGAGAGAACCGAACGCCATATTGCACGATCTTTAATACCTATAATTACGTAGAAAAGAAAATTTGTGCGTTAGAGTCAATTAATCAAATAATATTCAGAATCTAAAGTTGATCTGACAACGTACATATGTATTACGGCCATAGTCACTGAAGGAGTAGACAGAATTTAAAGAGCAGCAAACTCCTTTAACCACTTTTAGCTAAAAACAAAACAGAACTGAGATAAATGTAAAATTGTAAAACAACAGTGACAAGTGAGTGGCTAGCTCGTCGCCTACACAATCACAAACCTAATGTTCACAATACCATTAGTCGCTAAAACATAAGGGCACGTCCTTTTAAGTCACAGACCATACACACATAATATCACGCCCATAATCCCCGAAGGGTAGGCAGAGTCAAAGGGGCAGAAAGCTACTTTAACCACATTTAGCCAAAAATAAAACTGAGCTGGGTTAGATGGAAAATTTTGAAAAATTTGTGTCAAGTGACTAGCTTATCGCCTACACAATGACAAATACAAAACCCGATATACCATTACACGCCTTTTACGATATGCTAGGCTAGAAACCCAGTTGGTACATTCTTTTTAAGTCCCAGACCCTCATGGGACAAATGTAATATTCTCCGACAAATTCAATTGTATAATCTCATGTAAAGTTCAATGATACTGAAATAGACACCTAAACGAGAATATCCGAATATATCAATACGTTATCCGCGGGTGTGGGTGATGTCAGACACGTGCCTTTGTACTTTCTTGTCAATGTCTGAGCCTGGCACAGGAACCATTATCAGAATAGCAATTCTGATTGCTATCGCTATAGTGGCAATCTGCGGGGCGACCACAATAATCTCGAATACAAAGCCTAATGCAGATTGGTAGGAGTGCGTAAGACAATAGCCGATGTCAGCGGCTTAGCCACGCGTCCGTCGATAGCGAGAGCCAAATGAATTACGTCTGGAATCAAGCGCCTTGTAGGAATTGCGACAATCAGTAGTGCGGACGAAGTCTATCGTGTTTCAAATCAAATCAAATCGTTTATTGCGTGTCACATTACATATGGTCATACAAGATGGTCAAACAAAGTAGGTCTACATGTGACCCCCTTTTAGGGCATAGCAATTTGAGAGGACGCACTAAGCGCTAAATTAACAATTTAACTAAATATCTATATAATATAGTTATAACTTTAACAATTAATTAAATATGCAACATTTTGAAACATTAAACTAGTCAAGAAGTCACTATTATTTGTATTACAGTACAGGTATCTATTATTAACTAGCTGTGCCAGCGGTGTCACACAAAAGTATACTATAACCTGCCCAGGAGTATGAAGAATAATTGTACCAAGTTTCGTTAAAATCCGTCGAGTAGTTTTTGTTTCTATAAGGAACATACAGACAGACAGACAGACAGACAGACAGACAAAAAATTTTCTGATTGCATTTTTGGCATCGGTATCGATCACTAATCACCCCCTGATAGTTATTTTGAAAATATATTTCATGTACAGAATTGACCTCTCTACAGATTTATTATAAGTATAGATAATCAATTAACAAATTATCAAGAGAAGTTGAAGTGTTCATGTACTACGGTAGGTATTGTTATTATCATAAATAAAATCATGTATACTGTAATTACATTTGCTTATGAGGGAGGTGTCATACATTTCGCCTACACTGCAGAGAGTTTTCTTGCCCTAGGTACATACATCTTTACATTGTGATAGAACCAGAGTGCCATTAGGTATGTGCGTCATCCAGTTCATCCTCAAAATTGCCTTATGCTGTTATTTCAGACGGAGCTACATCAACATAATTCGTTATAATTTTTGGTTACTACATAATTATTCTAAAACGGGGTCTGCTAAACTAAAAATCGGAATAAAAAACATCTTGAGAAATTTAAGGGTAAAACAGCTTTAAATAATTTAATTTAAAATTGTCTTTTATGTACTTTATATTGATTTATCCAAAGTCTAATTTGAAATTAGGTAACTGTCCTTTGGATAAATTCAAAAATGCAGTACGCCTATAGATACTTAAATTGAATAGGACTCCAAATGAATGTATGTTTATAAATAATAATAATTATATATATTTATCGAATTTTGGGTGTGTGATTGTGTAGGCGACAGGTTAGCCGCTTGTCACTGCTTTTTCACAATTTTCCATCTAACCCGGCCCGACTTTATTTTTGACTGAATGTGGTTGAATGGGCATGCTGCCCCTTTGACTCTGCCTACCCCTTCGGGGATTATGGGCGTGATGTTATGGTATGTTGTGTTGTGTAATAAAATAATTATTTATTTATTTATTTATATATATATTTAAAAAAAAAAACAAATTTAAATGAATACTCAACAGATTAAAATAAAATTTTGATTACAGATTGGACATACTGGATAAACAATGGTTAATAATACCTATGTCTTTAAATAATGGACAGTTTCTCAACGATTCGCACATAGTTTGCATCTTCTCTACGAGCAAAGCGATGCACAAATACTTAAGTCATTGGCACGTATCGAGCTCATACCCAACACGTGACAACGGAACCCTTCCCCTCCTCTACTCGATATTAAAAGCTTTTAAACGTGTCTTGATAATATTATTATTATTATAATTTTATACTTTTAGTTAATATATTAATACCTCCTATACGTTTTGATCAGATAAGAAATATTTATACTTAAATATGTAAACAAAACCATGTTACGGTCACACTTATTTATTTATATCAATTGTAAATGTTACATACTTAAAATGAATGCCTTACTTTCTGAACTAACTAAAATTATAATAAATGTATTAAAAAGAATTGGTTTGTCAAAGTATGTATTTCTACTTAAATTTCAAAAAGTTAACATTATGAGTATCTTGCTCATATAAGTATATTTATAAATGAGAATATCTGCATGTTGAATGTCTCTGAATCACGCTTTAAACGCTGAACTATTTTTCCCAAGAGATGATAAAGGATGTTTTAATTATAAATCATTCTGTTTAAATTTTATTCATCTTTCACTTAACAGGGCAAATTAGGAGTCTCCATATAAATACCCATAGTTACATACAAGCTACAATATGTAAAAAAAATTATTGTATCGATATAAAACACTCTGTTATCAAGTGCTGTTCGCGGACATATTTCCGATGCCGTCTCCCCGCCGCATCGATCGAGCATAGCTGATGCACGGAGCCATTAGTGGCTATTTTTGGTTCACCTAGTTTATTTACTTTAGTCGCGGCCTGCGAAGTAGACGACAAAGAGGACTCTAAACTTGACAACTAATGGACGACGCTCCGAATAGGAAGCGAGTAAGTTGGTTGCGTACCTACTATTCCGGAACACGGTGGCCTGTTTTGCGTCAACACTGAGACTCAGTTACAGTTTGCTTGCTTTTTGAATAAATTGCGCCATGACACAGATATTCGGAGAGCGCCGAAGAAGCGTCGTGAGATGGTGAACACGGATTAGACCAAGTCAATTTTACCAAACATACAGTGCGCGGCTAACACTTTTTATAAAGGGTTAACTGGCGAAGTTACGAAACGTATTTCAATGTTACACATGACTATCCTGCACTACAGTTTATGGCTTTTACGTAATAAGTGAATTTAGATGTTTCAGTGGCGTCTAGAAGAGAACGAGTTTAGGGTTATGAAGTAGTTTCCGTGTGTTGCGAAAATTATGTCTTTAGCTATTTTTTCCACCAGCCCTAATACAGTAAAAAAAAAAATACTCTGAATAATTGTTTTGATATTACAATACACGTAAGTACCTACTTCAAGTCTTACCAATATGGCAACAAAGAAAAAATAGACCCGCCTAAGTGCTTTTGTATTGTTTTGAAGAATCTTTTATGTTCCAGTCTGTTAGCTCTTCAAATAAGAAAGAGGCTTAACTTTTGAACGCTGTGTACCTACTGTCGTGTTAACAAGGAAAAATACTTTGTTATTTTCTGCATTAGAAATATAGATAACTTTATGGGTGTAAGGTATGTTTAATAATATGAAATACTAATGTGTGTACTCTCTGCATTCGAAACATCAAATTGTCAATATATTATTATTATTATCTATAAGTTTAAACTGATATATCTTAAAACTTATAGTACGACATAGCTATAGCATACATAGCATGGCAAATCAGTGGGTATGTGAACTGCTCTGTATACATCAAACTTATTTGGTGCCTCCAACACAATGTTCACTCCTGTAACTATTATGAGATTATTACTCTTTGCCCAAACGATAAATATCCCGAGGTCACCGCCAAACCAAAACAGTGTTCAAATAAACGGCCATTCCGCAACGCGAATACTCGAATGTCAATACGGCACGTCAATTTGTTTTAGGTCTCCCGTCCAGATCAAAGGACTTGGGGGATCTAGACAAACGACCCCTGCGCCGTGTTGACTGAGTCACGCGTAAATACATGCGTACGTCATATCAGTTTTGTAATATTGTTTTGTAGACTCTAGTGGTCTTGTTTCGAACGCAAACTGTGCGGTTTGCGTTTGACGTTGCAAAAGGGTTACTTTTTCGATAGACTAACACTTCACCGCTTGGTTTTAATATATACCGAAATAATTATTGTTTTAATGACATTAACGACACATGTATCTATTGATATAGTATCTGTAATCAAGCAGAAATTTTGAAGTAACCTTAGTTGTGATGTTGTCGAAAACAAACATTTAATATATATGTTATGTTTTTTAATAATGTATGTATGTAATGTTGTTGATGATTCGATGATCATTAAAATATGATCGTTACAAACATATATACTTAATAAAAAAATATTATCTGAACTTAGAATCTATACTTTTTTTATTTATCTTTCTGAAGAGTGATCAATAAAAAAAAACTCGAGATCATCTCATGAATTACCTATTGAAATCATGAAAAAAAAAACAATTTAACAACAATGCTTGCAACTTAAATAAAGTATTCAAAACATCTTATATTATCTTATGATAATATACTTAAAGAAATAGAGTCTTTTAATTTACCTCCCCACGAAGCCAATTATAACATACATTACAGACGTGGAACCCAAAGGGAACTTAGTTAAGTTAGGTACCTTTGAGGCTTAGAGAGCGTGTCTCTTACGTCTCGAGACTACTTAACAAAATATGCGAAAGATGAAATTGATGTTGGCAAATATTTTGAAATAAGTCCTAACGTTTGTATCATGGTCACATAATAGGGATGTTGACTGGCTAGTCAAGTGAGATACTTTTTAAGAGCTGTTTTAGTAAAATAAAAAATCTTAGACTCAATACGATACAAAATCAATAAGGCTTAACAGCATACTACGATACTTTCTTTTTTAGAATTAGTATTTCAAAATTAAATATAAATGGTGTAAACATCCCAATTACATTAATAGCTTTAATTTTTTCCATAAGGTTGTTTTCATATTAAATGGCAGGCATATTTTAAAAAATACAAATGAGCTATAACAAATGTATATTTTATATACACCACTGAGAACATACCGCACTTTTAGAAAAAAATATATTATATAATTCATTTTAAGACTTTCTTGCACTTTTCTCACAATTGCATACTTTCAATTCAATCGTTTTCATTCTATTAACGAACAATCCAATACTTAGTGCGATGTATCTAAATATTACCCTATTCCTACAAATTATATCCTCCCCTTATCAAGCCCCACTAAGTATTACCGCTTACATCCAAGTACATTATTGTTAACATGGAGCTCGCGTCGCTTTATGACGTCATGTCTGATCCGACAGACGCGTGATAGGTATACGAGTTACCTGTAGCGAGCTGCAGCTGGCGGCGCCCCGGGCATCCGGGCTCGGCTCGAACGCTAGGAATTGTGCTATGAAACACCGGTAAATGTAGACTAGTTAACAGATTTGGTTTTATATTTTTTGTAGTAGCCCCAGGTTGGGCGCCAGTATTATTTATGGTGCCCAACGTGGCATTAAGATATGCGTTTATATATAAAATACTATGATCTATTATTCAAAATATTGTAAAAAGCCCTTAAATATAATAATGTACTACTAGCCTCCGATTTTCTAACTTCTATAACCTCTTAGTGAATCAGTATTGTATTCCAATTGAATCAGACATATATCAATAGCACGGCATCTAATCGACTTTTGATTTAAACTCTAAATTTTAATATAACATAATTTAGATTTTACACACCTACTTTTTTTCTTGGACTTCCTATCCGCCTATATCTATTGCTAAATATTTAATTAGAGAGATATATTTTATAGAATAAATTATATATATATTTATAATTTATATATATATATCCTCTCCTCATCCATCTTCTAAATATTATAAGTTATAAATATTTCACTTTCTAGCCACATGTTGGGCGCAACAAAGAATTACCTATTATGTTAGATTAGCAAGATTTATAACTAGTATCTTTTCCTTACAAAAAAAGTATAAATACACACCTAAGTGTGTACGATATTCATACTTTTCTTATGAACAGAAATTCTAATTGAATCATGATGATAAATATTAACTATAATCACTTCTTTGGTATGCATACAAATCTCGCAAATTATTCTCAATATCACCCCTTCGCATCTGTCTGCCTTGACTGGATAGATGTGCTGCTAAAACAACAACCCGTAATCTAAGCTAAGTATCCAATTACGTGCAGCGAGGTGCAGCCGACAGCGCCCCCGGCGGCGCGGGCGCGCAACTCAGGATCAGCTGTCACGCACATTAGCAAATCCCGTTGGATTCATTTAGCTCTCTGCCTAAATGGACAAGCCTGGATAGGGAATGCGCTATGCGTGCCTGTCAATATGCATTTCTAAAATACCGTCTGACAGATGGACCATAGCTAGGCGGTGTAAACGGATTTCTGCTTAAAATCTCTCGCATTACTCTATATGGCATAGTCTATAGACTGGGGCCTGGGTTGTCAAAGTCCATCTAAAGTTTTAAGTGAATGTTTACAAAACGGATGTGTGGATTAAACAGGGCTGCCTGAGATAATAAGTAAGCTCACTTTACTAGTTGGCTAGACACAATCTTCACTTATATTGGTTTTTTTGAATGTTGGTTTAAGAGTTAAGATTTTATACGTACGTTTTATACGTACCTACATATAATTGAAATGAGAAATCTCTTCACACAAATGTGAAAGCTAGTTTCCTTTTAAACTTTTTATATATTATCGTATTGATTTTACAACCAATGTTAATTAGCGTATCAATCAAACTATCAAGAATTTTACCCTTACGTTTAAATACATTAACTAGCACAACGTGTTCTGTGTCTTAACATCACATTTAATCTTACTCGTTGTAAACTTATTGAAGTCCCCTATTTTTCAAGTTTTATATAAAACATACATACCTAACATCACGCTCATAATCCCCGAAGGGGTAGGCAGGGTCAAAGGGGCAGCAAACCCCTTTAACCAGTTTCGGCCAAAAATAAACAAATAACAAAATTTTCCATCTAACCCATAGATGGAACTTTTTTAAAAAGTAGTGGCTAGCTTGTCGCCTACACAATCACATACCTAAAACCCGATATACTATTAGTCGCACGACATGCTAGGCAGGAAACACAGTTGGCACATTCATTTTAAGTCCCAGACCAAAATGGGACATTATAAAAACATTTAAAATAAAATTGCATTAAAATATTTCAAACAAAACGATAGAGTTTACATCCCGCTAAAACGCCACACTCAACGCTCTTAAAACTGTTGCAACATTAATCGCGCTATTACGGGCGCGTACATTTTTATTTAACTCCTAATCTCGTGAAGAGCCGAGAGTGCACTCGGCCGTCACAACAATATTGTCAGATTTGCAAGGGCGCGCCGCCCAGCCTAGGGCGCCTGGACCCCTAGAGTTTACCCTCTGATTCAATTCAATTAACGTGTTTCCGTGCACGTACACGCGCCTTGTATGTTCAGTAAAAATACATGAGCTCTTACCATTGGATATGTAATCATTGTTCAAATTATTTTTGTTATAGGTATTTTTCTTCTTCGTTGTTCTGAGAATAGTATTTCATGTCGTAAAAGGCGACTCATGGTATTCTGAGGTTTGTGATTTTATAGGCGACGAGTTAGCCACTTTGACAAGTGGGTCAGTAGTGACATACCATTACATAATTTTCCATCTAACCCAACTAGACTTTATTTTTGACTACATATTATTTATGAAGCTTGCTGCTACTTGGACTTTGTCTATCCCTTCGGGTATTTTTTGACTGGCCCGTTGGTTAACTGGTCAGAGACCCTGGCCACGAAACCAAAGGGTCACGGGTTCGAATCCCGCTAGGGGCAAATGTTTCGTGTGATGAACGTGGACATGTGTACTGGAGTCATGGATGTTTATAAACGTATTTAAGTATGTCCATCCGTTCACCCAGTATCCATAGCACAAGCATAAGCTTCGTTTGGGACTAGGGATTTGGTGTGTCAGTCTGAAGAATTTGTTATTTATTTATTATAATGATGGGCGTAATGATATGTGATGTTAAGTATCTAAGTATAGGTACAATGCTAACCTAAATATTTTGAGAAATCTATATTTCGTGGCGTGCAATAAACATTAGTAAACAGTGCGTTTTTGAATCCGCCCCGCGAAACATGCGCATGTTGATATTGCTGGCGTTTCTGTGACCAATAAAATGCGATATCTTTCAGACATATCAATATCCTATAAATCCTACTGGACTTGTATTTTTACTATAAGAAAAAATAACAACGACATTCGTGTGGATTGCGATATAAAGTATATCATTCGTCACGTTTAAACAGCTAAGGAGTACCCTAATTATCTTCGCAGCTAATTTTCACAAGTCATCCGACGCTAAACACACAGCACTCAATGTTTGCGGATGCAGCTAGCATCTGTAAACGTTTGAGACCGGCCTCGGCAAACATGCGCATGTCAATACTCGCAACGCCCGGGGCCATTTGCCACCGGACGGACGGCTCACCACAACATGCGTTTGCGTTATTTTGGTACCTTTGATCGATTTATTTGCGCGTCTGCTTCATCGGTCTTCTTTGCTGTCGGCGTGTTGGAAGTCATTAGCGCGCAGGTTTTGGATTACATAGATATACCTACGTAGAATACAAAAAAAAACATTATTTTCACAATTTCCCATCTAAATCAATATTTTTTTTTTTACTGAATGTGGTTAAAGGCGTTTGTCATTCTTTGGACCTCCTGCGGGAAAATATGATCTTGAAATAATATGCTACGTGCTTTGCAAAGAAGATGAGAAGAGTTAGTCGAAACAAAACAAACGAGACTAATGTCGGAAAGAAGGTAATGAAGAATTCCGCTGTCCACTTTCAGTCTTTCCTAAAATCATTTATTCATTCATATCATATCACCTTGCCCATAATCTCCGAAGGAGTGGGCAGTATCAGAGGAGCAGCTTGCCCCCTAAACCACGTTCAACCAACAAATAAAACTGGGCTGGGTTAGATAGAAAATTTATAAAAAGGAAATGGGTCGTCGCCTACACAATCACAAACCCAAAACCCAATATACCATTAGTACTACTTTTCACGACATGCTAAACAAGAAATACAATTGGCACATTATTTTTTAGTCCCAAATCAACATGGGACATCCTTAAATCAAATTATAAATTTTAATCCAGTTTTCATGTAATTATTCATAACATTGTTAATAGATATCTGACAGTTTATCAGAAACTGGTGTAATTTGCCTCACAAACCATTTCCAATAATTAAAAACGTTTTAAGTTAAAGACAAGAATAGCTAAGACTAGTAAAAAATATAAAAAATAAACAGAAATAATAAAACACCCTTAAAATGTTTAGTATTTAACAAGATTCAAATTAAAATTGTAAGAACTGATTCAAGATGCAAAATATAATTTTCTAAAAAAAAACATGCAAAAAACGGACTTCAACGTGTGGAATAAACATCCAAGACGCCATGCATTTCCTCCTTTCAGAGAAGAAAAAAGAAAAGCGAGGTACGAAATTTCCTAAGGGTTGGGTACTCACTTAAAATCCCTTCATAATGCGAAGGCTCATAATCATAAGGCTATATTATTTCGTACTTGCCCTTAAAAAAACAAAGGTTTTTTTTTCTTAAGTATAATAAATATATACATACCTGATTAAGTGTAGACATACCTACACCAAGCCCTAATTAAGCATAAAAATTCTAATAGCTTTACATTAAATTGCATATTTGACCAATTATAATCTTCTTCATTATAATTATGGTCTTGCTACTTAAATCTGCGGGAAATGACAACGTTCCAAGAATACTAATTTTGGTATAAACGATCCTTGAACAAACATTTTCGTTAAAACCAATCAGCTTTCCTTTCTAATAACGAATGCGAAAGAAACTCAATTAGCGTCCGTATGCCATAAGGGGCGGGCAGTTATTAATTTACATCAAGCACTACGCAAAACATTTTTAATATCCCGCCCGTCCGCTTTAACCTGGTTCAACAACAAAAAGTGTAATCAAAATCGATCTGTCAGGACACAAAAAATAGACTCCGGTCTCCTTTGTCCCGTCAAAGCTCGAACGGCAAAGGTAAAAACTTAATAAAGTCACGCGTCCGGCATGCAGTCTGTTTGTAAACGTATAATGTCTAACTAGGGCGGGGTGGGCAGACTCGAGGAAATCACCCTACACTTGAGTAACTTCAGGTCAAATTAGAAACACTTCGCGTCAAATACCTATGTTAGTAAGTGTCTGCTATATGTAATACAAAAAACCCACATTTTACCCATAAAGTATTGCAATCCCAGAAATAATGTCGACAACACAGTTAAAAGAACAACACGCCCGATTTACCGCTTTTGGACAAAAATAAAACTGGGATGGGTTAGACGGAAAATCTGAAAAAGTAGTGACAAGAGTCTAGTTCCTCGCCTATACAATTACATAGGTACCCATACCGCAAGCCACCTTTCTTAGAATAGGAACACAGTTATCACATTCTATTAATTCCCAGAACAACATAGGACAAATGATAGGAATATCAAACAATTAATAATTAATATCCTTGATCATAACATTGTACATCCTTTTTCATCTTAATTCCTGGTAAAAACAAATCGCTCCTGGCACCCCAAAGTCCCGGGAATCGGGTCTAATATCGGCTGTACTTTGCTGCAGGCGGTCGCCATGGCAACGCCTGGGATGCAGCCTCTCGACTAGGACGCCCACGCAATCACTTACATAGAACTCGATATCATATCATACGCATACACAGACAATGTTACTTAAGCGATTCGAGGCAACTAATTTCTGTTAGTTTTAGATTTCCAAATTTATTCATATTGGATCTGAGTCGTCTTTTTGTGGTGAGAATACAGAGCATTATTATTTGTGTGCGCAAATCTCGTGGCCGATCTATTAACTAACTTAAACTGAAACTAAGATTGTCATAATAACAAGTAACATAAAAAAAAATATATATATTTTTTTTTTTTTTTTGTTCGCGTAAGACATCGTCGCTTATGAACCGATTTTGATGATTCTTTTTTTTTGTTGGAAAGAAGATATTCCACGGGAGATTCCGAGATAAGGAAACCAGGATCTGATAATGAAATCTAAGATAAATCGAAGGGAAACTTCGAAAATCGTAGGAGCGGCTAGTGCGTTTATTAATTTTATCATAAAACATTTTAAAGCACTACAATTTAATGAACGTCTGGAGTCGATTTAATGATGGAGCCAAAAGACAGTCGAGGGAACTTCTCTACGATTTACAGCAGTTACCTTGTGTTTGGGCTTGATTATTATGTATTGATGAGAGCTTTACACCTAGATGGTTTGTGACTGTCATTAGGGGTCTGATGATGAATACTAAGGACAGCTAAGGGAACTCCTCGACGGTTTCCAGTAGCTACTTTGTGTTCGGACTTAATTAATTTATCTTGATGAGAACTTTGCACCCATAGGTTAAAAGTGCCATTACAGGTCTGATGATGGAGACCAAAGACAGTCGAGGGACTTCCTCAACGATTTACAGCAGTTACCTTTTGTTGGGCTTACATCATACGGTTCAATATGCCAAAATGTTTACAGTTCGTATAGGTTAGGTCTACCCATCACTTAAAATCGTAAAATAAAATAGTTTTTAACAAAAAAAAACCGACTTCAAAAAGGAAAAGTCTAATAAAAGTAAAAAATAAATTTGGTGCCAAGTAAATGCTTAAATTGGTATAAGTATAATTATCACTAAACAGATACATTTTCAGAGATAATTACCTACAAATATTAGCTTCAGTTGTACCAAGTCATTGATTCACTTCCTCCCCGCCGGGGTCCTCGGTTTGTCGTACCGGGAGGACTTAGTAAACCCTGGCCTTGGAACATCCAGGGCTGAAGCTAAAAGGGACCTCGAGGTGGACCGCGACTGGTGTCTCCCACGCGTACAGGGCCTCGCCCTCAGTTTGGGTCGCCGGGTGGTTTTAATGGTTTATTCTTCATCTTTTAATTATATTAAAAATATATTTAATACTATTAATAATACTAACAGAACTATGTATCTAGTATTAACATGAGTACTTGACATTTCGAGAACTATATAAATACATATCTAATGTATATCGCGCTTAGTCCTGTTAGTATTATTTCGAGTTAGTGAATCAGATGTCGTTAATATCTGACTTAAAACGCAAAGTTTCAAATCAGATATTGTACTAGTTTAATGCCTATGAGTGAAAAACGGTGATCAATAAGAGCAGCTAAATCTAACTTCCTTTAGTAATTCGAGAATGCTCAAAGTTTACATATTGTTTCAACGACACTGGAAGATGCAACTTAATAAATGGTTATCTATTTTTTTTACTTTATACAAACGTATCATCACGCCCGTAATACCTGAAGGGGTAGGCAGAGTCAAAGGAGCAGCTAGTCCCTTTGACCATATTCAGCCAAAAATAGTGTCAAGTGGCTAGCTCGTCGCCTACACAATCACTACACTTTTTACGACATGCTAGGCGAGAAAAACAGTTGGCACATTCTTTTTATTATTTCTCTCAGACCACATGGGACATCAATTTAATGGTTCCATCTAAGAAAGAAAAAACAAGTTATTAAGTTAGTCTAATAGGTCACGAGGCTCAGGTGAAAGCAACTTCAATATAAAAATCAAACTCGCTAAATCTAGCAATCAAGTCTAAGGATATGATATTTTTTTAAGTATACTCTATGCAACATCCTTGTAATAAAATCAACTCTAAAATACGGCACTTGTTTATTTTTTAAGTCTCAGGACTAATAAAAATGTTGGACATCGCCTAGCCCTACCCCAAAGAGTTAATATTGTAAAACTGCGCTTTGATTAAATACACGGGTGTTGTACGACACAGTACAGATAACTTGATAGGAATGTCTTTAACAAACACCGGAGTTTTCATTTGGCGATCGATGTGGTATGAAAGAGGAATAGAAGATTTACACCAACCTATCCTTAAGACGAAAGTACGTCCCAACTGGTCTTGGATTGCCTAACATCAAGAAATGTATGCCAACCAGACAAGCAATTTAGATTTTAACTTGTTAATATGATAATCCACACCATAATAATTATAATTATAATAAGAGACAAATAATTGCTGATGGAAACGTCACTTTCATCCTAATAATATTTAATATTTTTGATTTAACTACTTATACTATATTTTATCTGTATTCAAATTTTCTGAATTTGTTGTTAGTGCCAAAATATAAAAGATAATATAATTATGATACCAAAAGATAAAGCTAAAATAATTTGGACAACCACCTTAGCCTTTCGTGTGAAAATAAATCGGGTTGATCGACACATTAACGTTGTCAAATAAACGCAATATGCTATTTTCCACAAAAAAAAAATTGATAGTCCACTATTCAGATTACAAAATCATATTGCTTATGTATTTTTTGTTTTGTTCAACAAACTAAAAATTATGAAGATAGAGCGCCTTAAAGTATCGCGTGACGTCACTAGGTGTGTAAAATTTGGCCGTCTAAGTGACGTAAAGCGCCTAATATCAGATCTTTAAAGCTCAGTATCTTTGTAATTTTTCGAGTATCAGTTAAAGAAAAAAATACGTATTTAATATTTTTTTATAATCGTAGACTAAAAAAATTTTGAAAATAATATCCCATTGAAGGTTTCCGGCAAATACTATTTTTAATTTTTCTTCTTTTTTTATAAATGATGAATAAATAAATTATAAGTTATAATAAGAACGGCCTTGCAAGATGTATAATTCAAGGTCGCAGCCGACATTCCCCACTGCTGCTCGCTGCACCCCTGGAGCCCCTTTCACCCCTCTATTAAAAACGACATGCAGATCGCCGCTGTCCGTTCGCGTCGCTCATAACAGCCAATAAATTAGTTTCTATTATCTCGAGTGCTTTGAGTGCAGAAAAACTGAACTCCCCTCTTCATAAGCCTTTGTCTCTTAGACTACTAGTGTTTGCCATTATTCTGAACCCTCGATGAGAACATGCGCTTTTAATTAATTCGGATTTAATAAAGGCAAGGTATTTGTTGTTTACGATTGCTGTTTAAGTGGGCAGTCTTTCCTTTTTTGTCTCGACCGGAGACTGTAAGACGATGAGTGAAAAGAATGTGATCAAACGGTGAATTGGATTTCAGTCGCACAGTATAAGTATTTTAGTTTGCAAATATCTCAGGCTTACTAGCGACAGCTAATCGCTTCGTAAGACTACTTGTTTACCTTACTACATACTAAACCTTTCATCAAGCCCAGTTAGTTCTGTGACAAAGACTGTAGAGAGATGCTTAAAATAACAATCTGACGTCAACTGCACATTCCAAACAGTTAAATTCTCATATTTTACAGCCACGCATAGCATATTTGTACCAAAAAAAAAGAGAGATTCCAAACAGGTGATTATGTCTAATCGTGCTACCTATTTAAAGGTGTTTTTTTTTAAGCTTTTAGAAATAAAAAACATTAAATTTTTATTTTTAGTTGTTTTTGGCAGAATGTGGTTAAAAGGCTGGCTGCCCCTTTTACTCTGCTTACCCTTTCGATGATTACGTGACGATATATAAGTAACATTTAATTTCAATTTGTCGGATCAAAAAGAGTTACGTATTTTTTACTGCTGGGCAATCAAATAAATTTGACATGCTCCGATTGTGCAGTAGATACGATTTTTCAGGATTCACATTTTTGGAGCGTCAATTTCCAACTCGCGGGCGCGGACGCCATCAACGAATTAATTCACCACTACGCTAAATGCTTTGATCCCGCGATCCGGTGGAAAAAAGCTCTTCTTTCTAGGGTTCCGTACCCAAAAGGTAAAAACAGGACCCTATTACTGAAACTCCGCTGTCCGTCTGTCTTGTCTGTCACTCATGAACCGTGATACTAAGCCTGACAGTTGAAATTTTCACAAATTATGTATTTCTGTTGCCTCTATTTTTTTTCTGTTTTTAAATAAATTATTTGTTTTTTAGTATTTAATTTAACACCGAATACTAAAAACAGAAAAAAATATATTTTAGGTGGCTCTCATACAACAAACGTGACTTTTTCACTCTCATAGTCCGGTGAGACGGCAATTCGACATGACCGGAGAGAGGTCAGGCGCAAGACCAACGGCTTAACGTGCTTTCCGAGGCACGGGGGTGATTAAACCGCCAACTTCCTGACTCCGGGCTGTTACTGAGTAATTTTAATATTGAAATACCCAACCACAAATTTTTGGCCCGACCCGGGATTTGAACCCGGGACCTTTTGGTTCTTAAGCGGCGAATGCTACCACTAGACCGACGAGGAAGTCATTATAATCGATATTAATAAGTTACCAGGTAGTTCAAATATTCACAGAATATAAAAAAGGTAGAGCTTGTATGAAAAGAATTATGAATGTAGAAGAGGCGAGTGAGGTGTGTAAGGATCGTGCCATATGGCGTTCGGTTCTCTCTGCCTACCCCGCTAGGGAAATGGCGTGAAGTTTAGTTAGTTAGTTTTAGTTATAAAAAAGGTTATAATATAGTGTCTAATGTTGTATAGATAATGGTACAGAACCCTTAGTGCGCGAGTCCAACTCGCACTTGGCCGGTTTCAACTAATCCAATTTTTAGAGTACCTACCAGAGGTTCGGTTGACATTTTACTCGATATGGTTTACCTAATAAGAAGTGTAATGAATTTGGGATTATGTAGCACTTGTCACAACTTTTTCATTTAACCCAACTCGACTTTACATACATACATTCATACATAACGTCACGCATTTTTCCCATAGGGGTAGGCAAATATCACATCCTCCCATTTGCTACGATCCTGACATACACCTTTCGCTTCTTCTACATTCATAAGTTTTTTCATAGACGCTCGTCGGTAAAGGGTGCTCTTTACCTGACCTTTAGTTAACACATTACCAATCTGGTCATGGAAAGTCAGTCTTGGTCTTCCCCTCCCGACGGCTCCATTTACACTTGCCTTATATATCTGTGTCGCATTGCTGCACGTAGTAAAATATAGCATGTACCACACGTAGGAGCCATAACACGATTAAGCATACAATAAGAGATTGGGAGAATATAAACTGTGATATTACGGTAAATAAATCAGACATCTACCAACTTTCGTCTCATTCCACACCAACCCATTCGCGGTTATATATCTCTTTCGTCAATCTTCTTTCATCCATTCTCTCAACATGCCCAAACCATCCAAGCATGCCTTCTCAATTTCAGACACAACATATTCTTCTACTTGACTTTATTTTTGGCTAAATGTGGTTTTAGAAGCATTCTGTTACTTGGTTTGTGTCTAACCCTTCGGGATTAAGGGCGTTCTGATGTACATTTATGTTGTACTTGAAGTAACTTTAGCCCGCGACGTTCTTGTATTTTTTTATGTTTGTTCTTCTCTTATTTTTTCTGTCAAGTTTTTCCAGGATTTAAGTTTATTAGCGGTGGCAGCTCGATATATGATTAAATTTTCGAGCATCATTAAAATTTCCGTAACTTAATTTTCAGGTTAATTCCATTAGCTCATTAATGAACGGCATAACCCTGAGGGTCCTGCACAATCAAATACTACAAATTATAACCCAATTTGTATTTTTACTCTTAGGAATTGGTTGTCACAAAAATCATGAAAATCCTATCATTCGTTTAGTTCAAACTACAGGCAAGGAAAGTTATTTCCATTACATACATTACCACTTATCACTTATTATGAGCTTAATCTTTGTTTTTAGGCCCACTTCTGTACAATAGAATAAACGCTATAACAAGTATTTATTCTCTAAATCATGTCTGTTGTAAGCGAGTAGTAAAGAATGCCCTCCAAAGGATGTCCTACGATGATACAGAGAAGTTAATGTCTGTTTTAAAATAAATAATTTGCATAAGTAAGAAATAATTTTAGTTAGCAGTAGTAAGTCACTATGGCATTCTATTGTTATATGTATTCTTTGAAAATTGTTGTACGTGTAATAGTATCATGATTATTATATAATTATTCATAAACTGCACTTGACGCCTGAAACACAGGACTACCTAGTTCAGGCACAAAATATGTAATATAATTAAATACCTACTTATAAGACACCTAGATACACATATATGTAAATTTGTATATATTTCACATACATAAGATTGTTAAGCACTAACTACAATTTAATAACGAACGATAGATTAAGAGAATGATTCAAAAATATTATTGTACAATAACTACTGAAATAAAGAATTTGAATTTAAATTTGTTTATAATATTGAGGCCTGACCAGTTTACCTACATATACTCACATATGTACATAGCTGTTCAGCCGTAGCCCGATAATGTCATAATCATATGTCTAACAGGTTGGCTATCACAACAATATGCCATATAATAACAGTTAAGTATACTTTATATCTAATTCACCATTTTCAGCTTTTTTTATTTACATCTCATGTAATGTTCTACAAAAAGTTATTTAGCCATCCAAAACGTGTAAGCACTTGACCTTTACATGCGCCTCTGCTTGTTTGTTATTATAGGTACGCCATATTGTACGGTTTGTTCCTCCAAGATTCGTCGAAGAACCTTTGAAAATTTCCAATAAACGCTTCTATTTTCTTTCATTCATTTAGTTTCAGTTCTGTTTTTAGATGTAATTATTTTATTATTTACATCTATTGATAAGATTATCAATCAAAAATGGTTAAGTGTTGTATGTTACGGCATACTTGAGTGCGTGAAATGTTATATACATACATAGGTATACACATTATTTCACCCCAATGTCTAGACCCTCAGATATTTACAGGGTAGATACAGACAGTAGGTATAGCTGGAAGTTTATCATTTAGTCGGGAAGATGTCAAAGTGTTTTGTGACGTGAATTATACCCATTGTAAAAAAAAAAATTATATATATTTATTTTTCTCATCCTAAGTGAACTATCATTGTAAGTTCTTATGAGAAATAAATGTGTTTAAACCTAGGTATAGACCATAAGTTCCAAATTTTTTGGACTATCGGGCCCCTTTATAAGAAAAATAAACTCAACGCGTCCCTTTACATAATATACTAATTTCATATGTCTGTACATACATTATTATCATTTATGTTAAATTTATAATTAGGTTATACTATCTACCTAATTATAAAATACTTGCCTCTATTTTTAGGAAAAAACACCGTAACTAGCCGTTTAAGAGGTTTATCCCTCAGTCACGAATCCTCCTCAGTCCAAAAATTGTCTGGTTCCCCTATCTTAGGGCTACGAAGGTCAGATCGGCAGTCGCTTCAATGTAATTACCAGACTCGCTAAATCCTGGATCATGGTCTAAGCGGACCCCGTCTAAACACGGGACATAACGCTAGGAAGATAATGATCCCTCAGTCACGACCAGGAATTGTATGATTACAGGAAGATAACTAATTTTATTTGTAATTAAAACCACGACCGTTCCCTGAACTGTCATAACGCCCGTCATTTGCCTTAGGCCCGCTACAGACCCGGTATAGACTGACAGAGACTATAATATGCCATGTTTCATTTACTGGTATTAAATAAGTAATTTGTTTTTTTTTCAGGACAAAAAGTATTCACGTTGACCCAGTTCATAGGATTCTAAATTCAAGCGTACCACATTTCATCAGAATCGGTTTTGTGATTTACATTTTTTTATAACATCACGCCCGTAGGTAATCTCCGAATGGGTTTTTTATACTTACGCGTTAACGTATTTTTAGTAAAGATAAATATTTTATTGTATTTCATCTGTTCCTGAAACTAATAAGTTACAACGCCTTTCGAGTATGCCGCAATTTCGATACTCCCCTGCTATGAAGCTATTTGTAAGTTATCTTTCAAATGATAATTGTGTAGGCAGACATCGGTAGTATTGGTCCATTCAATGCTCTCTATCGGTGACCGGTATATTCGCAGCTACCAAAATGAAACTTAACAATCGTTGACAACAAGTCCAAGTAGATGCCCGTCGTCGTAGATACTTACGCATTTCTTTCAGGACTCCGCTATACAGGAACCACCACACATTGTGTGCATGTCCACACTACCACAGCCATTGTGTGCATGTGACAAGTGTATAAATAATAAATAAATACTAATAAATAAATTCTTCAGACTGACACACCAATTCCCTAGCTCTAAACTAAGCTTGTACTATGGATACTAGGTGAACGGATAGACATACTTAAATACGTTTATAAACATCCATGACTTGAGTACAAATGTCCACGTTTATCACTCGAAACATTAGCCCTTAGCGGGATTCGAACCCGCGACCCTTGGTCTTTGGCCAGGGTCTCTGACCACTCGACCGACAGGCCAGTCAAATAAATGAAATCGGTGGCAACTCGACGGTAAAGATGTAATGTGCCTCTAGATTTTAAAACTTTTGTAGAGATTTGTAGCCCTAGCTTAGCTCAGTGGTGAGAACAACATGGCGAGGGTATGTGCACATGAGAATTACTGTAGTATAACTACCATCTCCCAATCTATGTGGATATCTAAGAACCGATTTTATTGGTCAGATTAATATTAACAAGTCTATAAAATCATCTATGTGTGAATGTCATTCGGTTTTATATCACTTTGGCGATAACGTTTTGAAATCTCCCGTATTTCGTTTCATTCAACCGTAATTTTTATTTGACTGTTAAAAATTCAGGCCACATGGCCAAAATATTACTATGGAAGAAGTTACAATACGAAGGATTTAAAGATGTCATCGCTTGTTGTCTAGTAAATAAAAATAAATAAATCCTCAAGACTGACACACCAATTCCCTAGTCCCAAACTAAGCTTATGCTTGTGCTATGGATACTAGGTGAACGTATAGACATACTTAAATACGTTTATAAACAACCATGACTATAGTACAAATGCCCATGTTCATCACACGAAACATTTGCCCCTAGCGGGATTCGAACCCGCGACCCTCGGTTTCGTGGCCAGAGTCTCTGACCACTCGACCATCGGGCCAGTCAAAAGTAAATAATTACAGACTGACACCCACATAATGGTGACTTTATACTTCATCGGTCGGTTAATTTGTATTTGACCATGCCTCAACATAGCAACCAGAATTGCTAAAACTATGAGCAATCAGGCCCTTAGACAGGATTATCGATAGGAAATTATGATATAATAATAATAAATATCAGACTACATCACATACATTGATCTGACTACGAGGTAAGTAGCTTAAGCACTTGTGTTACGAATATCAGAATCAATAGTGGTATTACAAATATATACTTAAATATTCAATATTAACACCCAGACACAGAACAAACACAAGTATTCATCATACGAATATTCGTCCTGGGTGGGGATCGAACCCACAACTCTTGGCGCATGGGGCAGGGTCACTACCGAATGCGCCATCGAGCTTGTCATCAAATTATATATTGAATTAGATATTAGTCAACATCATACATGTTGGTCTGATTCCAAAGCACCGATAGAGGTCAGAATCAACGAAGGTATACGAAAAAAATACCCGATTCATAAACTACCTACTTGGCGCGGGGATCGAACCCGGACCACGGATAGCTTTATTTGTATAGCCGAATGATTCTAGGAAAATTATAATCTGACCTGTGTGCCTATATATAATTAAACAACATTTGTTATGAGATATCAATATCTTTCTGAGCTACGAATTTATTCAAATTAACTGTCTGAAGCGAGGCAGTTATATAAGAAATAATGTTGCCAAACTATCGATTGTTTGGCTATCGATTGTTGACCTCGGAAATCATCTATAATATCGATAGGCATATCGATAGTATCGATAGAATCGATATTATTGCTGTGTGTCGATAGTATTGCCACTCACGGGGCTATCTAATCGATTCTATTGCTTTTGCCCAACTATCTATAGTCCATCGATAGACAATCGATAGTGGACTATCGAGTGGCAACACTAATTAGAAATAGTGTGTCTGTAAGTGCGAGCCTGTTAATAATTTCTTTCACTGATAGTAATTTGAAAACTGTTCTAAGGAAGGGTTTAGGAAATAAAAGAGTAATCACAACACCAAGTAATATATTTGGAACATCAATTTAGAAACTGTGCCAAGCACGAGACTTCCGAAAGTTATACATCAAGATTTTCAAAAATTACATTCGAAAAAAATATAAATATTACACAGCGAGATTCTTAAAAACTACACATTAAGATTTTCAAAAATTATACATAGGCAAAGTGCCAAGGTATTTAATATCCAATAGTAGTGTGCCAAGCACAAGCTTTTTACAATGGCCAACCATGTTTCCATTAAGTACATCCAAAATTAGCAGATCTATTATTACGAAGGTAACTTTGTTCGCGCCGTTGCTGAAGAATTATACCGAGACAAAACGCCGAGACAGGAGAGTAAAAGAATATAAATAACAATATTTCGCATTTTCTTTTTTATGGGCGACCAATCGGTTTGAGTTAACGTCAGATTTAGGCATGACCCTTTTAACCGACTTAGACAAGGTTCTCAATTCGTCGGTAACTTTTTCGGTCTATTGGAACATGATGAGTCAATGACGTTCCAGTCGGTGTCCCATCTGGGTTTAGACAGCTGTGTTGGCTTATGCAGTTGATCTTCAACAAAGCCGGTAGGTACATGAGCCCGCTGCCGAGGTGACTCTCTCTTGGGTCAAATGAAATCTGACTGCTCACTCTAAACAGATAAACGAAAAAAAAATACGATTGGTTTGTACTACGATCGAATATTCACTACGCTGCAGTATGTTTCATAAATCAATATGTTGAAATGTTTTGCGTTTTTGCTTTGTAAGTTAATAAATAATATATTTAAATTTATGGGTGACCTGTTTAGTCTCAGTTTTTCGCCTCGGTATTTTTCCCCAAAAATACATTTCTAAAATATTACATTTATATTATTACACTATGTACTTAGTACAGATACAGACATTTATATATAAGACACAACATTGAGGATTGCACAAAAACAAGTAAGAATAACACATTCGAAAATATTTTATTCATATATACTTTTTCGCTACACGATACACAAGGTCAAACAACGTATGCTAATTACGTATTGCTATAATATTACTAATGACATCAGATTACATAAACGTTATCATATTTAGAACAAAGTAGGACAGCGATGCCTGTCTGACTTTAGAATCACACCCTCACCTACTTTGTTCCACGTACACTCGTATACTCAAACATTACTATGCTATATCTTTGAATTTTTGAATCTACCAGCTTACAGGATATTTGATGACGTAGCTAATGGTTGTTTCATCTTTAGAGCTGAACTTGTCATGTACACTCAAACTTAAATAGACCAATCGCAGAAAACTATTCGACTCAGTGCGTTCGCTTTAATCGTGATGTTACGTTTTTTGATGTTATAAATAGAATGGCTTGCTAAAAGAAACGCACTGAGAAGTATAATTTTTTGTAGTGTTGCTGAATCTCAGACAAGTCGTTGTGTACTTGTGCACGGGTGATAATGTTACAATACTATGCATACTTATTAAAATTAAGATTACGGATACACATTGGTTATCTATATGTTATATGAGATTATTATGTATCAACTACAATTCTATGTAATATTCCACATTAACATGGCATGAAACACAAAAAAACTGTAATTTATTGCTAGCTATTGCAAAATTTACGATTTCCGGAATTCTTGATGATTTTTTCTGTGACTTTGGTAAGTGAACGTTATTCCTGTAAATGTGTTCTAAAAGGGATCCATCAAGTGATTTTGTACTCATGCCTTATTCATGTAAAATATCTGTACCTACACATTCATTGTTACATTTAAATACGATGGAAACTCAGAAATACCTGTCATAATAAATAGATAGAGGTGATTAATCAATACGATCATAATAGAATCGATACAAATATGAGTATAATTTGGATTGAAATTTTCTCTGGTTAATATCAAAGAAGGTATTAGACTCGTATTTGAAATGTGCTCTAGGAAAGAATTCATGACATTTGGATGTTACTGAACTTTGGGTAACAACGAGTCTTTACATATACCAACATACCAAAAAGTTAAATCATATAAAAAATTATATTCTTACAACACCTGTTCAATGATTTCTACAATTATCGCTGACTAAATATGAAATTTAAATATTTAATAACCACTTCCGGTTTTTTTTATACAATATGTAATATCCAGAATTTAGAGTTCTAGCGACCTTATGACAATCTTTTAAGATTTTATTACAAACTATGTAAGCCTTATTTAAAAATAATAACAAAAAACATTTTCATTACAATTTTTCACTTCTTACAAGCCGACACAAAATACAATTATTTAGGTAGGTATACGTAATTTGGAAACTAATTGAAACATCATTTAAGTCAACTCATCATTATAACCATTAAAAACTAAACCTTTCGGTATAAACGTTATCCGATGTGTTATATTCGCTAAAACGTTATTGCGGCATAATTTATTTTATTTTACGGGCTTCGATGATTAACAAGCAAACATTGAATCTGCAAACAATAAAGACTGAAACCAAGACAATCTCAAATATAGTTTCTGAACCTCAATCTTTAGCATCTCAAGCATATGAATATAAATTGGTTCTAGATTTAACTGAATGTTTTGCTTCATCATTATAATCGATTTGATTTGAATTTGAATAATTTTGGTCTAATCTTTGGAGTGTTACTTGAAAGCCCTTAAATGCCTGTTGGTAAGGATTAGAAGCTTAGGATACTACCATCTCGCTGGTCTGTGCAGTATCCCAACCACAACTGTGTTAATATTATTTTGTTAAGTTGCTGTCATACTCGTACTGCAGAAAAATGACGTTCAGAGAAGATTAGTATCTTCTCTAAACGTTACATTACTAAAAGAAGTGTTCCCTGCCCCGACAGACCATATATTAACCGTTTTATCATTATGGTATTCCTAAACTATACTACGCCAATACTACTAACACTTGATCGATGAATGGGTGACAAGAATGTATACCATGTAAGTTTTATTCCAAGTTGGCAATCGCGAAGTATCGTGAAAATAAAAACCGGTTTGCTATTGCAAAACAATCTGTTTTATTTGACTTCCTGGTTTTAAATTGAATTTTGTATTATAATCTTTAGATATCCGGTAATTTTGAACTGATACTATTGCTATTGTGGACTTAATAACACTATTGTTGAAGGCCTATGCTTGTTCGGGGGAACAGGCATAGGCCTAGGGTACTTCAGGGCACGAGGAGGATTTTATAGATTAGGTGATTATATTCTATTGTGATGTGTAAATATCTAGGTAATGTTAGTTTAGTTATTATCTTATTTAGAAAATTAAACAATCTTGATACACACTAAGGTTCATAGGTCCCTAGCCAGCAATAGATCTGAAAATGGATCAATATACATTGACGATGAATGATAAATGACGGGTACGTTAAATTAGCGCTTTTCGGGTTCCGTAACTCATTCTATGAATATGCTTTGTTACATATTTCGTTTTTATACGATTAACATTTAATTGAATATATATATACGTATATTCAATGCATTTTCACGCAATCAGTCTATTTTACGTTCTCTCTCTCTATAACACAATTCTCATTTTTGAGGATTGCAAGTTGGTGTCGTGTACGTAAGTCCAGAGAAGTTTATGCGATGTTTCGTTGAGGTCTATATGTATATGTACCTATTCATAAACAATATTTTGTTAGGTAATTTTGGTAGCAAATACAGTCTTTAACCTGTTGAACGCCCTGGGCACATCAGTAACTTAATTATTCTATTGGTAAAAATTACAAATATTTTCGTAATGTGCCTAGGTGCAACGTTACATTGGGGGGGCTCTTGAAGGGCTTAGGCAAATAAGTGTAGAGCCGGCATGTTAATATACCCGGAGCCTATATGCGCTTGCAACACAAGGGGCGTCACTCGCACGTCGCCGACCCTTTGAAGGTTTCGGTGAGGATAGTCAAAGTCAATGTCAAAAGTACTTTAAATACCTTGACGTAGCTAATCCCTAATGTTCGGCCTATGTATAAATAAATACATTTACACTAAATTGTTCACTTGTCCTGTTGCACCGCGTCGCAATCTTTGAGCTGAATTAATAAAACTGTTAAGATTGAAGTGCCATAACAGTTAAAATGTAATATATAGTATTGTTAAATAATGAAAAGCACCTTTACAATCAGCATTCAGCCGCGGGCCGAAAGAAGAATGATACTAAACATCGTTAAATTTTCCTTCAAGCGTGTTTTTGCTCGACTAAAGTGCTAATCTAGTTATGCAGAATTTTATTTACAGCACATGCAACGAAGTATTTATTTATGGTTAATATGTTTCCTAATTGTTCTGACTAATAAATAAGAATTTAAAGCGCAAACAATCTGTAAATCTGTAAATTCTGTTATAAGCCACAAGTGGTAAATATAGAATAATATTTTAGATCACCCACACAAAATGCTAGTTGCTAAGCAAAAATATTGTAACTATTTTTTTAATCACACGGCCAAAATACTTATTTCCGTAAATACAGTTCATCAGTTTCGAAAGCCTTGCAAAAAAAAGAAGCTGTATCAATAATAGAAAATATGCAAACTTTTTTATTTATTTACAAAATTTATTAAAGAATAAATAGCACTAGTAAATAAGTATGGGAGGATAATGCTTGTTAGTTAAAAGAAATATTTGGCCAAGTGTTTTAATTCCGAGTGTTCTATTTTACGTATTTTATTTGATAATTTGGCAAAATGGTCAAAACGTTCAAATTTCCTATTATTCAATAACACGTGTACATCAAGTGCACATGTTTTGGCGCACTTGATCCATATTTGTGGTACGCAGTACTGTCTTATGGAAGAAACACATTATTGTGTTGTGTTGTGTCGTCACGCGTCAGCAGCAAATCGGTTTCATACATTCAGTATGGTAGCGTGCACGAGACACAAGTCTTTAGGCTAGTGCCTCGTTGCCACAATATTGAATAGATGAAACCGATATAATTCCGATGCATAACAACACAACACGACACAATAATGTGTTTCTACCTCGACGGTATAAAAGACAGTACTCCAATGACATTCCCTTGGTTGCCTCTTGCGCCTCAGGATGAGAATTGGGGTGGTGCTATTCTACTATGCCGGCATCACACGGCCAGGAGGCTTACTGTCACCTGTTGAACCATAATATGGACACCAGTCTCTCACAAAAGTAGTTTAGATATAACTTACTATGCTATTATATTAATATTACTGTACTACTTTTAACTAACTAACTAATTAATTAATGGATTAATATTATTATATTATATAAGCAGGCATGCTTATCCACTGCCCGGTCTATTCATACCGAATGACAGATGGATTGTTGTTAAAAAGGCCTGACAACCATAAGCCCCTAGGTCTTCGATTGGCAGACACAATTCTAATGTTAGCCTAAGAGTAAGGCCACCGGTAAATCTGCCAAGTGCGTGTCGAATATATCCATTCACAATCCACACTTTTCATGTCGGTTTATGATGGTTCTGGCTAGGATACTCGCTTTTATCCAGAGTCAGTTTCTGGCTGGCTTTGGCTGTGTGCCCACCATGGCCAGTGTTGTAGATCCGAATTTGTTGACGGTTGGCCTAGTTGGTGTACCCCGCCTGGACCACGATAGTTTGGTCCGCCGTTCCCCATTTATGAACAAGCTTATAGCTCTTGCGTTCCACTTTGGGCGGCCAATTAAGGCAATCCAAAGGTGGGAACGAAAATAGTGGCTTCCCCGAAATAACTTAGGTCCGTGGTGTTGCCACGCACCAACATATTGCCACAATCTGCCCTGTGGAGACTGACTGCACCCATGGGAGATTATACTCTTGATTGTAAGTATGGGAAGATGGACAACTCACTTCATTATGATTATTATATATCTACGACTAAATTTCACAAATCTTATCTAATCTATCTAAAATTATAAAGCTAAAGTCTAACTTAAGGTTTTAATACCTTAAGTAAGACTTTAAAGATCTTATATTTAATGATATAGGTACGAATTAATAATATTACATGCTAGATGTATGTATGTACTATGTATATAAATATAAATAATTACTACCAAGCAAAATGTGAAAAACTTTTTTTGTTTTATTTTATGTTTTTATTTTTTTTCTTATATTTTTGGTAATTTTATGTTCCTTTTTTGTTATTTTTATTTTTATTAAAAATTCTATGAGTATTGAATTAGTATTTAAACTTATTTTGCCTTAATACTTTTCAACTTACTATAAGTACATCTTTTTCCTACAGTATTTGATGTATGCCCTATTGCTATCGCGACTATTTATACTAAAGTTATTATTATAGTCTAAATGTAATTTGGTCTTCCTGGAGTACCATCTTAGAGTACCAAAAGATTTTTTTAGATTTGCTTATAAAAGTATTTTAAAGCGAATCTCCTCTCAAACATCCCTGTTCCTACTATAAATAAAACATTAAATTACCATAGTTATTAATATTTACACGATTGAACTGTAGATACCTAAATTTTTACGTAGGTATTTAATTTATGATTATGATATTATGAGCAATCTGTTTGTTTCCACCCTGCGAAGGTTTTGTTGAGGATTCACCGCACCAAAGATGTGAGGGACAAGAATGCGACAATCATCTTAGTCCCTCCGTCGTCGGCGCTGCGAATCCTCAATATCTGGGCCCCCGGTGCTCTCGGTCACCGAACGAAACACAGCAGCTGGAGGGCTGCTACTTCACGCCGATTTTCCCTGAGAGGGGTGGTCCTGCCCCGGTCGAGCCGGCCCATTCGTGCTGGAGCCAATGCGGCCTCAGCGTGGCTCTACCACCTACATTACTGTATAAGACCTATATGTATATGTATTGTATACTAGGTATTTATTATTAATTAATTATGAATCATGCACACGAGAAAACTACGATTTTTGATGGGTTTTTATGCTTTGATTTTTTTTGTTGTGATTTTCTTGGTTTTTGATAGCAATTAAGCTAAATCTACTCTATATAATTGTTCTATAGAGAGTATTTACATAGAACATTGATTAGCATTACCACTACGTAGTTAACATTAAAATACCATACATGAAATTATCAACTTAAAACCTACTTTACTACCTCTTCTACATACTATTCTACCATTTTTTACCGTACAGTCGGGTTTTTTAGCTTTTATTTGTTTTTTTTTTTTGTGCTTTTTGTTAGTAATAATTAAGATAATAGTTATAATAGGCGCCAATAATTAACTTTTTTAAATATATAGGTCAGGATTAAACTTGTCTATATTACTAAGACCGTAACCTATTAAATTGAAATGAATGTACTCTTGTCAGTCAAATGTATGTGTCCTCTATTAGTACTTAGTCCTGTAATGTTTACCCCTAAAATTATATGTACATTCACTGCAAGTGATGAACACTATATCCTATTACAACCTGTAAGAGCTTGTCATAACATAATCACTTTATTACTAGTAAGTATGTACAATCGTGACACAGGTTACTCATGGGTACTTCACGGTCTTCAGTATTATGTTTTTGAATCGCAAACCCGTCTGTAACACTTTCTTCATCTTTCACTTTATGTACATAGCCACTTATACTAATAAGCTCATTCCCTTTGCCCATTAACCTTAAACCGGTTCCCTACATTTGTGTGTAAAATCAGTCAAATAGTCTACACACTCGATATGACTAATTCTTCTCTAAGTTACACATTTGAGTCGACAGTTTCGTAAGCTACATAATAATTCTAAAGCTAAGATATATCAATAATATTTACGGGAAAATCGATGTGCGCGTTTTACAATGACAAGGGCTTAATCTTAATTAAATACTTATATATACGTGCATTATTTTTTTTAACTTACACTATTCGGTTATTTTCTTAGAAAGCGATATTAATGTTTTATTAAGGATTCACCGCGCCAAAGATGTGAGGGACAAGAATGCGACAATCATCTTAGGCCCTCCGTCGTCGGCGCTGCGAATCCTCAATATCTGGGCCCCCGGTGCTCTCGGTCACCGAACGAAACACAGCAGCTGGAGGGCTGCTATTTCACGCCGATTTTCTCTGAGAGGGGTGGTCCTGCCCCGGTCGAGCCGGCCCATTCGTGCTGGAGCCAATGCGGCCTCAGCGTGGCTCTACCACCTACATTACTGTATTAGACCTACATTTATGTATACAGCGTGGCCACGCATTCTATACTAGCAAAGGTCAGTGTTAAGGGGGCCCCAACACCCACCGATTGAACTCTAATGTATGGCTTGCGTTTTTCTGTAGTTTTGACATATGACCATATTCGTAAAATTTCTAGATTTTACGTATTTGTAAGCGGTGTTGGTTATCATTTTTTTATTTGATGTTTATCTAAGATTTTTTTTATTAATATTATGCTTAAAGATAAATCCACAAAATACGCATGGAAAACTATGTTTCAGAGAAATTCATATTTCGTTTCAATTCGAAAAAGATCATACTACGCCCGACTGAATGACTTGTAAGTAATTTCAAAAACTTTGGGTTTCTCAGCTCTTAGAATGAACCAAAATAACTAGTTAGAGCGTAATGGGGCATTTTTACGCGATAATGCAGTTTAAAGTAAAGACAGTCAAATATAGTAAATTAATTTTGTGCATTGGAAATGCCTTTTTGCGTATTCACGCAATTGAAATGGGTAAAATTAATACATTTTGTAGAAAGACATTAGGTAACAAAATTTTATTCTAATATTAATAAAAAAATTATATACATACATAACATCACGCCCATAATTCCCGAAGGGGTAGGCAGAGTCAAAGGGGCAGCATGCCCCTTCAACCACATTCAGCCAAAAATAAAGCCGGGCTGGGTTAGATGTACCAAAACCCGATATACTTTTCAGCATTATGTCGCTCAACGGTACTCTCATACATGACGTGATATAACGTTCGTAATGTTCGGAAGCAGTGGCGTAACTACAGGGTGGCAAGTCGGCAAAATGCCACGGGCCCTCATCCTGAAGGGGCCCCTGGTCAGAGGAGAATCCCAGCTTCTTTACAGCTATATATTCAGCATCCGATGAATTTGCCACGGGCCTCAAACGGTATAGTTACGCCATTGCTCGGAGGGACAAAAAGAAAAAAAGTGCAAGGCTGTGTCTTTATCTAAACAAAGAACATGATTAGCACATTATTTTTAAGTCCCAGACCAAGATGGGACAAACGATCAACATAATGCTCAAAATGCCTGCCGTTGTCTTCAATTCTTAATTAAATCTAATACCACGCGCATCTTGTAGCGGTTGAAATGTCTAATTAACTCTATTGAAAAAAGTAGAGGTATACTGATCCTTAGATACATCCTTAGATAAAGAAATCTAGAGACTATGTAAGCCAGGCTATCGGCGCATCACTGCTAAACCACTTATAAGTAAACTGATCATCCAAATCGAGGCAATAAGCGTACGAGTAGCGCAGGTATGCAATAAACGGTGGGCTATGTATCTCAATGATCTCACCCAAAACGTATTTTTTTTTTAATACGCTATTTTACTTACAAATCATAATTAATCCCCACATCAATTGCAAAAATGGGAACGAAGCCATTACAAATGTTTGATATAAATTACACTATCTTTGACTGTCTTAACTTTAAACTTTTTTGACTGTCTTAACTTTGAGTTTTTTTTGTATTATTTTGAGAGCTAAGGAACTTACAAAGTTTTTTTAATCACTCACAAGTCATTCAATCGGGCGTTAGTACGGTTTTTTTTTTTTCAAATTTAAATAAAATGCGAATTTTTCTAAAACATAATTTACCACTTCGTGATCTATCTTTGAGCTATTAGTCGTAATAGCATGCGTATCTTGTGTTTTCTACAGATGCCCACACTCTTTAAGCGTAATATGGACTAAAATATGTCAGATATACATCAAACAATACATACATATAATCTGAAATTTCTACAAAAATGGTCACATCTCGAAAACTTCTGAAAATCGTAGAACATACATTGGAGTTTAACCGATGAGTATTAATGTCCCCTAACCACTGATCTTCGCTGGCACAGGTTGCATGGGACACGATGTATGTATTCTATACTAGGTACCTGCTACTATACTCAGTTTAATCATACATACGAGAAATCTAAGATTTTTGTTGGGTTTTTATGTTTTGATCTTTTTTTTTGTTATTTTCTTGGTTTTTGATATCAAGTAAGCTAAATCTACTCTATTTAATTGTTCTTTAGAGAGTATTTACATAGTACATTATTTAACATTACCACTACGTAGTTAACATTAAAATACCATACATGAAATTGTCAACTTAAAACCTACTTTACTACCTCTTCTACATACTATTCTACCATTTTTTACCGTACAGCCGGGTTTTTTTTAGCTTTTATTTGTTTTTTTACATAACGTTACGCCTGTAATCCCTGTAGTCATTCCCTTTGCCCATTAACCTTAAACCGGTTTCCTACATTTGTGTGTAAAATCAGTCAAAAAGTCTACACACTCGATATGACTAATTCTTCTCTAAATTACACATTTCAGTCGACAGTTTCGTAAGCGACTAATACTTAAGCTAAGATATATCAATAATTTTTACAGGAAAATCGATGTGCACGTTTTACAATAACAAGGGCTTGATATTAATTAAATACTTATATATACGTGCATTCTATATCTACCATTTTTTACCGTACAGTCGGTTTTTTTTACCTTTTATTTGTTTTTGTTTTTTTGTGCTTTATGTTAGTAATAATTAAGATAATAGTTATAAAAGGCGCCAATAATAAACTTTTTTAAATATTTAGGTCAGGATTAAACTTGTGCCAACTAACGCAATATATCAAGTATATCACACACCATATCAAAAATTATTTACACTATAACTAACATTCTACCACATAGCTGGGCTTTGTGATCTTTATTACTTTATTTGTCTATCAATATATTACTAAGACTGTAACCTATTAAATTAAAATGAATGTACTCTTGTCAGTCAAATGTATGTGCCCTATATTACTACTTAGTCCTGTAATGTTTACCCCTAAAATATATGTACATTCACTGCAAGTGATGAACATTATATCCTATTACAACCTTTAAGAGCTTGTCATAACATAATCACTTTATTACTAGTAAGTATGTACAATCGTGACACAGGTTACTCATGGGTACTTCACGGTCTTCAGTATTATGTTTTTGAATCGCAAACCCGTCTAAAACACTTTATTCATCATTCACTTTCTGTACATAGCCACTTATACTAATAAGCTCATTCCCTTTGCCCATTAACCTTAAACCGGTTTCCTACATTTGTGTGTAAAATCAGTCAAAAAGTCTACACACTCGATATGACTACGTGCATTATTATATTTAATATCTATAACTTACACTATGCGATCATTTTCTCAGAATGCGATATTAATGCGTATATGCATCATCTGTGGTGTTGTCAGAGATTTGATTATAAATGGCATGTAAAACCGGCTTTTGAATGTCGTCCCTTTAATGTATACAAGGCTACTTTTAGTATTTGTGAGACCTTTTACTTGCTGAGTTAACTCATTATTTGAAGGAACTAATTTATAGGATTTAATTAATATTTTTTCTTTCCATACAAACGTTGATCGGCTGATGGATGTTTTCTATGTAAAGTAAAAAAATATTTTTTACTTTACATAAAATAAAATATTCTAAATCCTTGAAATAAGTTTCTTAGAATAATGTGATAAATAAGTAGGTTTCGCACGTACTAAAAATGACCTTGTACCTATATGGACGGTAATTAAGTATTTTTTCCTTTTTGTGCGGGGAATGCTTTACGCAGTCACACCGTTCGTGAGCGCGGCGTGGTGTGTGGGACTCGCCCGCCCCTGAGGGGACAGGTATACCCACTAAACCCCGGGGCGCTTCTATTGCCCGAGTGATGGTACCAAGATAATAAAAAGAATATTTTTCTACTTGTTAATTATCCCATTTTTATTTAATATGTTTGTACATGTAAGCTATGTACAAGTGTATTAATTATACATCCTATTTGCTCCACCTTTAAGTCAGCCAGCATGTGATGGGCGGCATGTTTGAAACATACAATATTAATACTATTTATCGTCTCACAAAGTGTCTCACCTCTTATTTCCTAATTATGTACATAATTTAAATTGTGTCTTATACTATTTAAATATTTACACTAAACTCATCAAGCTAATTTAAGATATAATGGCTATAGGATCCCACAATGAGCTACGGGGTGCTGTTAATCCGAATGTCTCTTTTTTATTGGTCATTTGTACAAGAAGAAACATGGCTAAATCTACTATTACCAACGACTTACGTAAATATTTACAAATAATTATACCTACTGATTTTTTTGCCATAGTTGGGGTTTTATATATATTTTTTACATTTTATTATTTTTTTGTTCAAGCGTAAGATTGATTAGATGTATTAATTTAAAATAGAGCCTACAAGACTAGAAAGCCATATAATTATTTTTTTTTATGCAGTTTATATTTACTTTTTCATAAATATACCTTATTTAATTTTCTTTTAGAAGAAGAATGGGTACCAAAAATTATTTAGTTTCTTATTTCTTTTTGCTTATCTGTACTTGGTTGGTTGGTTGGCGAACTGTTATTCAGCTTAATTAGCAAAATTTACTTGATTATTGTCAATTTACATTAAATAATATAGGAAAAAGTTGTACAGCCAGAGTATCTTTTAGATACGAATAGACTGCAAATGTATTAGGGAATATCATAATTATGTACATAATTAAATACTAATTTAATGTAGGCATAAATCTTTCATATAGAAATACAATAGACCGATAATAATAATAATAATATCTACGATAAAACTATGTCTACTTTTTTTACCGTACTTAGAGTACGGTTTTTATTTATTTTATCTTTTTTTTTTGGTATTTTTATTTTTTTTTAAATTTGTCTACTTTACGTAAAATCTAAATTAATTGAGCTGGCTTATATTAATAAAAAAATTGTATAGTAGTGACGTACCTAACCCGTCGCCTATACGATCTTAAAACCCGAAGGCTAACTAAGTATCATTCCTAGATTGACTCTAATATAAGTATGTATGTATACATACTTCCCAAATGAGTAGGCAGAGTCAGAGGGGCAGCTAGCTACCTTTATCACATTCAGCCAGAAATGATAAAACTGGGCTGGGTAGGCATGGAAATAGAAAAAAGTAGTGACAAGTGGCTAGTTCGTCCCCTACACAATGACATACCCAAAGCCCGACATACTAATAGTTAGTCACCTTTTACGACATTCTAGGTAAGGAACCAGTTGTGACACATTATTTTTAAGTCCCAGACCATGGGACCTATTACATATAATTATTATTTAATGCACTCTCTTTTCCCGGCCTTTAGCTAATACATCTATAGATTTTAATTTGTACATAGTACGTTTATACATAAAATCTATCTATTGATAGTACTTTTATATTATTTTTTATCCTAATTTGTAGTAGTAATTATAATAACCTACTAGACTAGAAGATTGCTCGATTCCCAACCAATTAATAATACTACTGGATTAAATCCATCAAACATGTACACTATGTATAATATTATATAATAGTTGCTCAAATTATGAACCCCGTTTCAAATCATAACCCCGTTTGTTCATCTGTCTATCAGCCTGTTTGTTGTTTTCACGTGTATAATCTTCACCGTTTGTTATGAAATTGCATCATCTTCCTAGCGTTATGTCCCGTGCTTAGTCGGGATCCGTTTGGACTATGATTTAGGATTTGGTAAGTCTGGTTATAAAATTATGTGACGTTCTTAGCCCTTAGATAAGACAAATGGAATTAAAGGCTCACATCCATAGTGCAGGTTTAGCGGGCAGCGGTGGTAGTTCAATGATAAGGACACGCACTTCTTAACCGTGGAGTGCGGATTCTAACCCGGGCACATACCTCTGGATTTTTCAAATCTATGTACGTATTTATACCACTAGCTCGACGGTGAAGGAAAACATCGTGATGAAACCTGCAAATTCAAACAACTTTGGTTTTGTAACCATCATCCAAAAATTGACTGGTTTCCCTATTTTAGGATTACGAAGGTCAGATCGGCAGTCACTTCGATGTAATTACCAGACTCGCTAAATCCTGGATCATGGTCTAAGCGGACCCCGTCTAAGCACGGGACATAACGCTAGGAAGATGATGATGATCCATATTGCAGGTTTAAAGCATGCACTTTCCCCTACCGTCGAAGAAGTGGACTTGCCCGAACTTCAACCTGCAGGTATATGAGGCGTATGGCCTTACCACTAAATGCACTCTCGTATACCATTAATTACTCGTATAAATTTCGAAGCCCCCCAAAACCCCGAAGGATAAAACAGACATATCATCTAACTTACACTATTACTGTACTGTTTATTTACATTTCCCTAAGTAGATATTAACTTCTTTGAAGTTATTAATTTTGGTTGTAAGATTTATATATGTATAAAATTCGCCAACGTTTTATTATCTAAAATAATGATAATCTAAAATGCATTGCTATTCTACCTACCTCTACCTGTCTAGTCACTGCCATGTGATATATAGTATTATTATCTACTTAATTCAGAAAATATGGATACACGTACGCTATTTAAAAAATATACTAAGAGATAGTTTTATATCCCTCCATCCCGGATGTGCCGATAATGTTCAAAATACATACTACTGAATGCTGTTAATCATGTAACTAAGTAAATAAACGTATCCGATAAGTAAACATCGTCACCTTTTGAGGGTTATGTCCCAAGCTTAGCAGGTGTTCGCTTAGACTATGATTCTGGATTTAACGAGTCAAGTTATTACATTGAAGCGGCTCGGGATTAAAAATTTGAATTTAGGAACACAGTTGGTTTGTGTATTCTTTTGAGTCCGGTGGCAACAACGGACATGTGTTTAATTAGTTTGACTTTATTATTTACTAGCTGACCCGGCGCACTTCGTATTAATCTTCCGAAAAACTATTTTTTTTTTCTTTCTTATGAATCTTCACTTATAATAACAAACACAACTAAAAAAAATAAGCGAAATCGGTAAAGCCGTTCTCAAGTTATAGCGTGATCAGAAGAAATAGGAGTTCATTTTTATATACATACTAGCTGACCCGGCGCACTTCGTAACGCCCCGTTCTCGGATTTTCAATACCCATTTTTGTTTCCGTGCTACTTTTTATTTTTTTTCATTCATAAGAACCTTCACCTGGTTATAACAAACACTAATAAAAAAATATTAGCAAAATCGGTTCAGCTGTTATCGAGATTTGCGCTTAGCAACACATTCAGCGATAATTTTTTTTTATTTTAGATATAGATAGGTTACTTTTAATAGCAAAAATTTCGCTAAAATAATATAAATTACGTTAAACTATGTGATATGTAGGTATTATATTTTATAATTTAACAATTTTCATTGGAATATACACATATATGTGCATCTAATATTGTGTATATTATTTATTGTTATATACAAATCTTATATATGAATAATTAATTCGATTCCCTCTGCCAACCCCGCTAGGGAAGTAGCGTGAAGTTTAGTTAGTAAGTTATTTATAAATATTAGATTTAGTTATGTAACTTTTTTACAGGGCTGTTTGAGACGAAGTCACAAGTAATGATGATGATGAATTGTGTGAACCTACAAACATTTAACAAGCAAATATAATCAAATTAACTAATTATAACTACCTACTATCTAACTTGCTATTACTGTTGTTTTTGCCGTACCTGTGGACGGGTTTTTAAATGCTTTTTTTTATTTTTTATGGTGTTCTTGGAACTTTTTTAAAACTGTGCTTTAGCAAAACCTACTATTACGAGAAATCTACGTTAAAGAGAAGATAAAGCTACAGCCTAAGAAATCGAAATGTTTTTATTTTTACGCGGGGAATGCATTACGCAGTAACTCGCGTTCGCGCGCAGTTCGCGAGAACGGCGTAGCATGTGGGACTCCCCCGCCCTTAAAATGACGGGTATACCCACTAAACCCCGGGATCTAATAATTACTTCAACCTGAATGTTGTATACTGTTTTTAGGAATAATTAGGTCAAAATTAGACTGGGTGTTTCTATTGATATTACTTATCTTATTATAGCGGTATTATACTATATAGTATGTGTGTATTCATAGGCCAATATATAATTTATATTGGAATGTGTATACATATTTTCATATACTTACACTTCTCATGTTTATACACAAAACCTATACATAAATATTACTTTTGTTTATATATTCTACACGATTAATGTTGCTACTATTGGGTAACTATTACAGGGGTAACGTAATATAGAAAATCTACTATGAAAAAAAAAACAAACAGATTTAAATAATAATACAATATGTACAGGCGAAGCTACGACGTAATGTTATTTCTAGTTTGTAGTTTTAATTTTTATACGGGAAATGCATCGCAGAGACTCCGCTTGCGAGGATAGCGTGTTGTGTGGGGCTCCCCCGTACCCCATGAATGGGTATACCCACTAAACCCTGGGAAGATGTTAATCTCACTAGTAGCGATGCCATGCGATTCAGATAATTAATATGTATAACGAGTCTTATAGTGTTTTAAATTAAATAAGCAAAGAGGTGACCGAGTGGTGCCGCAGAGAAGGAAATGGAGGCAGGAGAAGGCAACCATAAGGCGGGAAGGTCTAACTGATAGAGAGTGACCGGCGATTAAACTTCAGTGGAACTGTTATGTTATGTTATGAGGCTATGTCGATAGACGCGCCGAAATTATAGATGTTTTATTAGTGAAACAATATGTATTTTACTAACATAAATCCTATAATGCCATTGTATGAAATTTTGGATTAAAGCCCTTTATATAGTACATTTATATATATATATATATATATATATACATACTAGATAACTATACACAAATATGTATATCTTACAAGCTGTTACTACCGTTTTTATCTTCCCTGTGGACGGGCTTTAAATGTCTTTATTATTTTATTGGCGTTCTTGGAACTGTATTTCAAAGCAGTGTTCCATTAAATCTACTATCTACGAGAAATCTTCACTAAATCGAAGAGAAATCTACAACCTAAGAAATCCAAATGTTTTTATTTTTACGCGGGGAATGCATTACGCAGTCACTCCGTTCTCGTCAACGGCGTGGCGTGTGGGACTCCCCCGCCCTGAAAACGACAGGTATACCCACTAAACCCCGGGGATCTAAGTATTAATTACTAAAATCTGAATGTGGTTAACTGGTTTTAATAATAAATTCTGATTTTCTGAGTTTAAATCTCGGTCAGTCCAAAATTAGTTGCTGAGTATCTCTATTGAAATTACTCATCCAATTTTAGTTGTAGGTACGTACTATGTGTATTTATAGGCCAATTTGGAAAGTATAACATATATATATATATACACCTCTCATGTTTATACTCCAAATCTATACTAAATATTACTTTTAATTATGTATTTTACAAGATTATTGTAGTCCTTCTAAGTGGTCGGCCCGATAGCCGACATACAATATTAATACTACAGGGGTTATATTCTATAGAAAATAAACAATGAAAAAACCTAAAACTATCTTAAGACTAAAAATCGTCGTAAACACATACAAATAATAATACAATATATTGAGACGAAGTTACGACGTAATGTTATTTCTAGGGTGTAGTTTTTATAAAGTGGAAAACCTGCAAGAGAGTACAAAAAATTCCGAAATCAACATACTTATAGGAGACATGAATGCCAAAGTTGGAGAGAGGAGTTTACACTCTGCAACCGAGGGCTAAAAATCAGTGTACGTACTCGGCTTCTACATTGCTACATCTGGTCGATTCTTCTATATGGATGTGAGCAGTGGATAAATAAAGAAGATATCAGGAAACGTATAGAAGCATTCGAACTGTGGATAAACAGACGCATGTTGCGTATAAGATGGACACAAAAAGATACCAATGAGGAAGTATTGCAAAGAGACACGACAGAAGAGAACACTTATGACTGTTATAAAAAAACGCAAAACCTCACATCTTGCTCATGTACTCAGGCATGATAGATACCAACTTCTGCGTCATGAATCTTCTGATCATGATGGACAAGATCGCCGGTAAGAGACATATGGGGCGAAGAAAGAAGTCGTGGCTTCGTAAACTTCGCGAGTGTTCCAAATATTCCGTCTCGCGAAAGTCAGAGACAGATTCAGTGATTGGAGAGGCACCAGAGGAAGATATACTACTTACATAATAATTATTTTTAATTATATTAAATAATAATTATAAAACTACTTTTTAAAAAGATATATCGTTATTTAACTAGATAGACTAGATATTTACATATCCATGAGGCTATGTTAACGGGTGCAAAGTTATAAAAGTTATCTGCAAAATCCCAACTTTACAGAAGAGCAAAAAGATTGAAAAGTGGGGATTTTTAAAACTAATTATTCATTTGTTCTGAAAAAAATATCATTGAATATTTCAACTATTTATTATTTTTATATCAGGTTGGTTTAGCTAATTTATTGTTAATTTAGGAGATTTTGTAGTTAGTCGCATCTACATTGTATTAGAAATAATATCAGTGGAGCCAACTACCAGTTGATCGATACACGGGACCTTGAAGTTTTTGACCTAAAACTGGGCGAGAGCTGGTGAAACGCGTGTCAACTGGCAGATGACGTTTCGTGTATGAGCAGGGCTCCCCCGCGCCCCGCGTAATGCGACAAACGGCACTTGGTCGCATTTCATTCGTATTATACATACAAAAATAATGTGAATAATGAAAAAAAAAAATCATGTTTTGGAGTCCAGTTTAATTAGAACTATAGAGTAGTTTTAAAGTTGACTTTATTTATTTAGCACCTGTCGTTATGGTATTTTAAATTTATTTTATATATAGTTCTTAGGAATTGGTTGACGAGTTGACATTGCTATTAAAAATTTTAGGTTTTTTTTTAGGTTTTATTATAGGTTTTTTCATAATATAAAATATATATTCATACAAGTAAGACTAAGACGTATGTTTAACACAATGACATAAGTTTGCATAAGTCCATACCACCAATATTTTCAATCAGAGCATAATAAGCTGTGATTGCGGTCTTTAGCTTAATTTTAGTTTATATAGATAGTGCATAAAGCGACTCAATTTCGTTTTTGTTTTATTAATATACACGAAACCCAAATACGTATGTACATATATCTAATAACGTACCTTACATAATATTACTACCTACATACTTTTTTATCGTACCTGTGGACGGGCTTTACACGTTTTTATAATTTTTTTGTGTTCTTGGAACATTTTTAGAGCCATGCTTTAGTAAAATCTACTATTATAAGCAATCTACAGTACTATTGATCGTTGTAACAATCATCTTGTTGTTGATCAGCATAATAGCCGACCATAATATGTCCATACAGTACAGTGGACGGAAGGTGTAACTGATAGAGAGTGACCGGTGGTGATAATAGACATGCTAAAAGTTAGATATATTTTATGGTGTTCCATAAAATACTCTTATCTATATTTAGCATTGTGAATGTCTGAAATTTTGCAATTAAGAGCTACATTACATGTGTACACACGGAACCTATTCACAAATATGTAATATACCTTATTATATTATATACATATATTACTTGTTATTATTACTGTTTTGACCGTACCTGTGGACGGGTTTTTAATTAATTTTTTTTTTTTTCGTTCTTTGAAATTTTTTGAAGCTATACTATAGATATTAAGGACCAACCTAAAACTTAACCAATTTTTTTTTTATTATTTATACCGGGATTACTCAGGCACCCCGCCCTTAAAGAATCTGGTATACCCACTAAACTCCAGGTCTCTCCTTACTGAGTGATTGTGTCGTAACTAAATTATAATACTTTAAATATTTCCAGTCCCAGTATAGCTGCACATAGGCGTTTGGTTTTATTACTATTTTACCCATATCATGAATGTATGTACAAACCTACATTCAGATTGTTTCTTTTCTGTGCCAGCCGACAATTGATAACCAACATTCATAATATAACTTATAATATCGGTAACATTGAATTGTGTTTGATCGAATATGTGCCATGAATATAAATGTATACCTTAGAATGCAAATAAGTTCTAAAATACTAAAAGACTCTAACCTAATACCTATAAACATCGAATGTTTTACTTTTTATACGGGGAATACTTTACGCTGTCACACCATGTTCACGAGGACGGCGTGGTGTGTGGGACTCCCCCGCCCTTAAAGATACGGGTATACCCACTAAACCCCGGGACGCTTTCATCGCCCGAGTGGTAATGCCATTAGATCCAGATCATTATCTGACTTGACACTTGCTCCATTCCCAGGCGGGCCGACACTTGGCCTGGCCGATACTACGTTAACTGAATTTTAAATATTCTAAATTTTTGTTATAAATACACATTATAAAATGCTCAATACCATGATCTGGCTATGAAATATATTGTAAAATAATCCTATTAATGTCTTCAGCTAAAACCTATATAGAAACTACATCATATATTTTTACCGTCTTATGCCGGGCTTTATTTTTTTTTATTTTTTTTTGTCTTTTATTAATTTTTTTAAAGCAGTAGAAAATCTACGTTAAATAATCCTTATTTTATTATACCAATTAAACTATAATTTTCCTATCTACCATTCACCCCCCCAAAAAGCATACCATCTGCCTCGTAATCCCCAAAGGGGGAGGAAGAGCTTAATTAACATTAATCTCCTGAAATCGCTTCTAGCCAAAATATATTTGAGTTAGATTATGATACAGTAGTGACAAGTGGCTAGCTTGTCGCTTACAAAATCACAAACACATTTATCATACATTACACCATTAGTCGACTTTTACGACATGATAGGCAACACAGTTAGCACATTTTTTTTAGTCCCCGACCAACATGAGGTCCACGCACATATACCACACATTTATATAAGTACGTAATGATGGCTACATCCCCAATCTGCCCAGCATGTGATAGCTGACATATATATTAAAAAACTATAAATATTTGGGAGTTATTTTGTTTATATATTTGTACATAAATGATACTAGTTGCAAATATATTGAGTTGCGACTTAGAAACGGCCAGATAAAGAAAATTAAATGTGGTTGCTTTATTTTGGTCTCAAAAAGCGGCATGACGTTTCTTCATGACACCAACTCGTTAAAATGGTATACCATGAGAGTCTTGGCACTAATCTCGCTAGTGTATATGCCACAACGCGCCGTAACACTGCGTTATGATCAAACAAATCCGCTTCGCATTTTGAGCTATTTTTGTTCCTAGAGTGATTTTTTAAATATATACATGTAGCCTTTATAAAATGTGCCTATTTCAAAGCAATTAGGTACTGATAAATTATAAAAAAAAAATACTCATAACATTTATCAAAAGCATTAAAAAAAAATATCAAGACTAAGATTCAATATTATTATTCATTTCACTTTTTCACGGGGAATGCTTTACGCTGTCACACCGTGTTCGCGAAGACGGCTTGGTGTGTGGGACACTACCGTTCTTAAAATGACGGGTATACCCACTTAACGCCGAGGCGCTTTCATCGCCCGAGTGGTAGTGCCATGGGATCCAGATCATTATCTGACTTGACACTGGCTTCATTCCCAGACGGACCGGTACCTAGCCTGGCTTTAATACAATTTTTACCGACTTTTATATATTTACAACGATTTTATAAGAGTAATATATTTATATGATTATTTACCTTAGTTCAACCTTTGAGCAAGCTTGCCGACACATAATAGCTGACATACAATTCTCTTAAAACATCAATACTACTTGACTATAGATATTGACTCAGGGTGGGACCTTTTATTATTTATCTTTTTATATTAACAGGCTTATATATAGAACATTATATAAGAACAATAATATACATGTAACCTTTTTTAGAATATATTTTTCAATTTCATATCCTAGTTGATAGTTTCATCATATTGATTAGCATATCAATAATTATTGACGTTTAAGCGATATTAGCAGGTTTAGCGTGCCATTTCATGAAATGGTCACATCGTGAAGTGCTCAACACTATGATCTGGCCATGACATATCATATTTATCTACAAGTCATCACTAGGATTATTCTTATTGGTTGACTGTAGCTAATACTCATATACCTATATAAACTACATCTACTTTTTTTACCTTTATTTTTTATATTTTTTTTTCGCCTTTTTTATATTTTTTAAAGCAGAAGAAATCTACGTCACCTAATTAAAGCAAACAATTTATTGTAACGATTATACTTTAATTGTTCCATCTACTATATACACTTCATAGAAGCTTACTATTAGGCTCGTAATCCCCACAAGAGGTGAAAGAGCTCAAATATAATTAATTTCCTGTAACTGTTTTTGGCCAAAACCATAATTAAGTTGGATTAAATGGAAAATATGATATAGTAGTGACAAGTGGCTAGCTTGTCTCTTACACAATCACAAATCCATTTACTATACCATTAGTCTCCTTTTACGACTTGCTAGCAAGGAACACAGTTGGCCCATTTTTTTTATTCCCAGACCAACATGGGAGCCACATATGAGTAACATATTTATAAATATTGTGATTATATTATATCCTACGTAATGATGTGATAATGTAACAATATTATACCTGCTAAGCTTATGAGTTGCTTATTTTCGTTCATTGAGCAATTTTTAAACTACCTACATATAGCTTATATAAAAATATACGGTACTTATTTCCTATAAAAAAAAAAAATTACGCTTATGAAAAATTATATACAAAACACGAAATACTAAATATATAAAACTTCAATATACACATTTTACTTTTTACGCGGGGAATGCTTTACGCTGTCACACCGTGTTCGCGAGTGCGGCGTGGTGTGTGGGACTCACCCGCCCTTAATGAGGCGGGTATACCCACTAAACCCCGGGGCGCTCTTATCGCCCGGGTGGTGAAGTGCCACCCAGATCAACCTTGGACTATAATATAATAGTAGCAGTCTACCCTACATGGCGAAAGCCAGATTTCTTTCTCCCAGAATAGGACACTTAAATAAAATGCCCGGTAATTTAAAGGATGCAATATTATATACAGAATAAAAATATAAGAAACAATTTACAACAAGTAACAATTACATTTATATGTTACCGGCAATGTGTATTTAATACGTTACGTTATAGTACGGCATTCTATACAATACGGTATTTGTATAGAATGTATATAATACGGGGGCCGTTCAAGGCAATGTATAAAATATTATGTTATTTTTTTGCGTATTGTATAATTTACCTTGGTATTGTATAGAATGCCCAGGGATTGTATAGAATACCTATTTAAGAGCGTGCAACGTATGCAATAGGGTGATAGGCTAGAGACTATATTAGAGCTTTTTGTAAAAAAAGGAGTTTGGTTAGGTTAGGTATTATTTTCCTTTATAAGTTTAAGTTGGGTTATTATCCAATTTAACGAAATTATGAACTAGCATGCCGTCAAAAGTTCATTGTGTTACGAGCTATTTTGTCACTTCATAGTATTCAATCTTACCCAAATCAATTTGATTATGCTAAGTGGTTGAAAGAGCGTACTGGACTTTTCGTTATACTATTCTAGTAAGTTTCCAGGACCCTACTGACAAAGCTTGCCGCTTATGTACACACTATCATATACATTACCTGACGTACTTTAGGTATTATATACAACACCAAGGCAAATTATGAAATAAATTATATTTCATACATTAGCCGAACTATTATTTCCTGGTATTCTAAACAATACTGGATTTAACAGATTGCCGGTAGCATATACAATAGAAGGATGTCATACCGCGCATATAAATTGTAAAACTAATGGCTAAGATATCCAATCATCTAAACAACTTTTACATGGAAAATAAAAACTGGCCAAGTGCGAGTCGGACTCGCGCACGAAGAGTTTCGAACCATTACGCAAAAAAATCATGTCTGTTGTATGGGAGCCCCTTATATATTTATTTTATTTTATTCTGTTTATTTGTTGTTATAACGGCTATTTCCCAAAATTCTTCAAATTAAAGTAAATAAGTAGCTAACAGGTTTTTCATAAACTAATAATAACCTACTCGTACTATATCTGTTTCTATCGCATCAAGTGGAAGCTGAAACTTCGGACTTCTACGTCTACCTAACCCTGTATTCCTTCCTTTGAGATCAGAGTAAAACATCCTCAGGTGACTTCTATGCTACAAACGGTTACACCGTATTTGGGAGAATGGAGATACCGTATATGTAATGTTCTATATACTAGTAAACTACAAATATATACATACATCTCGGATGTATTTGACCGCATCCGAATACTTATCTACATAAATAAGCTCATGGCGCCATCCTCTTTCATATATATATATATGTACAATATACAGGGTGAATATGAAATCGAATGATTCTTTCAAATTCTGTTTTTGTATTCATTGCATAAACATAATCGTTTTATACTTCGGAAAATCACAAAATTTTATTCTTTCTTGTATTTACAAAACAAGATCTAGTTTTGTATACAACAGTTATAAACAAATTTTGGGAAATCCTTGTAAAATTTTCTTCAACACGTTAAACACAATACATTCTTTGATTAAATGAATTGATTTCATATCCACCAAGTTGACTTGTTATACTTACATAACTAATTATTATATTACACTAAAACATCGATATTGTACACACAGCTCTATGACATATATAATAATATGTACATACAGCAATCACTACTTGAGAACACTTAACGGTGTTTATTTTTCGTCACTTTTGTCTTTCACTCTACGACATTATATTATTTATTAGAATTTTAATTAGACGAATGAAAATCGCTACAGTGCATTTTAATATTGCATTTTTAATTCTATAATTAACTTGTATTGTAAATCTTCGCCAAAATTATTTAATTTGTATGAAAAAATGGTCAATAATTCTTGCATAATTATGTATTTTTTTTATTTACTTACAATCATTATAATAGGATTCATCTAAGAAGATGGCCTTATAGAGTTGCGACGCATGATATAAAAATAATACACAGTTAAATTATGTATACACCGTAAGTGTCAATGTTACCGCAGATGACTTAGATATGTTATATGTATATACATAATTGATACGTTAGAGTTAAAAAGATGCCGTTTAATCTATTGCAGCTGATACGTTCAGAAATAATTAAAATAATTTGACCAGAACATCGCATAAACATTTTATTTTAATAAAAAAATAAGTTTCAGTTTTAACTAACAATTTAAAAATGTATGACACCACTACTTTTTTTGGATTTACAGTGACGTCATTTCAAATTGTTCAGACATCCTCTAGACTAGATGTTGGAACCGAGTTACATCAGAACTAATAATCATGTCATAAGACTGACATAATTATAGTCTTTGCCCAGCAGTGGCACAGCGCAGGCTAAATAAATAAAAAAGACTACGTTTACATTTTTATTGCAATCTGCAAAACTTGGCAAACTTAGAGAAGCAGACTTTGTAAGGCATTGTTTACGTTTAAATGATATGCCAGCGTCGGGGCTTCACTTCGATACGTCATCAATACTGAGTAGATTGTACCTATTTATTTTGCTGCATATTTCTTTAGGAACTGGACATTTGTACTAGAAAATAAACCCTACTTTCTTTATGAGTTACTACCGAGTTTCTTGCCGATTCTTCTCGGTAGAAACAAAATTCCGAAGCGGTGGTAGAATCATATAACATAATCATGTATGTGATGATTTATAAGTGTTTTTAAAACCAATATAAATGAACAATATTTTGACATGACCTGAATTTGTTTTCATTGCTGAAATAACGTATCAATCTTATGATTATTATTTAATTTTGTCTTATTATTTTTTATGAGGTATCGGAAGCCTAATGGTATCTAAACTAATCTAATCTACACCGATCTTTATCATCTAACTCGACCTTTTAAAGCTATGAACCAAATTTAGAATTTTCACTTCACCTATTTTACTCTTACCCCTAAATTTACCTAATTTTAATTAACTTAATTTAATGTTGTGCATATCCAACATTGTAGTTTCATAGCTATAAATTCGAAGTATCATGTGAGTGTTTATATTTACAAAAGTACATAATGACCCTTGACTCAATATGAATTTTTTATTACCATTAACTCAATAAATAAGTATAACATTGACACTGTTAAAAAAATCACATTTGTCTCCAATGTGAAATGAATAAAGTCAAACATGACATTTCTTATTCAATTGTCTATATATTTTGAGAGACACTTGTAGTTGCACAACTATGAGAGAGGCGTAAACAGAACAAAGTAACAACAATTCGTCAGCATTTCAGTAGAAATATTTTATATATATTTCAGATATAATATAGATAGATAGATATATTCTTTATTGCTCGAAAAACAGATTCAGAAATAAGGATACAATACACATAAGATCACTAAATTTAAACATATTTTTAAGTGGTCAAGGCGCTTTAGTCTCTTTTTTATGTTGTATTATAATACCTTTTTTTATTACACTGCGCAAAAAAGGTAATATGTAATTACGTTTAAATGGCTCAATTTATTTTTAGTAGTAATTTACAATAGAGACAACTATGGCGACTAAATATAATGTTGAGATAAGGCAGATATTTTAAAACTTCATATTCAGTTAAAAATCATCATGTACAAGTTAATTCTTAATAAAGTTAGATAGCTAATTGTTTATTTTAAGGTTATGTTTGTATACATATATTAATCTCTATTTAAGTTGACCTTATAATGAGTGCATTCACAATATTTAAGAACCGTAGTAACGCTGTATAACATACCCCAAAAAAATATATATATATATACATAATATTTTCACTGATGTGCAAACCCTATTTTAGTAAAATTAAAGCAACAAAAAAAGCTTACTAGGGTTGACAAAATTTTTAACTTTGGTAATTAGTTATATTTTTACGGGGTATTTTGTAACACGTTATATAAAACTGAATTCTGCTTTAATAATCCATTTTTATTAGATTACATTATTCACAACCATGCAAAAATATTATTTCATGCAATCATTTTTATTCGAATCAACTTCTGATACAGTACTACTTTTCATAGTATTATTTCATGTATTAAATTAAAAACATTTAGTCTTCTGAATTCAATTTTGTTACTCATTCAGACCTCGCGATAATTTTAACAAAGTTGAATTGTCGTAAGTAATAAATGTATAACGGCGACTTCCAAACTACTTCATCTTATATGTCGTTAAATCGTCATCAATATTATTTTTTGTACAATACACGGAACAGACACGGAGAGCGGTGATAGCTCAATGGTAAGGACACGCGCCTCTTAACCGAGGAGTGCGGGTTCAAACCCGGGCATGTACCTCTAGATTTTAAAAAAATCTATGTACATATTTATACCACTAGCTCGACGGTGAGGGAAAACATCGTGATGAAACCTGCAAATTCAAACAACTTTGAATTTGTAACCATGATCCAAAAATTGTCTGGTCCCCCTATCTTAGGGTTACGAAGGTCAGATCGGCAGTCGCTTCAATGTAATTACCAGACTCGCTAAATCCTGGATCATGGTCTAAGCGGAACCCGTCTAAAGCACGGGACATAACGCTAGGAAGATGATGACAATACACGGAACAATTTATTTTAACTTAAAAGCTGGGCCATATGTGAGATGGCCACTCAGTATAGATAGAGTATTTTTATCTAAAAGAATATATAATACGAGGTCGACAAGACAAGACAGGTCCTAATATTTTACAAAAAGGTCTCTAATTGACTCTCTTGTAGTAGTGGAGTTAGTTTTCACGAATTTGACACAATTTATATTTTTAATTTAAATAATTAAAAGACTTAATTTTAATTAAGTACTAATGAAATAATTAAGATACTTTTGGCATGACACGTAATACCAAAAATTTATGAAAGCTTTCTTGTATTTTTTTCCCTAAGTGCGTATTATATATTCCGAGCGAGACTACAAAGTCGTAAGTCTAGTCATGGATGCTCTATACAACATGTATAGAACTAGTGCCTTGTTCAATGAGCGACAAACATAGTTATCATATATACATACTCGTATATATATACATGCTGACATGATGGTACTTCCATCTGGTGATCAGCGATATATTTAAGACGATATATAATGATGTCCTTTAAACTCAAGTACTATTTTATATGCCACAACGCGCCGTGACGCTGCGTTATGAACAAACGAATCCGCTTTGCATTTTGAGCTATTTTTGTTCCATGAGTGATTTGTAATTATAAACATGTAGCCTATATAAAATGTGAGTATTAAAATTTTTAAACAATATTAAAATTACTCATAACTTTCATTGCCATAAAATATAAATATATATATATATATATCAAGACAAAGATTTAATATAACACATTTTACTTTTTCGCGGGGAATGCTTTAAGCTGTCACACCGTGTTCGCGAGGACGGCGTGGTGTGTGGGACTCGCCCGCCCTTAAAGGGACGGGTATACCCACTAAACCCCGGGGCGCTTTCATAGCCCGAGTGGTAGTGCCATGGGATCCAGATCGCTATCCCACTTGACACTTGCTCCACTCCCAAGCGGGCCGGCACATGGCCTGACTTTAATACTACGCTAACTGACTTATTTTATATATTTTCTAAAATTTTATGAGAAAAATACATTTATGATTTTAAACCCTATTCGGTTCTTCATCTATTGAGCAAGTTTGTCGACATGTACCTAATTGGCGACATACAAAATTATCTTAAACATGAATACTAATAGATTATAGTTATTGTCTCAGGGTGAGACCTTATTTTGTAATCTGTTTATATTTACAGGCTTATATACCCATATACAACATTACATATGAACAATAATGTACATGTAACATATTTATGAATATATCTTTAAATTTCATATTCTAGTAGATAGTTTCATCATATCCAGCATGTTAATTCCGACATATAGACACTTTAGCTTCAATGGTAGCCACCGAAATCGGCCTGTAATTATACTTATCACTAATGTTACCAGTTTTATTATTGACAATTGGCACAACAACAGTTTCCATCAAAGCATCCGGTAAGTATGCATGCCCTGAGACTTGAAAGCAATGCAAGCCGTCTAGGCACGGGAGGGCCAGCGTGTTTCAAATGCTCGATCCTCAGGCCGTCATGACCTGGAGATTTGCCACGGGGCATAGATTTAATAATATTACAAACATCTGCCGCCCTTAGCCTGGCACTAATCTCCCGACTACTCGACCCATCACCGCCCATCAGTTGTAAGACTTGACCTTAAAATGCTCTCTAAATAAATCAGCTACATTCCTCCTAACACTTTTGCCATCGACACTCACCGGACGACCAGACTAGGTATTTAATTTGTTGGTGGACTTCCAAAAAGTTTCGAAAATCATGTTTAGAGTAATGATTTGCCAATATGTCTATTTTTAACTGTTAGTGTGGTTTTGACACCATTTTAAACGCGACTTGAAAACACTTCTACTTCTTTTCATCTCCTAATACACATGACCCGATCTAGGCTTGATGTGAGATAAAAGATTTATGTGAGATAGATTGTTTGACACATCTTTGATTCTTAGAGTTGACCGAAAAATACCAAAAATTTACGACGTAAATAATACGCTTTTATAAGTACTACATTGGTTCACTACTAACAATCTTTTATTAAATTTAAAGAAAACGAAATGCATTAAGTTTTCAATGCAATTTCAAATTTAAGGCAAACTTTGGCAGGAAAACTCAGCTCAGCAGCATACGCAGTTAGAAATATACGACTAATGACTGATATTGAAACGGCGAGATTGGTTTATTTCAGTTACTTTCATAGCGTAATGTCGTACGGCCTTTTATTATGGGGTTCTGCTGCTGACATACAAACTATGTTTGTATTGCAGAAGAGGGCCATAAACCTCGAGATTCGCTAAGATAAATGTTCAAAAAAATTGGCATATTAACCGTACACAATACATCTTTGACTGTATTATGTATGTACGCAAGAACTTTCATTACTTTATTTAAAAAATCTGAGTGTCATCGTTTTAACACTCGAAATAAACACAAGCTTGCCATTCCGTATCTAAGACTTCACAAGACTAGTAGTTCATTTGAGGGGTTAAGCATAAAATTATTTAACAAATTACCAGGCAATATAATTGAACTGCCTATGCATAGATTTAAATTGCACATTAAAGAGCATCTTATGAGAAAAGCTAATTATAATATAGAAGAATTTTTTAAGTGACAAATATTTGTAATTGATTTTATACATATTTACTTTTTATAGATTTGTATAGCGTAGTAGCTTAAGAATATGATAATTGTCATTAAAACTTATTGTGAATTTGGCGATGAAAAGAGTAACTATCAAGTTTCTTGCCCGTTCGTCTCGGTAGGAGCTACTTTCCGAATCCGGTGGTAAATTTTAATTTTTATGTACTGACGATTTATAAGTGCTTATTTAAGCCTACGTAAATAAATAAAAATTCATTTAATTTCAGGCTTACCACACCACAACCAAAGATCAAATTTAATCCTAGCGGGAGGCTAGGATTAAATGTGTGGACCTCACTACTTATTCCATCCAACCACAGACTTCTTTCGATTACACGGTCTCCACTCCACTACCAATAGCTGTTGACTTAAAGCATTTACTATGTCATTGTACAATTGATCAATGCGCTTACGATGCTCTGAGTTATTTCAATGCACAACAACTGCGAAATTCAACAGTCGCAGTCCCTCATGACAAGACTTACTATATCCCAACTTGTTCAGGCTTTCTCTCTCCCCATATTTTTTTATTATATAACGTTTATTTTTTTATTATATACAATTATTTTAGGTTTAATTAACCCTACGTAACACTCATCTATTAAAGGAAAGTAATCGGACCACAAGACAAATTTGACATACACATTAACGATAGCTAATAAAGCAGAGTCCGTCGTCACACAATGGTCTAGCCAGCGCCTAGATCCATTAGCCTCACTTACAAGAGTATATGTGTCCGAATCAACAAATGGTTACATTATAAAATGCTGAATACTATGATGATACTACGATACTATGATCTGGCTATGAAATATATTGTTTAGAATCCTATTGGTGACCACAGCTAAAATCTCTATATAAGCTATGTACATCTAATATTTTTACCGTCTTAAGCCGGGCTTTACTATTATATTTTTTTTTTGTCTTTTTTTAATATTTTTAAAGCAGTAAAAATCTAGGTTTAATAATAATTTATTATTTTTATTTTACCAATTAAACTTTAATTTTCTTATCTACCATACACCCCTCAAAAAGCATACTATCAGCCTCGTAATCCCCGAAGGGGGAGGAAGAGCTTAATTAACATTAATCTCCTGAAATCGCTTCTAGCCAAAATATATTTGAGTTAGATTATGATACAGTAGTGACAAGTGGCTAGCTTGTCGCTTACAAAATCACAAACACATTTATTATACATTACACCATTAGTCGACTTTTACGACATGCTAGGCAACACAGTTGGCACATTCTTTTTTAGTCCCAGACCAACATGAGACTCACGCACATATACCACATATTTATATATGTTTTAATTATATTATATCCTATGTAATGATGGCCACATCCACAGCATGTCATAGCTGACATATACATTAAAACACTATAAATAATTGGGAGTTATTTTAATATATATTTGTACATAAATGATACTAGTAATTTACTACTTATATACTAAAACTAATATAAAATTATAATTATCAGTAGCCCTCATACTTATTCGCCTCTCACCTTACACCTAGAGAGATGAAGGTATGACTGAAAATCAGCGCTTCACAGGACCTTTCCAGTCCTGCGTCTGCACAAGCTGAGTCATACTTTTTTGCTCAAATGATATTTTTATTGTTTGTCAATGTGTATTTTATAATTTGTCCATTTCTCTTTTGTTTTGTGATTGTAATTTTTTTCTTTGTAATGTCTGAGCAATAAACTAATTTATTATTATTATATCTGACTTTGCCTTTTCTCGGGACTATAGAGTCCCGGACTTTTGGGAGGCGTGCGTGGGGCCGAAGCCAACACGTAGAGGCCCTTTAAGTCAAGTATGATTTTAATGTAATGTGACACCAACCGACGATTATCCCTGTATACACTATAAAATGCAGCCAAGGACAACCCCCGGTCAGTGCAGGACTATGGAATGGAGTGGAAGAACAAAGAATCTGGGCTATTAGGATGAGGTGCTAGTGGACTGGGTAACCGGGACTATGGGAAGGACTATGGCACCTGCCCGATCTATGTTTAAAAACACGAATAAAATGGGCAGGTGGTGACTCGCCATCTCACTGTCATGGGCCCTCCATTGGTCGCACACACAAGGCACGAAACAGGAGCGACGGTGGGCAACATTGTGTGAGCGGCTCAGGGTGTGGAGAGGTGTGCACCGCTTTCTACCCAGTGGCTTACGCCACTGTGCCAACTCGCGACTTAGGCATGTTTCACTTCCACCCTGCGAGCATACAGCTCTGACGCCCCACTCTGGACGGCCAGCTAAGGCAAGCCAGAGGTGAGAGTCCTGCGGCCCCTGTGGGGTCCACTCCCACCGGCCAACTAAGGCAAGCGGAGAGAGGGGCCTGGTCGACTCTCAGGGGCACGGGTCCCAAAGGGTGTCAATCCCATTCAGCCCGCCACAAGCTGCCCTGGGGAGACTGGTTGCACTGGTAGAGAGTCGCTGCCCTTCATGGTGCGAAAATCAGCGACTCTCACCAGGGGGCGGTGGGGTCGTCACATCCCTACGCCTTATTATTATTATTATTATAGTAAAAGCAAATAAGTATATTGAGTTGCGACTTAGAAACGGCCAGATAGAGAAATTAAATGTGGTTGCTACATTTTGGTTTTAAAAAGCGGCATGACTTTTCTTCTTGATACCAACTCGTTAAAGTGGTATATCATGAGAGTTTTGACACTAATCTCGCTAGTGTATATGCCATAACGCGCCGTGACACTGCGTTATGATCAAAAAAATCCGCTTCGCATTTTGAGCTATTTTTGTTCCATGAGTAATTTTTTTAATATATACATGTAGCCTTTATAAAATGTGCCTATTTCAAAGCAATTAGGTACTGACAAATTATAAACAAAATTAAAAATACTTACAACATTCATCGCAAAACATAAAAAAAATATCGAAACAAAGATTCAATATCATTATTCATTTCACTTTTTCACGGGGAATGCTTTACACTGTCACACTGTGTTCGTGACGACGGCTTGGTGTGTGGGACACTACCGTTCTTAGAGAGGGACGGGTATACCCACTAAACGCTGAGGCGCTTTCATTGCCCGAGTAGTAGTGCCATGGGATCCAGATCATTATATCTGACTTGACACCTGCTTCATTCCCATGCGGACCGGTACCTAGCCTGGCTTTTTTATCGACTTTAAAATATTTACAAAAAAATTATTAGAGTAATATATTTACATGATTATATACCCTATTTGGTTGTTCAACCTTTGAGCAAGCTTGCCGACATATAATAGCCGACGTACAATTCTCTTTAACATCAATACTACTTGACTATAGATATTGACTCACTGTGGGACCTTTTATTCTTAATCTTTTTATATTAACAGGCTTATATATACAACATTATATACAAACAATAATATACATGTAACTTATTTAAGAATATATCTTTCAATTTCATATCCTAGTTGATAGTTTCATCATATTGATTAGCATATCAATAATTATTGACGTTTAAGGGATATTAGCAGGTTTAGCTTGCCATTTCATGAAATGGTCACATCGTGAAGTGCTCAACACTGTGATCTGGCCATGACATATCTTATTTATCTACAAGTCATCAATAGGATTATTTTTATTGATTGACTGTAGCTAATACTCATATACCTATAAAAACTACATCTACTATTTTTACCATCCTTTGTCGAGATTTATTTTTTAATGGTTGTTTTTTCGTCTTTTTTTTTTTTTTAAAGCAGAAGAAATCTACGTCAACTAATTAAAGCAAGCAATTTTATTGTAACGATTAAACTTTAATTTGTTCTATCGACTATATACACTTCATAGAAGCTTACTATTAGGCTTGTAATCCCCATAAGAGGTGAAAGAGATCAAATATAATTAATCTCCTGTAACTGCTTTTGGCTAAAAACATATTTAAGTTGGATTAAAATAAATGGAAAATTATGATACGATATAGTAGTGACAAGTGGCTAGCTTGTCCCTTACACAATCACAAATCCATTTACTATACCATTAGTCTCCTTTTACGACTTGCTAGGCAAGGAACACAGTTGGCACATTCTTTTTTAGTCCCAGGCCAACATGGGAGCCACATATGTGTAACATATTTATAAATGTTGTGTTTATATTATTATATCCTACGTAATGATGTGACAATGTAAAAATATCATACCTGCTACGCTTTTGAGTTGCTTATTTTCGTTCATTGAGCAATTTTTAAACTTCCTACATACCTATAGCTCATTTAAAAATATACGGTACTTATTTCCTATAAAAAAGAGCATTTACGCTAATGAAAAATTATATACAAAACACGAAATACTAAATATATAAAGCTTCAATATACACATTTTACTTTTTACGCGGGGAATGCTTTACGCTGTCACACCGTGTTCGCTAGTACGGCGTGGTGTGTGGGACTCACCCGCCCTTAAAGGGGCGGGTATACCCACTAAACCCCGGGGCGCTCTTACGCCCGGGTGACGAAGTGCCACCCAGATCAACCTTGGACTATAATATAATAGTAGCAGTCTGCCCTACATAGGGAAAGCCAGATTTCTTTCCCCCAGAATAGGACACTTAAATAAATGTGCCCGGTAATTTAAAGGATTCAATATTATATACAGAATAAAAATATAGGTAACAATTACATTTATATGTTACCGGCAATGTGTATAATCCAGGCATTCTATACAATACCTAGACATTGTATATAATACGGGGGCCGATCAAGGCAATGTATAAAATATTATGTTATTTTTCGCGTATTGTATACTTTACCTAGGTATTGTATAGAATGCCCAGGGATTATATAGAAAACCTATTAAAGAGCGTGCAACGTATGCAATAGGCTAGAGACTATATTAGAGCTTTTTGTAAAAAAAGAGTTTGGTTAGGTTAGGTTAGGTATTATTTTCCTTTATAAGTTTAGGTTGGGTTATTATCCAATTTAACGAAATTATGAACTAGCATGCCGTCAAAAGTTCATTGTGTTACGAGCTATTTTGTCACTTCATAGTATTCAATCTTACCCAAATCAATTTGATTATGCTAACAGTGGTTGAAAGAGCGTACTGGACTTTTCGTTATACTATTCTAGTAAGTTTCCAGGACCCTACTGACAAAGCTTGCCGCTTATGTACACACTATCATATACAATTCCTGACGTTCTTTAGGTATTATATACATCACCTAGGCAAATTATGAAATAAATTATATTTCATACATTAGCCGAACTATTATTTCCTGGTATTCTAAACAATACTGGATTTAACAGATTGCCGGTAGCATATACAATAGAAGGATGTCATACCGCGCATATATGTATGTAAATTTGTAAAACGAAAGATATTTTTACTTACAATGGCCGGAATGTTGATGTATTACAAACTACTGAACATGTACAAGCATTTAATGCATTTAGTAGACGAATTTTACTCCGTACGCGAATTTACCGTATCATTATCATATACAACTACGAATATAATCGATTATTACGTACAACTATCCTGTCATCGTCAGTTCTAGGGTAGAGTGGGGAGAGTGATTATTATGTGCTTGAGAGAAAATTATGTGCAAACTATTGTCATCTACAAGATTATTTTAGTTTATGCGAAATTGATTTTAGTAAAAGGGGAAGAACCCTTTTACTTAACGCATTATTTTAAGGAACTTATCAAAAGGATTTTAGAAAAATAGTAAAAAATGTTTACTTTTTATTCAAAATAGCCAATCATGTAAACAACTTTTATATGGAAAATAAAAACTGGCCAAGTGCGAGTCGGAATCGCGCACGAAGAGTTTCGTACCATTACGCAAAAAAATCATGTCTGTTGTATGGGAGCCCCTTATATATTTATTTTATTTTATTCTGTTTATTTGTTGTTATAACGGCTACATAAATACATCATCTGTAAAAATTTCAACTGTCTCACTATTAAGGTTCGTGAGATACAGCCTGGCAACAGACGGACAGACAGATGGTCGGACAGCGGAGTCCTAGTAAAAGGGTCTCGTTTTACCCTTTCGGTACGGAACCCTAAAAACTCATACTTGTTGTGCTTATTTCCCAAAATTCTTCAAATTAATTACTTAAAACAAGTAAATAAGTAGCTAATAGGTTTCTCATAAACTAATGATAACCTACTCGTACTATATCCGTTTGTATCGCATCAAGTGGAAGCTGAAACTTCGAACTTCTACGTCTAACTAACCCTGTATTTCTTCCATTGAGATCAGAGTAAAACCAACACCGAAATGGTAACTTAAAATGTATATCTTACTAAGCACCCTCAGGTGATTTCTATGCTACAAACGGTTACACCGTATTTGGGAGAATGGAGATACCGTATATGAAATGTTTTATATACTAGTAAACTACGAATATATACATACATCTCGGATTTATTTGACCGTATCCGAATACTTATCTACATAAATAAGCTTACGGCGCCATCCACTTTTATATACATATATAAATGTAATATTATTTATTAGAATTTCTATTCGACGAATGAAAACCGCTACAGTGCATTATAATATTGCATTTTTAATTCTATATTAAAGAGGATAAACTGTTATTGTAAATCTTCGCCAAAATTATTCAATTTGTATAAAAAAATTGTCAATGAATCTTGCATAATTATGTATTTTTTTTTTTTTTTACTTACAATCATTATAATAAAATATATAATAGAGTCTATTGGCCTTGTAGAGTTGCGACGCATTTGATATAAAAAATAATACACAGTTAAATTATGTATACATCGTAAGTGTCAATGTTACCGCAGAAGACTTAGATATGTTATATGTATATACATAATTTATACGTTAGAGTTAAAAAGATGCCGTTTAATCTATTGCAGCTGATACGTTCAGAAATCATTTGACCAGAACATCGCATAAACATTATATTTTAATAAAAAATAAAAGTATTAAGCCCATGTCAATTTTAACCAACAATTTAATAATGTATGGCACTACTACTTTATTTGGATTTACAGTGACGACATTTCAAATTGTTCAGACATCCTCTAGACTACATGTTTGAACCGAGTTACATCAGAACTAATAATCATGTCATAAGACTGACATAATTATAGTCTTTGCCCAGCAGTGGCACAGCGCAGGCTAAATAAATAAAAAAGACTACGTTTACATTTTTATTGCAATCTGCAAAACTTGGCAAACTTAGAGAAGCAGACTTTGTAAGGCATTGTTTACGTTTAAATGAAATGCCAGCGTCGGGGCGGCACTTCGATACGTCATCAATACTGAGTAGATTGTACCTATTTATTTTGCTGCATATTTCTTTAGGAACTGGACATTTGTACTAGAAAATAAACCCTACTTTCTTTATGAGTTACTACCGAGTTTCTTGCCGATCTTCTCGGTAGAAACAACATTCTGAACCGGTCGTAGAATCATATTACATTATCATGTATGTGATGATTTATAAGTGCTTTTTGAAACCTATATAAATAAACAATATTTTGACATGACCTGAATTTGTTTTCATTGCTGAAATAACGTATCAATCTTATGATTATTATTTAATTTTGTCTTATTATTTTTTATGAGGTATCGGAAGCCTAATGGTATCTAAACTAATCTAATCTACACCGATCTTTATCATCTAACTCGACCTTTTAAAGCTATGAACCAAATTTAGAATTTTCACTTCACTATACTACTATTATTACTACTATTTTACTCTTACCCCTAAATTTACCTAATTTTAATTAACTTAATTTAATGTTGTGCATATCCAACATTGTAGTTTCATAGCTATAAATTCGAAGTATCATGAGAGTGTTTATATTTACAAAAGTACATAATGACCCTTGACTCAATATGAAATTTTTATTACCATTAACTCAATAAATAAGTATAAATAACAAATATTGACACTGTTAAAAAAAACACATTTGTCTCCAATGTAAAATGAATAAAGTCAAACATGAATTTCTTATTCAATTATCTAAATATTTTGAGATACACTTAAAGTGCACTGCATAACTAAGAGTATGAGAGAGGCGTAAACAATTCGTCAGCATTTCAGTATAAATATTTTATATATATTTCAGATATAATATACTTAAGATCACGAAATTTGAACATTATTATGACTGAAATTTGCAAAATGATCAAGGTGCCTCTTTTTTTTGTTGTATTATAATACCTTTTTTTTATTGCACTGCGCAAAAAAGGTAATATGTAATTATGTTTAAATTGCTTAATTATTTTTGTAGTAATTTACAATAGAGACAACTATGGCGACTAAATAGAATGTTGAGGTGAGGCAGATATTTTAAAACTTCATATTCAGTTAAAAATCATCATGTACAAGTTAATTCTTAAGAAAGTAAGATAGCTAATTGTTTATTTTCAGGTTATGTTTGTATACATATATTACTAACTAACTAACTAACTAAACTTCATACATATATTAATTTCTATTAAAGTTGTCCCTATACAGGGTGTTATAAAATTAACCATAAAGCCGAAAGGAGGTTCAATGGGACCTTATAATGAGTGCATTCACAATATTTAAGAACCGTAGTAATATAGCTGTATAACATACCCCAAAAATATAAAAAAATATAATTTTTTTCACTGACGTGCAAACCCTATTACAGTAAAATTAAAGAGTAAACTTCACAGAATGTACCTACATTTTTAATTCGCGGAACAACAAAAAATTTAAGGATTTGAAATTGACAACATATTTATTATTCCAAGTTGTCATTTTTTGAAGCCAGTACTTGAGTATAATGAAATCCTTGTATTGAGGTAGCAAACATTTATGAATAAAAAATAGAAAAACTATTAAAGGAGACCATTATTAGGTAAAATAGGTACTTATCTGTTAAATAATCTGGTTCCCTGAGATGACAGCTTTTTAGGTTTGACAAAATTTTTAGCTTTGATAATTAATTATATTTTTACGGGGTATTTTGTAACACGTTGTACAGAACTAAATTCTGCTTTAATAATCCGTTTTTATTAGATTACATTATTCCCAACCATTCAAAAATATTATTTCATACAATCATATTTATTCAAATCAACTTTTGATACAGTAATACATTTCATAGTATTATTTCATGTAATGAATTAAAAACATTTAGTCTTCTGAATTCGGTACAACATTTTGTTACTCATTCATACCTCGCGATAAGTTTAACGACGTTGAATTGTCGTAAGTAATAAATGTATAACGGTAACGTCTTTCAAATTACTTCATCTTATATGTCGTTAAAGAAATATTATTTCTGTACAATACACGGAACTATTTTTTTCAACTTAAAGATTGGGCCATATGAGAGATGGCCACTTAGGGTAGATAGAGTATTTTTATCTGAAGGAATATATAATACAATGTCGATAAGACAAGACAGGTCCTAATATTTTACAAAAAGGTCTCTAATTGACTCTCTTGTAGTAGTGGAGTTAGTTTTCACGAATTTGACATAATTTATATTTTTATTACTTATTTAATTTTTTATTTTATTTTTATTTTATTTTAGTAATGACAGAAATGAAATATTTAAAAGACAACATTTTTATTATTAATGAAATAATTATGAGATTTTTGGTATGACATGCATACATGTAGTGGACATGTAATACCAAAAATGTATAAAAGTTCTTTTGTTTTTTTTTCCCCTAAGTGCGTAATATACATTCCGAGCGAGACTATAAAGTCGTAAGTCTAGTCATGGAAGCTCTATACAACATGTATAGAACTAGTGCCTTGTTCATGTTGTTATTTATATATATATATATATAATATGTATGCATATATATATATATATATATATATATGCTGACACTGATCACCAGATCGTACTTCAAGGCGCTATAATTAAAGCCTTAAATAAATTACATAATTATGTCCTTGAAACTCACGAGCGACGTGACGAGCGGCACAGTATCATGAGCAGAGCGGACAAACACGCTTGTCTCCCCTCTGGGTTCACGCCGCTGATGTCTTGGCCACGGCCTTATTGTGCCCCACTCGTACTTATACTCATTTTATGCATATAAAAATATAAGCACTAGTGAGACAGAACACGACCTACCATGTTCATTAAAATTCGTAGTGCCTTAAGCGATATGTACAATACTTGGAATATGTTATACGTTAAATTAAGAAGCATTCATCAATATGAAATTTTGAATTACTATCATTTAATCACAGATTTTGCTTTTGATTTTAAACGAGTTTAAATTAAAAAATATGACCTACCGTTTAACATCGGACACATTATTTATAATAACATCAAATAATAATTACGTAAATATACATGTACGTACAATCTAACACATCGACAATTATTTATTTTCTACGCCAACGTTAAAGGTACCTGTAATTCTTAAAGTAATCGAAAGCCACTAAGATTTCAATTATGAATTTATACTATTATTATCCGCTAAGCAGATACTCAGATCCGAGATGATAATAAACTCATGTTTGAGTATATATAATATAAGCATTTGGCTTGAGAATATACAAATTGAAATGTGATAATTCATTTAATAACCAGCAGCCATGTTTAAGAATCACTGGTACAGGCTATAAACACCGTCCAATATGATCATATATGTATTATACAACACAACAATACAAATTAATATGTATATACATGCCAATTTACATAACAAGCGACTTATCCCTAGTAAGTAACTGAAAGTAAAGCACGAATACTTTGTGGTTCGTTCTGTCATTGTAACGTAATTGTTAGGATTGCCCTAAGGCAATACAACCATGATCCATTTGTTCTCATATCTAAGGGTACAAAAGTTAGAAGGCAATGCAACAATCAGGCAAAATCTGGCACCATTAACCAAGCGTGGACCCAACTATGTACAGAAAAAAGACATAGTGTTATGTAATTTACAGAAGATACAGGAAGATATTATTTTGCAAGAAAAATGACATTAAACATATAATTTGACAGGCCCATTTGTCGAGTGGTAAGAAACCCTGGCCGCGAAACCAAACGTCTCGAGATACCTTGCTACTCAAGCCATGGATGTTTATAAACGTATAAGAATGTCTATCCGTTACCAAGTAACCATAGCGCAAGTATACTTGGATTAGAATTAGGAAATCGGTATGAATTAATTATTATTATGATTTACATACATACATACGTACATAACATCACGCCCATAATCCCCGAAGGGGTAGGCACAGTCAAAGGGACAGCAAGCCCCTTCAACCACATTCAGCCAAGAATTAAGTCGGGCTGGGTTAGATGGGAAATTGTGAAAAGGCAGTGATAAGCGACTAACCTGTAGCCTACACAATCACACATCCAAAACCCGATATACACCATTAGTCGCCTTTTACGACATGCTAGGCAAGAACCACAGTTGGCATACTCTTTTTAACTGCCAGACCAACATGGGACAGTGGGCTGGGTTGGATGGAAAGTTGTGAAAAAGGAGTGACATATTATAATTTATTTATAATATTCGTACTTTACCCACAGTACCTACCGTCAAGCGTACATTAAATATAATAATCGTAATATATATACAGCAATATACAGCTAGAGTTAGCGTATTGATGACACGTGTTTTATAAACACTGTAGAATAATACAAACGCAAATTTTTACTCTCAATGAACTAGTCTCTTTGAGACAACGTTCATTTTATTGTAACCTGTCATATTAGACCATAGTTTTGATTAAACAATAGAAAAACACATACTACTAAGATTAAATAATAACCCAAAATTGTCCTAGACAATGAAATAGCAACCAAATACCTTAATCCTAGACTTTATTAGGGGTAGGGTTTTTTATTGGTTACCATTTGCACTGCTGGACTTAGACAGCGGCCTTTGGACGGACGGTGATGGATGATCCTGTACTCACGATACATTTTGAAACACCTGTGTGTAGTTACCATTACAAACTATACAAACAGATGGATCAAAATAATACCGTCAGTAATACCTGATGAGTAGAAACCTATTTGGCAAAAAAAACGATGGCATTGGCGTAAATAGATATCCTAAAGTAATTAGGTACGGACTTTCGAGTGTTATTTTATGTTATTTTCACAGTTTTTTATTTTGTTATGAAGGCTATTTACTTTTGTTTTTTTTTAAGTAACAAAATAATCATTGAAAAGACATCAACGCGCGCTGTAGCAAAGTGTATATGTTTTCAGTATTAGTAAGTTTTTTCACTAGAAAGTAAGTTTTATGACTTGATGTTACCTCGATGTTCTGATAACATTTTGATTACCATTTTCAAAATATAGTGCCACATATCTTATAATGGTATGTATCGATGTTTATGATCATAGGAAAGGTGTTTAAGTGTGCACAAGATGTTGGATAACATTGCCTTGTCACGCGTTTGATACTAAATGTGATTTTTTTATAAAAAAAATTGGTTCGATTTTTAAGCCTTATATCATGTCAACAACGAGCTTAATTTCTTTACGTGCCAAAAGTAACCGATCTTGAAATGCAAGGTGTTAAGGCCACGACTGCAATTCCTAAAGCAGAGCTTCGAGCAGCAGTAAGCTCCTTAAATCACTTAAAGCCATAAGTGAAATTAAGTAAGCTGTAAATTTTTTACAAGTTTCTAGCTCGTTGCCTACATAATTGAAAGTGAAGTTATGTTGCGTTGTCACTCGAATACAGTAACCATAATTCATACATAAAATCACGCTCATAATCCCCTAAGGGGTAGGCAGAGTCAAAGGGGCAGCAGGCCCCTTTAACCACGTTCAGCCAAAAACAAAACTGGGCTGGGTTAGATGGAAAATTGTGAGAAAGTAGTGACAAGTGGCTAGCTTGTTGCTTACACAATCATATACCCAAAACCCGATACACCATTAGTCGTTTTTTACGACATGCTAGGCAAGAATCAAAGTTAGCACCTTCTTTTTAAGTCCCAGACCATCATGGGACAATACAGTTAAAGGTATATCTATATATAGATATCTATTTACGCTAACACTGGTGGGATCCTGCTGCTGTGCACTCAGTGATATTGAGTACTGTCAACGAATAGTTAAAGGAAACCACTAAGCGCTGACAGTACTGCCATAGCGCCGGGCGCAGCTGCGTCTTCTCTCTTGAAGTTAATTCCAACCTCTCAGGCTGGTTTCAGAGTCACGCTTACGCCGGCGCTGTAAGCGACAAGCCTCGGGCCGGCAAGCGACTCGGCCGGCAAGCGACTCAGGCCACGAGCTAGGAGTAGGCATGTATCGTTTCATGGTGACAATGAAGTAGTCTTGTGTCGTTTCGCGCTGATTACAGTACAAACATGGTCTTACGAGACGCGCTTGCCTGCCGTGTGGGCCGTCAGTGTGACTCTGAAACCAGCCTCAGCAGTCTTCTACGTTAATATATCACTCACGTGGAGAAGAATCAGTAATGCCAAATTGTTGTTGTTATTTATTCAATTTCGGTTTAGTGTGCTGAATTTTGAATGTAGTTTCGTTTGAGAAACAATACGGATTTATTTTTGACACGCGTTGCCATATTGACGTAGAATTTACTATTTCATTGATTGTTCACGACATATTTGAACCACAGTGATAGGAATGTTGACAATTAGAGAGAGAGAACGAAAATAATCTTATGCCAGAAAGTGTTTGAAGGCTGAACTGTTGAACTGATTAGTCTAAATGAAATACTGCTTGAGGATTAACTAACTTTATTGGGCTTGCCTCGGGCTTATATAGCTTCGTGGACGTATTTTATCCATTCCATTTTTTTTATTGAATTTTCAATTTATTCTATTATATATTATTGAATTCAAAGGTTAGAAAGAAAATTTATTTATTATTTGGAATATGATTTAAAATGTTCAGCTATCTTTTTTTGCGAAATCCAAACAATATCTCTGAAAATAGTATCTCAAATGACTTAATAGTCAACATCCCTACTGTTAGCCAACACAACATATTTATAGCTGAAGTTACACAATTTAACTAAGAACTTGATGTGTGATCGCATTATTGGCTTTCTATCATAGATATGTAGCCGGATAATGATGGTAAATTCATATTATTTGTTGATTTTCTTGTTGAATTGACGATCTATAAGTGTTTATTTCAAACCTAAATAAATAAACAGTATTTTGACTCCGACTTTGTCTTCTGTATATGTAATTTAAATATAAGGTCCAGAATTTAAAAAAATCCTTTTGTATCTGTCTAATTTCCAACATATTATATTTGCTTTTATATTTAACGCAGTATAATTTAGTATCATTTCATTATTAATACTATTTTAGTATGCTATAAAAATAAGTATTTTAGTTAAACGGTGTAACTCCAACTTATTGTAAGTTGTTAAACAATATTGGCTTTTTAAAATTGTAATGCAACGACGATAACATTGAGTAACATATTAACAGAATAAACACATTGTGCCTGTTCTGTTAAAGCGCCATAATATATATATATTTTTTTTTATTTTTTATTTTAGCAATCCTTAGTAATTAAACCCTTAATTTATATTCGAAATGTTAGTTCGTTGCACGAAGTTTATTGCCGATACAGAATGACTAATTTTATGAGGAAGGCATCATGCACTGCAAAGCCTCGCAATAGGGAATATGAATGATTTATAAGGATGTATGATCATGCGCAGTAGAGGTATGCAGTCCAATCAGCTGTAAGTAAGTTTAGCCAAAATAGAAAAGGTGTTGGGTTATATGGGATATTTAAAAAAAGTTGTGACTACGCAATCACAAACACAACACATTGACACGTTATTTTTCAGTCCCAGACCAACATGGGACAAAAACTTACATCTTCCATGGTATTTTTAAAATTTTTTAGTTGTGAGAGGCAGGGGACTATTTAATTAAATTATCTTTTCGTGTTTAAATTGGAAATTAAATAAAATCCTACTTGCAAGACCGAAATCCTATTCATGCATATTCCCTATTATTTAGTTTGACAGCTACATTTTACTGAAATATGATGTCAGAATACTATTTAGTAAATTAACAAGACAAGACAGGAAGACAAGAAGTTAACATTCATCAAAACATTTTAGTAATGTGATTCAATTGAAAGCTACTCCACAATGTATCTATATATTACAACACTATGTTTTGTTATGTACCATAAAAGTAATTAGCAACCTTAAATATATGTATATCTTATCTTCGACCTAAATAAATGTATTACCTTACCTAATTATGTTTTAGGATTTTCTTACTATTTCTGTCATATTTTCTATTTAATACACTATTTTACATTTGCATCTCATTAATTCATATTACATTCACCCTCGGGATCACGCGTTTACGCATTTGGTTTGGCACAATAAATACTCCCTTTCGAATTTAGAGGAACAGCCTTAATTTCGCATTGCTATAGATTGAACGATACATTCAATCTCCATTAAAAAGGAAATGTATGTGTTAATCCGGGTAAAGACCGAACTATAAGTAAGTAGGTATATTAGTTGGCAATAAATTTTAATGAGCCCCAAATATCCAACTACTTATACATTCACATCTATAAATAAATACTAGCAGAATTACTACCTAATAATGATTAAAGGATTATGTATGGTATTCAATTGGGAATGTTTCGACTTCAACTGCAGTGCGGTATGATTAATTTCTATCATGAATTTCTAAAGGGCGGCTAGTTGATTATTAACGTCATCACTATTATGGTGACAACTAGTGTAGCGCCCAGAGGTTTTAGCCTCGGACTTTTGTTACAGTAAATGAATTCAGTCGGTCGAAGTTGGATTTTGTTTATTATGATATTGATTTCTCTAATTGTGTAAATTTTTGAAACAGGGCAATTTGAAATCGATAGTTATTAGATTATAGTCCATTTCACATAAGATGAGTTCCGTGAAACTTTGAATTTGACTGTAATAGTTATGCATCCGTATGACAGCCATTCGATTTTTTTTTTTAAATTAGTTAAAAAGTTCTAGGGCAGTTAAATCGACGTTTGTATTTATTTTATTTTGAATCCTGATTAAAATGAAAATTATTTCAAACTATGATTTATTTTTATATTAGGTAATACTTTTATGTTAATACATGGGAATACCACTGGTATGTAAATAATATTCAGATATGTCTTAAGCGCACGCGATTGGATGACTCGGATTCATCAATATAAGGATGTTTTGTTTTTGTTTGTGTCTTAGGGGACACTTCTTTGTAGTCATTCGGTTCGGTACATATTTTCGGTTGAAATGTACGCTTACTAAATATCTTTAGTAAAAAATCCTAACTCGATGACAAGATGCCCGTCATATCGATTAATGATGTGATGTGAATACTAGTGTCAATCTCTATGAGTAAAGTTTATGATTCCCGTAGTATGCAATTCATACCTACGTTATTTTTACTAAATTTAAATTAGTAATAAATTTAAGAAGAAAATTGATAAATCGTGTTTACATTAATAAATGAAGATTATTAATGATTTCTTACAATATTGTTAGCGTATAAAGTTAAACATGATTGAAACTGAATATTTTGATACCACGGGAATCGTCTTAAGTGAAAAGGCCTCTAAATTAAACTAGTAAACTATTAACAGATTCAATCTGCATCTATCAATACAACTAACCACATATCACACTATTAGCTTTTGACGAGAACATCGTTCCTTATATATATACAACCTTATCTACTAACATTCAGATATACGATACGATACAAGATAAAATGTTAACTGTATGATTGTCCTTACAATTTAAGAGATAATGGTTAAGAAGATAATATAAGAGATAGCACAGCCACTGATGAACAAAATAATAGAAAATTTAACGCGAAACCCGCCTTAGAAATACTATTGTTGGTATTGTTTAAGGACCATAAAAATTTACATTCTTCTTAGAATCAAATATCTTTAATAATTGCAATATATTACCTAAACGAACCCGAAAGCTATAAGTACACGAATATATCCATATCTCAATCTAATAATACTAAACATTAAAGGGTAGTATGTACATAGGTACCTACTAATATAGATTAGTATTGGACTTATGTCCAGTTTAGGAGGGGTGTACTCCAAGAACAGCAGTTGAGTTGATATGAGAACGTGTTAATGTTAGGTTGGTGAATTACTCATAAAAAGAGTTCTAAAGTTAAAACATTTTGCCTTGCGAGTAATTCTTAAGAAGAATCGGTTTCTCAAAGGGTATGAATTTAAGCTGTATTTATTAGGAAAAAGGTGCCATTTTCGGAAGAAAAGAATAAGGAAGTTGCCATTCCAAAGGCGTTACTCGTATATTGCTTTCCAAGGGAAGCCAAAAGCCGTTTTGTAAAAGGTGTCATAGGTGACTTGCATAGGCCCTGCATATAACAGAGATAGAAAATTCTGACAGATACTGATTTTTATCAATAAAAAAATTTTTGCAAGATTCCGTGTCGAAAAAACGCTAAGTGATTTGTCATATACTTGGCACTAGTTTTCTAGAAAAGCATTGACTCCTTTTACTTTGGTATACACTTATACATCGAATGAATCCGAAAAACACGCTAATTAGGAGTACATAGAACTAATAGGAAGAAACGTTATATAGCAGTGACAACAGTTAAAGTTAATTCTACATTGATTGTTTTTTTTATTTCCTAAGTGATATGCACTGATTATTACTGATGGTGATTATTTTATTATGAAACTAGGAACTAGGAATGGCAGACGTTTAATGTGTTTGTTTGTTTCCTTTTTTATAATATGTATGGGTACATATATTTATGAACTTGATAATTAATTAAAAGGCCAAGATTCCTCGATCAGAAATTAAAAACCTTTTTAAGATTTTTTGTCCGCTATTTCCTACAATATGCTATTTATACTATGTTTACTAACCTATGACTACAGTTTAAGCATATTTCGTTTCCCCTTTCTTGACATGACATATATTTTTTTTGATTTTTTTTATATTTTTTAAAAAGCTACTTAAAAATAGAGACCCTAACCTTAAAATACTTAATTCTGTCTTTATCAACGATCACTTTCACAGTACACAGGTTCAATGGTTCACTCAAGTAATTTAAGAGTCAGATCACCATTACATATAAACCCGCACGAAGTACCTATCACTGCATTCTGAGCTCCAACGCCTTCCTAGAGTATGAAGAAAAAACACCTAATAAGTCCCTAAAATTTAAAACATTCAATAACATATAAAAACTGAGTTACTGTGATCTACTACTTACCAACTGCCACGCGTGTCAAATTCTCCAAAAATCCCGCACGTCGCTCCCAGAACGTGGAGAGACGAGGCACCATCTAAAATTGGATAAAAACTTTCAATGTTGTCTTGTCGACGAATGGAAGAGGAAAATATGCTACGCTGACCCCAAATGAACTGGCAGAAATCAAGAGGATGATGAATGTTGTATTGTCGAGTCAAGTAAAAATCTAAATTTAGTTTTATGCTGTTCAATTACGAATGTCGCAGAAGAAAATACTCCTTCTTAATCTACAATATTGAGAGGTAAAAGCCGAGTTGTGAAAGGATCTGAGTAAAAAACCAACGGTGGCTGTTTTGTAACGCCCTAGGGAAAAATAATTAAATGAAAATAAAAAATCTTTTACCTTGTATTATTTATATTTAAATAAACTACAACTAAATACACCATTACTAAACAAACTTTTAATAACCGCACATAATTTCGCAGTTATAAAACAAGTAAAGAATAATGGTGTATTAAGTACATAAAATGTCATTAAATATGCAAATTAAATGCAGATATGGCACAAAATATGGGTTAATACTTACCAAAAGCGTGTCAGTCCGATTGTTTTCTATCGAGATAAAGCAGCCCGTCGTTAATGCATCATCTAAAAAATTATCGAAATTAAAATAATATCTCATATTAAATGAATACATAAATAAGGATGCAATTAATAAGTATGCCTCACCTAGATGGCTCCATTTGATTAATTTTTTCATTATTCAAACAAAATGCTTGATTTTCCAAAACCATGTTATCTCGTCAAATTTTTCCGTACATATTAACAATACTTTTCTGTCTAAGTTTTAGCCACAAGTCTTTTATTCGTAATTTAGCACCCTTACGATAAGCTTTTTTAAATCTTATCTTTTTAAACAAGCTTCAATACCATTTTAACAAAGTCAGATATTTGGTACGCTGTATTTATTGCAATTATGAAATATTTTATACTTCATCTACGTCAGTGCACTTTAAAAACTTCTTATTGATAAAACTTATTGTTACCAACTGGCCGCAAGGCAAGGCCAGTTTCCACCTTTTTGACATTTCTATTTGGCATACTTTTTTTTACAATTGTCAATAGTCTTGTCATGGCTGTCATGTTGGCTTGTGCCACAAACTTATGTATTTCTTTATTTCAAATATTAAATAATTTCAATTTCTTTTCTGAGCCCTTTATTCCTCTTCTCCCTTCCACCTTTCACTCAGTAACTCTTAACATTTAGGGGATCTTAAGCGGAAGATCAGTCATTATATCTATTATTTTAGATAGACACAGATTGAGCCATCTCCTGTGGACTGGCATTGATTGCATCGGCTTACTGCATACATTTGAAACACATCAGTCATCAAAGTTCTACCAAAATACTCTGTAACAATAATTCAATCCATTATTAATAATGCCGAAGATATTAAAAAAAATAATGATGAATTTTTGCATTAGAAAATTATTAATTACCTTATAAACACACCTTTTTTTTCTCGTTGGTCTTTTTCTTGGTAGCATGCGCCGCCTAAGAACCAAGGGGGTTCAATTCCCGGGTCGAACCAAAATTTGTGGCTGGGTATTTTGATATTCAAATTACTCAGTAACAGTCCGGAGTCAGTTAGTTCCGTTTAATCACCCCTGTGCCTCGGGAAGCACGTTAAGCCGTTGGACCTGCGCCTGATCTCTATCCGGTTATGTCGAATTGCCGTCTCACCGGACTATGAGAGTGAAGGAACAGAAAGTGCAGTGCACCTTTGGTTGCGCACACACTTGTGCACTATAATATCTCCGGCGCAGTTGGCTAATCCTCGTTCAGATTGGCAGCCGTGACCGATATCGGTTAGGAGGAGGACATTTGTTAATTTGATAACATTGTAATATTTAGCCGTTGGCTTCTAAAGATATAATATAATAATTCTTATATTTTATTTCCCTTATTTAAAATCTGGCACCATACCAAAACCATTACCTGTCTCAAAACAACCAAATTTCTGTTTGCTTTTGTACAGTTTGTACGATATATATTGCAATCTATCACAGTTTCATTTGATACTTCATGTATATAAATTACGAAATTATATTTTTCAACTAATATATGTATATTTATTTCTTTAAGGTTAGTTTCTTCTACTTATATCTGCAAAAAAAAAGGTGTTTTTAGTATTACAATTTACATAATTATTTTATTATCAAACTTATATAAACCGCTGCTTCTACTCTGCTCTTAAGTAACTTGTAGAGCAAAATTTGCAGAACAGTTACATAAACTGATATAATCCATATATGTGGTATACATATATGGAAACTATTTACCTATAAATAAAGGTTAACAAAAATAAATCATATCAAATCGAATTTGTTAACGTATAACAAACTTATCCGAGAGTGATCGTAAATGTTGATGTTACGTTCGGATATGTTAATTTTTTATTGTTACTTAAATCTGCAAAAAATTGCTCATTTACATTAATATGAATTTTCTATTCGAACACCCAAACTTTTAAATTCTTACCTCAAAATAATGTTTATTCAAAAACTAATCTTCTTATGGATAACGCCCGTATGTATCGTACATTTGATTGTTTTGTGCATATGCAACATTCTTTGAATAGCAATGCATCTGTGCGTCCCATGCATTCGTCTGCATTCTAGGTTGATTCATATCCTGCATTACACTAGCGTTGCCGTAATACGGATTTACTTGCCCCATCTGGTTGTACTGATTAACTACATTTGGTGCAATCATGTTGCCACCGGTTAGTTCGTTGTCAGAAGTCGTTACCATATCTACGGGATGCAATAAAGTTGCATCACTCAAACTTCTTCGTCTCACGAATGATTGAGGATAAACTGGTCCTGGCATCTGCGAGCAATTTTACAGATAATATACCTACTACAATGCATATTTGTTAGATAAAAAACTATGTGAAACGAAGTTAATATGAAAACTTACTTGTTGCACAAAAGTTGTCTCCCTTCGATTGTGATACATGGGAGGACAGTTCATTTGAGTCCCTGTCTGGGGATTACCACAAGTCCCACCGGTTTGCATCATATTAGAATAAACGGGCATGCCATACGACGGCTTAGCTTGTAAAGTGTTGATTTGGGCCCCAACTCCCGTTTGTCTCGTATCAGTCATCGGTTGAGTTTGATAGTCAGGATACAGCATATGGTACTGTGACTGAGGTGACATTTGCATTGGTAGATTTCTAGTAGTTTCGCTACTGTCCATTTGAGGATTTACATTCGTTGTCTGCAACTGTTCCGGTTGGGAGCCACTGATATTGCCGATTGTATGATTTCTATATCGGTCACGGTGGAGTAGCGGCACCGCCCCCATGTACTGCGTGGGGCTGCTAGCCGGCATTCTAGGAATCGTAGTTGAGGCCTGTTTCTTCAAATTCGCTTGTTTAGCAGCAATTTGGTTGCTAGTTCGAAGTTTATGCGTTCGTTTCGTAAGAGAAAGTGGAAGTTCTTCAGAATAAGCATTGGCAGGTTGTTGATATGTATGAGAAGTGGAAATGTTCGTTGGTCGTTGATAATGTTTTGCTGGTTGATAGAGATTGTTATCTGGCATATTATTGACTGTATTTTGGTAGTGACCGCCGTATAAAACGTTGCATGGATTGTTGTAAAGTTGGTTTAGCTGGCTTAAAGGTTGCGGCTGACTAACCACCACGTTTTCAGGTAAATTGTGGTTGCCAGATGGATCATTGATTAACTGAGTCCCTTGAGCTGATACCCCACAAGTAGGAAGATTTTGGAACGCCGTTTGTTGGCAATGCAAGTGCTGCTTTTGATTGTATTGCTTACTTTGTCGTACTGGTTCCAAGCCGCTGATTGCACTTTGGGTTATGGTAGGTCGTAGATGTGGTGCTTTCCGTTTCGAAAGTGGAGGTGTTATTTCTTCGATAATCCTATCTGTATTAAACCCAATTGATCTCGTATTTGGTTTAGTTTCAGTGACTGGTTCGATGTCGTTTCCGTTTGTGTCCATCATTCCCTGGCATTGGCTATCAATCAACTTCAATATTATGTCACCATACACAATGTTTCGATCTTGTACTAGAATTTTCAATATCTTATTTAACAGTAGTGCCGTGTTTTTCTTGGCGTACCCATTCATGAGTGTCATTATTTGCTTATTTATTACGCTGTACTCGATTCCTGCCTTGACACCATCGGCAGCGACAAGGTCTTTGCTCTCATCGTCGGTGTCCAATTCAATCTGCTCAGTCACTACCGTGTATCGATCTTTACTGTAATTGTGCATGATGCCTAATGCCAGAGTTGATATAAGGCCAATATTTATTTTAAATGATCGTATAATACAAAGGATATCTTCTTCTGGATCATTGCCAATTGGTACAGCACTGGTCTGTACACTTTGATTTTTGTATTTGCCCTCGAGCTGGTTTTGGTCTTGAGTTGCTGGTTTGTCTTCTTTTTCGATTTGTTCTACCACGCCCTTTTCGCTTTTCACAAGCAGTCCGGCATCTAGGGCATCCTTCGTACAAGCTAGAAGTAAAAATCTTAGCTCTGAGCCCTTTTTTGGAAACGACACCTAAACGTTTTCTGAAGTTTTGACTATAATCCATTAATTCATATAACTTTATTTTTAAATTATATATATATATTTAATATATATAACTGCTGGACGTAAGTTTACCATGTAGAATAGTTCATAAAGGAAGTCATTTGACTCGCAACCATAATCTAAAAATTCGAGGTTTTACATTGAAAAAACAATCTTCTTTAATAAAAAGAGTCCACTTATTAGTTTTAGCTTGTTATTCTTTAACGGAGATATTACCGCTTGACACCTTAACACTATGCTTCTAACCCAACCCACTAGCAAACTGATCTAATCTTACTATGTATGCTACTCCGTTTAATCCCAAAGGCGATTTCAAAAACTTTTATTTTGATTGGATAATGCGTCTAACAAGACCCTCTCTCGGCACTGAAATAAAATATTTGAGCGGCATTACGATTGGTTTACGACACAACTGCACTAATTTTTATCAATAATATGGGCTTTAATATAAATTAAAATAGTTTCTCCATCTTTTGTACTCTTTGTATTACAAAAGGGAGTGCTTCGAACTAAGACTAGGGTATGTATATAAAAAACGATATAAATAGTAACATCGTTTTAAAACATTTATGAAGTAAATTGGGAGCCATGCATATATCTTTATCAACGTTTCATTATGTTAAACAGCGGAAAATTATTAAAATAAACGTCATACAAACCGAGACTAAATATCTTCCAATGATGCTACCAAAATGGATGTCAATTATTTTTGACAAATTTTAAATTGTGCAGGTTAATACCAAATTTTGTCCTTAAGTGATTATTTTTTTCTAGCACTTTCATCGGCAACAGAATAACATTTCTGTGAATGAACTTCAAAAAACAACAGATGTCAATGTCTTAAAAGTGAAAATAACATCTTACTACGAATTCGTTATGACATTTCACTTTTTAACCGACTTCAAAAAAGGAGGAAGTTCTCAATTCAATTGTATGTCTTTTTTTGTTTTTATAAAAAACATATATCGTCAGTTTTTTAATCGAAAATAATGCATGGTATATTTCTATTCACGATTTATAAAGATATTGTAAAAATCATCTTCTAATTATCATGGCGATGTGCTCCGATTTCACTACATTTCTCGACGCTGCTGTATAATTCTAGAAAAGCCTTATATGTAATTAAAATTAATCTACCACTCCATCCAATCTGTCATAATAGTCCCCTTAATTTAGAATGATGGTCAAAGCGTTCTCCGACTAGAACCCTAACAACAGGCTAAGAAAAAATTATTTTAACTTCCAATTATTTGAACAAATTATATTAATTACTTTTATTTCTAGTTTTTTTTGTAATTTGAAAAATCCGAGTGTACGAAAGACCCAAAAAAAATATTGATTTGGTATCAATATTCATAGCTTGTTTACACTAATGAAGGGTAAACAAAGGCTGTACATTTTACCTAAGCTGATAGCGAACCGCGGGTCTCGTCCTTTCTGGCAGGAGGATGTCCTCTCCAGCCAGCCGCTGTTGAATTCCCTGTACAAATGATAAACAGTATTGCGGAGTAAAACTTGCAGCTCTTGAAGGCACTCTTCAACTAAGAGGCCTACCAGGAAACGAGACCGTATAACGTCCCGCAGTTCCTCCAGCAGCCACTCCCCCATTTCGAAGCATTTATTTTCTGCAACAAAAAATTACTTTGTTTCTTTGATGGACATCATCCAGTTCTACAATACTTTGCTATTGTAGACCGAAGCTTTTTCGCCCATGTTGGAAGAGATTGCTAGATCTGAAGACCTTTTCGGAATTCTAAGCCTTTGGTGTAGATAGTCTTATGTTTTACTTTACTTAAGAGCACTGGCTTAATATCTGTCGTATTGTGTCGTTGTTAGGGCGATGCCAACAAAGGCAGAAGCCCTAGATGGACCCAGGACTACCAGACCACGAAATATAGCCAGACCAGCACCATGTTTTGGGTCATGCGCTGGCGCAGTTATAGAAGCTCGCACCGGGCGCACAAAGCCTTATTACGGCATGGCTATTGCATTATTATGTTCAATCGCAAAAGGCAAACGTTCGCAAGTTGACACAAGACCAATAATTAAAATGCCTACTTTCTAAAGGCAAGTTAAATTATTGGTCAGCATACTTTCGCAAGAAGTCGCTAGTCGGCTTGAAAACTCTAACTCTAAAAAAGAGTTGGCTAATATTAGATTACGAGTAGAGTTGCCATCTGACCGGATTTTAACGGATTTATCAAAATGTTGAGGGTGCTGTGTGGTGCTTCGATTACAACAGATTTTAAAGATTTTAAATCAATGCCAATAACCGCGTCCATGTCTTAGTTACTCAACCATTAAAAATAGGTGTAAAGAATACAGTAAAATAATATCTCGATTGATTTAAAAATCTATAAACAAATTTAAATAATTTGTTGCATGTCACATTATAATTCCAGTTTTTTTTTTGTTTTGAATTTCTTTACAATTACATTACTGTTCCAATTTACGAGTGACATTACATTATAAATGAATTTAAGATTAAATGTGACGCCCTGCAAGGGCATTAGCAATTATAACAAGAACGAAATAATGCAAAAATTACCTGTGTTATGTATAATTGGGCATTTTTCTAATTGGTAATAACCGAGCTTAAAGTTCAATTTATTCCCGTTTGAAAAATTTCAAAGATGGCACCCCACAGCCCAGATAGAAAACTGAGTAGGTAGTACCTTTCAGTGTAAAGGAGGCGAGTGGTACCAGGCACGAGTTTTATATCATAAATCGAACATAAATATTATAAACTGTAACTATAGCTTATACGATCTTTCATAGATCCCATAATTTTAATTGAAAAAAAAATTTTTTTGTAGAGATGGCATCCCAATTAATTCGAGGGCAACCCTCAAACATTACGAACCCTAGTGCTAGTGTGTGGTTATATTGTGACTTTTATCATCATCATCATCATCATACCATCACGCCTGTAATCCCCAAAGGGGTTGGCAGAGTCCAATGAGTGATAAGCTTCATACACCACATTAAGCCAAAATTTTAGTTCGGTTAGATGAAAAATTGTGAAACAGCAGTGTCAAGGCCACCATTAGTCGCCTTTTACGATATGCTAGGCAAGAAACAGTTGCTACATTATTTTGAGTCCCGGCCCAACATGGGACATATGACTGGAACATGTGACTTTCTTAGTCCTTTACCATCATGGCGGTCCAAGGCCTGCGAGTGTGATAGAAAATGATATCACCACTTCATTTACAAATGCTCCGTTATCAATAAGCGCAGGCGCAACCATTCTCGCGCAAGAACAATGAGGCAACACAAAAAGCTTGTAACTTAGGTGAGTCTTAAGGAGCGCACAGACAGCAGACTTTTGGTCTGCCGCGGACAAAGTCGCCCAGAGAAAAAAAGTCCACTGAAAATAATAGTAAGCGATCTGCGTACTTCTTACAATCTTTACTTGCTCGTTGGCGCATTTGGTAGTGACCCTACCCGATGCGCCAAGAGTTGTGGGTTCGATCCCCACCCAGGACAAACATTTATGTGATGAATACTTGTGTTTGTTGTGTGTCCGGGTGTTATATTTGATATTCAAGTATATATTTGCTGTTGATTCTGATATCCGTAACACAGGTGCATGAGCTATTTACCTACCTCGGAGTCAGATCTATGTGATGTTGTCGGATATTTATTATTATTATTATTTACTTACGAAGGTAGATCACTTTCTAAGTCCCTTGTCAGCATTTAAAGCAGTTGTAAGAATTATATGAAGAGAAAAAAAACCCGCAAACAAAAAGTCCGTCGTCTGTGCGCTCCCTTAAAGGTATCTACCATTATATATATTTTATATTATACTGATTCATTAAATGAAAGTATTAGCCCTGTGTTTAGGCATTCGTATTCCTATACTAAAATTACCGTAACCCACATTTTAATATTCTTATTATATATTTTTCGATCCAACTGACCAAATTATTACGCTATTGCGATATTAAAATAAGGGTGCTACTTTGTCCACTTAGAATATTTGTGGATCAAACAATAAATTAATAGATACGGGAGAAAAATGCGGAACGGAACTTGGTATGTTTTGAATTAGCCTCTTTTTCACTCATTTGTAAAACTGACTATAATATAAATTTCAGTTTTCGAAAATAGAAAAAATTACATTTTGATTTTACAAATCATTTCCGTACATCATTTCAAATTCAAATTCAAAATATCTTTATTTATATGGGCTTCAAGAAAGCATTTATATAAATAGTCAATATATATAAAAAAACGATAAGAAATAATACTACGACCGGTTCGGAAGGTAGATTCTATCGAAAATAATTCGGCAAGAAATTCGATAGTTACTAACTTTTTTAAATGCCAAATTTTACAAATTTGTATTGTATTTAATATAGCTAACTTAGACTAGATATTACTGCAGGTGAACACTACTTCATTATGAAGTTAACCATAAGTCCTTGTCACTAAGGTAATCTTGTATCTTGTAATAGCCCTTACTCATTAAAAATGATTTAATGCAAAATTTGAACTTATGTAGGCGTTGTGTGTAGGGGGTAAACATTTTAATACTTAGACCAATAAATGAATTACAACTCTTTTAATGTCTATGATTAGGAACAGCAAGTTTGTGTTTATTCCTATTATTATAACTATGAGAGTTTGTCTTTTTAGGAAATGATTCAATATTTTTGAATATATACATAATTAATACAATCCAGAATGAATTGCGATGCTATTGTTAAATTCACGTGGACTGAGGCCGTATATGCATTTGCTTAGGATCAAGCTTTGCATGAATAGTAAAATATTACTATCAGATTTTTTGGAAATCAAAACACAGGTCAAATATTTTCATTAAAAAAATATATGGAAAAATGTAGGTGTAGCTGAAAAATTCACGAAGTTGCATGTTTTTATGTTGTCTTGTAATCCCTAAGCAAATGTGATCATCATACAGCAGGCGACTCTTGCGCTTATTAAAATGAATACTAACGCAACTACAAGCGCGCGTCATACAGTTTTAGTGGGGTGTAACGTTTTGTAAATATTATTTTTTCAGAATATAGCACAATATAAAAATATTGCACTCGAATCTATTAACGATTCTGTACAAACAGTTTCAGAATTCGCATATGTACTAATAATAAGGTGGTCTTTTTCTATTCGTTACCCAGAGAATGTGTGCAATTCTGAAAGATCTTTGTATTTGGTTCCTAAGCATGTCAAGCAATAGGTTCTGCGCCTGAACTTTCTCCGGTCATGTCGAATTGCGTCTCACCGGATTATGTGAGTGAAGGAACAGAGAGTGCACCTGTGCTTACGCAAACTCTAGTGCACGATAATATCTCCTGCGTGCTTGGGCAATCCTCGTTGAGATTAGCCACCGTTACCGAAATTAGTTAGATTAGGAGGATATTAACTAACTAAACTTAACGCCACTTCCCTATCATAAACCTCGATATACGCGAATTTCAGTTAACGCGTTTTTTTTCGGAACGTATCCCTCGCGTAAAGCGGGGTATTACTGTATTTAGGCGACAAGTATTCAGGAGAGCTGCCTTCTGCATGATTATCATCACATGTACGACATTTATAACCTGACTGATTTGATGGCGCATTCGGTAATGACTATGAATTATGTGCTAAGAGCTATGCGTTCAATTCCCACCCAGGACAAATACTCAAATGGTGTTCACCATTTGAGTATTCTTGAACTCTTGTGTTTTTATTTGTCTCCGTGTGTTAATATCTACTATCTATTAATAAATTTGTTTATTATTATATGCCACTATTGATCCTGATATACGTAACACAAGTGTTGAAGCGACTTAACTCTAGAACTCTAGATCAGGATGTGATTTTTTCCGATAACTATTTACATACATACATACATACATAACATCACGCCCATAATCCCCGAAGGGGTAAGCAGAGTCGAAGGGTCAGCAAGCCCCTTCAACCACATTCAGCCAAAAATAAGGCCGGGCTGGGTTAGATGGAAAATTGTGAAAAAGCAGTGACAAGCGGCTAACCTGTCGCCTACACAATCACACACCCAAAACCCGATATACCATTAGTCGCCTTTTACGACATGCTAGGCATGAACTACAGTTGGCATATTCTTTTTTTTATTTAGATGTGCGTTTTCGGAAAGACCAAGTTACCTAATATTTTGTAAGAGGGGTTTTGGTGTTACGGCCGTGTTCAAGAGGATCACTGGTATGGTTACCGCATGCAACTACCAAATCCTCATTTTTTCTTTATTTAGAAAATATTTTAAAGATAAATTTTATTTCTTCATATGTTTTTGTATAATTTATTATTAGGTTCTATCCCAAGAGTTCCCATGTTCGTTTGGGACTTTAAAAAAAAGATGTGCCAACTGTGTTTCTTGTCTAACATGTCGTAAAAGGCTAATGGTGCATTGTCAGTTGGATTGTCTGGGCGACGAGCTAGCCATTTGCCATCTAACCTTGCTCAATGTTTAAGCTAACAGAGTCAAAAGAGCTTACTCCTCATGAAACAGTTTTTCAACTCAGCCTACCTCTTCTCAGATTGCGAGAGTCATGATTTGTAGTATATCGAAGGCGACTGTTCCCGCTTGGAGCTACTCTCACGTTCCACCGGAGTCAGCAGCTGACCTGCGAGGCTGCGAGGGCGTGTCCGCCCCGGGGCGTACCGCGCGCGGGGCGTGGCGTCGCGCGCGCCGCCCAATTAAAATACGTGTTTCCAAACATGTTACACTGTTTTACAAGTATTCAGTAAAATAAAATGAAATATTAGTTGAATATTCGGCAAACGTTATTTTTTTAAATTCTCTATCATCCTATCGCCTAGATTTTCTTAGGTTTTGGTATTCAGTTTTAGTTATGTAGAGCAATTAGCTTTTAATTCCAATATTTCCGATTTATTCAGCTGTCCAATATAATAATGATTACATATTGTTTGTTTTATTTTTAATTAAATTGTCTTTTCTTCTTAAAGTACATAATATAATTCGTTTTATAATATTACTTTTTTCACAATTTTCTATCCAATCCATCTTGATTTAATTTTCGGCTAAATATGCTTTAATGAGCTGGCTGGTCTTTGGAATCTGCCTACCCCTTCGGGGATTGCAGATTGCAGGCATGATTATGTATGTATGAAATATTACAATTACTTTTAATATTCTTTAAATTTAAATGAGATCAGGCTTTTCACCAATCAACCAGAAATTGGTTAATAGATATCAAGTGTATTATCGAGCAATTAAATTAAACAAAGTATAAAATTTATTTTTGGCTGACTCTGCCTACTCCTTCGGGGATGATGGGCGTGATGTTATGTATGTTACTATAAAATGAGTACTTTTTGACCTTCTTAGTGTCTTAGTTGAGGGAAGCAGAAATATTGGATTATGATTCTATACCCAAACTTATTTGCTTTCTGAATAACGAGGACGTGTTCGTACTTGAACTAAGGACCTCGCGTAGTAGATGCGCGTTCTCATCTATTTGCAGTGCGGTTCAAATATTATATAAGAATGAAAGGTAAAAAAAGTCTTTTGACTTTATTTTACGGTATATTTTGTCAAAATGTGTTTCACATTAACTTTAAGTAAATTACTATCAGAAAGGTATGTTATACCAAAGTTTATCAAAAACAGAAAAGTGACGCAACTTCTTACTTATGCAGTCCTAAGGAATAATATTTTCTTTTATCAATTTTCATTATTTATCTTAATATATTTTTATAAGTCCTACATTTGAAATATTAAGATATTCATATTTTACTTGAGAATTTGTACTTCTATGTAAGTAATTAAGTTAATATTGAGTCTTAATATCTTTAAGTAAGAGAAATATTTTTTTTCTAAAATATTTAAATTTTTTATTTTATTTTTTCGTATTGAAATAGGGTACCTACTCTTAAAAAAGGTAAATTACGTAGCTTGTAAAAAGACAATATGCAAAGGTTAATAAGTAAAAATGTTACAGACCATTTTTTTTATTATTTTCTATTATTGTCTGTACAGTTTTTTTTTTATTAGGTAAGTAGGTACCTATAACCAAAGAATACATCTTTGAAAAATTTTACTAGTATTTCATGAAAGACTTATACTTATATTTTTTTATTCATCAACTAGCTGAGCCAGCGAACTTCGTTCCGCCTAACAGTCAACGAGGAGATACGCAGTCAGGCTCTGTTCTTGAAAAGTGATATGTTTTTTTATTGATGCTATTCCGGACGAAAACAAAAATCATTAAAATTGGTCCACTCGTTCTTGTGTTATAAATGGTGTAACTAAAACGACTATGTTTTATTAATATCAATAAATGTAATAATAATAATACACCCAAAATTTAAAAAAATTACGACCATCTAACGTTAAAACATGTGACATGCATTAATAGATCAATTACATAATGGATGCACCCCAATATTTGATGTGAATACACACAGGGGATTTAAGTCCAGCATTAATTAAGTACGTGCTTCACTGAGCACTGATAAAAGCGCCCACGCATCCCCAGGGATGAAACACCATAGTTTGGGTATCTCTGTTCAAAGAGATTTACCACATACAACATTTTAATGTCCGAACTTGTGGAATATATCCATAATTTTAGTTTTAATTAAATATAAAAACTTATAAAATTTCTTTTTTCTTTATAAAAACTTATAAAATTTAATTTTATAAGTTTTTATAAAGAAAGACTTTGAGAGTGTAAAAAATAGATGAATTACAATTAAAGAAAATAGCATCAATCAAATCAAAAATGGTTAAACCCGTTTCGAAGAAATTTCCCTCGTTATTGTTAGAAACCGAATGTTGAAGAATATTATCCTTAAAGGGTTGATTTTTCGAAATATATTTTTTTAATTACTTATTTTGGGAATCAAATCCGAACTACAAAATTAAGTAGACTATCGCAGTAATAGATAATCGGTTTTTTAGGATGAACATGGATTTTAACAATCCATATTTTAAAATGTATGAATTACAAAATAATTTACATATCCGGAAATAAGACGCGAAAATTTTCAAATACTCCGAAAAACGATATTATATAGTAAGTTCTATGTAGAAAACATCTAAAGTTTAAGAATTATCTCCTCAATTCACCAAACCGGTAATCGAACCCGGGGTCGTCCGCACTTTAGCCAAACCACTGCGCCGTCGAATTCTGAATATATTTTTTGCTTTTTAGCCAGACTTGCGACTTTATTTAAATTTTAAATACCGATAATACACGATAATCACGGAAATTGCCCGCTCTGTTATTACAACATAGATTATAGTACAAGAACAACAAAATTATAATTAAAATTACAAAAAACTTACCTTAATCAATAGGACTGGGAGTCGAACCCTAAGTCATTTCGCCATCGAAGTCAACCGTCGTCTTCTAATTAAATCTTCTTTGCTTAGTTTTTCCTAATTTTAAGTTCAATATAAAATGACAAAGTCTTGAGACGGGCATCGAACCCGCACAGCAACTTCAATTTGTGTTATTCTAACTACTGTGCTAATGGGATCTAATCGCTTTTTAAATTTATAACGTTAATCCTAACAAGACCTAACTCGTTAGATTGACGTAAAGTTACAAAAACGTCGATTTACAAAAGAGCAAAAAAAAATTCTAACATTTTTTTTAATTTTAGTTAGTTTAAATTAAAAAGACTGATACCGCGTGCCTCTTTAAACTTGAAAAAGATATACATCGCAAAAAAAAAATTGCTTGTGCTCTAATACTTCGCTCTAAATTAGCTTTCATTTAGTTCTCAATTTATAGAGTTCTTTAAAAATTGGTAAATATCAAATTCGCAAGTTTCCTAAAATTTTAACTCCTGCAAAATTTGTAATCCTCAATTTTTCCTGTAATTCTAAAATGTGCTGCGTGTACGAAAATTGTTCGTCTTCTGCTCCGCTCCGCCGATTTCACATAAACTAACTACATATAGAAATATGGAAAAATTCAGCCCTTTCAATAATAAAACTTGTTTAAAAAATCTTAGTACAGGGAGACGTTAAACATACATATGTGGACAAATATAGCTTCAAAACTTTTTTTTGTCCTCCTTTTACATAAATGTAGCTTTTACGGCAAACATGCTTTTGTCGGTAAAAAAATTAACATACATTAAATTAAAATTGATGATAAAATTCTCCAACACACAATGAAAAGGCTGATAAAAAATACTCTTGCACCTACCTCTTAAGCATATGCAGCGGGAGTTCCTGGCTGCTCCATACTCTCTCCCTCTTGGACGTAATCTCCCTCCTCATCATCATCATCATCATACTCCGTCTAAAATAAAACAATATACATTAGTACCATATATTAATTTGATTGAAAAGAGTTTTACTATTTTCCGGGAGACGTTACCTTTTTTTTTAAGTTCAATAAAATTTTTTTTTTACACTTAATAAAAAAGCTAACAAAATATTTTGACAAGATTTATCCGGTCATTGAAAATATTCTTATGGTTATAAGTCACACTTATATTTTTTTGCACCAAAAATATTGATACTTTGAAATAATTGTCGAACTAAATTTATTTCGCTAATTTTTATTACATTCTTCAAACCTCTGTGGTTTATCTTTGTCTTTGTTTAAATAAAGTTCAAGGATTTTTAAACGTATTTAAATGGAAGTATTTTACAAGAGGGTAAAGTGTATCTGTTAAAAAATATGTAAAGACTTATAAATAAGACGCTTTTGTCTTATTCGCTGGTCACTCTCGACGCAATACTTTATAGAAATCTCAGTAGACTCCGACAATCTCGTTTTCGGCACAATTTAAAATTAAACGTTTCTCAACAAACTTATAATAAAATATAGGAAAGAACGAATTAAACTCTATTAATATTATCCAACAAAGTAAAAAAGAACGAACTTTAGCAAAAAAAATAAAAGAATTTGAAAATAACTATTTAATTTATTCAGTAATTTAAAGTTAAAAATATGCAGCATTGTATGAAATAAATGGAAAACTAGTGAACATTTTATAAGAATGTTTTACTTACATGTGGCTCCATCGTCTCACTCACAGATTTGAAAAACTAATAAAACTTAAATATTTTACGAAATATATGTACGTACAACAGAATAAAATGAGAAAAATGTTGTAAAAAAATTTTGAGATATGAAATGTAATATGGACTTGTACAAAATTAAAAAAACTGACTCTAGGAAAAGTTAGCAACTGGCTACGCCTGTAGTAGTCGTAGCGTTCTGTAGCTGAAGGCTACGAGCGATCGCTACGAAGTGCAGCGAGAGAATGACGCTCGTAGCTCCCCGCGCCGACTACGAAGCTACGGGGGCCCGGGCGAGGCCCCGCCCCGCCCAACATGGAGGGCGTGTCTGTAAATTTCCCGGCCAATGAGAGCTTTGCCAACATCGTCCTCTCTTTCTCTTTTCCAGCAACGGGAGATGGGATTTTATTTTACAGAATTAATTTGAGTGTTATTCGTTTCATGAAACTGGAATTCTGAAAATGAAATAAAATATTGCAATACAACACAAAGGGATAGCGAAAACAGAGGAAAATCTAATGAGTTCATAAAAATATGCTGATAATTCATATACATACATATAATAACGCATTCATTTTAGTTAATACAGGGTTTAACATCAAAGCTTGTTATATATACATATGTATTATACTTCCATTAAATGTACGTTCACGGTGTTGCAAATGCTCATAGCAAACAGTGACTGCTCACCATCAGACACACCGGAACCGCGTAGTAGTATCAAAAATAAATATTTTCGTACTTATTCAAGAAGAAATGGTTATAATTTATTTATCTATATACTTATAATAAATCTGTAGAGAGGTCAATTCTGTACATGAAATATATTTTCAAAATAACTGTCAGGGGGTGATTAGTGATCGATACTGATGCCAAAAATGCAATCAGTAAAATTTTTGTCTGTCTGTCTGTCTGTATGTTCCTTATAGAAACAAAAACTACTCGACGGATTTTAACGAAACTTGGTACAATTATTCTTCATACTCCTGGGCAGGTTATAGTATACTTTTCATCACGCTACAATCAATAGGAGCAGAGTAGTGAAGGGAAATGTTGGGAGAACGGGAGAAGTTACTCCATTTTTTAAGCTTCCGTCGCGTTTGCAGCCTTAATGGTTAAAGTTACATAGAAATCATGTATGACGGAAATAGTCTTTACAATATTAACCATAAACGTGGGTGACACTGCTGGCACAGTTAGTCTAAACTAAAACTACACTAAACGTAACTTTACGCCACTTCCTTAGTAGGGTAGTCAGAGTGAACTGAACGTCATATGACCCGATCCTTACATGAACCTCACTTGCTTCTCCCTGGAATTTTTCATATTTATCGTATTTACACGATATCTCGTATTCAAAAACATTTCAGTTTCCTAAATATCTTGTATTTTAGTAGATTTTTAAAATAACATAGCATATTTGCGCCGATATCATATAAAATATACATACATATATCACTACGCCCGTAATTAGTGAACTTTACAACTATAGATAATAGTTGGACACTCGGCACAGGTAAAGGGCAGGTATATATGGCAAAAGTTATATGACCATCTTACGTCATTTATTACCTATACACGCCAGTCCCATGTTGGTCTGGGATTTAAAAATAATGTGCCATCTGTGGTTCTTGCTAGCCTGTCGTAGAAGACGACTGACGATATCAGCTTTTGGGTATGTGATTGTGTGGGCGACAGGCTAGCCACTTGTTACTACTTTTTCACGGTTTTCCATCTAACCCAGCCGTGTTTTGTTTTTGGCTGAATGTGGTTGAAGGTGCCTGCTGCCTCTTTGACTCTGTCTACCCCTTCGAGGATTGTGGGCGTGATGTTATGTATGTATGTATGTACACACGCCATTTTATCATACAAAATAACATAAAATCTGTAAAGTAAGTACTATTAACAATGAAAACTTGATAATAGGTTAGGTATACAACAAATCAATCATATTGTGAAATTGGACATGTAAACTATGTCACAGATTACTGAATAGTTAACTATCTACCTATTACATTCCTTTATAATAACATTCTGGCAATTAGTAATTTATTGTTAAACTATTTACTATTAATGAACAAGGGGTTGACAATACATGTAACTATATAAAAAAATATATATATAAAGATTATATTAAAATGAGACACAATAGCAGCCTCTTTTTAAAAAAATAGCTTGTAATATTTATTTGTTTGTGTACGTGCCTTAATTAAAACGAATACCGTTTATGTTACCCGAAAATATTTACATAGCTAGCTGTGCCCGCGGTTTCAACCGCGTGTATTGTTAATTTTATATAGCCTATTGCATTCCTTGATAAATTAAATGTACAAATCAAAAATAATTTTGCAATTCGTAACAAATAAACTCTTCAGCTTTATATATTAGCATAGATTGCAAGAACACTTGTAATGCGGACAAAATCACCATCTTTGAACAATGCATTGTACATTATTAACTCAGATTACAGAACAAAAGGCAGAAAGGGTTTTTGATGCCTCCTTCAAGGCAGAACAGAAGTTGCCATCACCAATACATTCTTATTATGTAACGGTGCTGATAATATAAATATGTAATGGTATTGTTGCTAGCTATGAAAGTAAAGCTCTCCTAGTCTTTATTTATATTAAAATTTCGCGTCACAGTATTAGTTGCCATACTCTTCCGAAACGGCTTATACCGATTTTGAAGAAATTTTATATGTACACTTGGTAGGTCTGAGAATAGGTTGTTATCTATTTTTCATACCCCTAAGTGATAAGGGTGGTCCACCTCAAAGCTAGAAGTTGTGTACGGCTTTACCGATTTCGCTAATTATTTTTAGTTATGTTTGTTATTGTCAAGTGAAGGTTCATATGAAAAAAAAAAATGGCGCAGAAAATAAAAAAAATGGGTAGGTATTGAAAATCCGAAAACGGGGCGTTACGAAGTGCGCCGGGTCAGCTAGTAATTAATTATTATATTATGGATTTATTTCAAAATGTGTAAAGAGTGCGGCCGGCAAAGCAAATAAAAAAACGAAAGCAAATACAAACTCAAGACAATTCGAAACAAAGCGTTGCGTTGACAGTACGTCACATCTGTGTTTTAAATTAATTCTGAAAAATACCGTCTTGTGTGTTTAAACATTGTAAAAATTGTTCCATAAATTAAAACGAGAAAACGGAGTACCGTTGCACTGTTAAGTAATAATTATCTAAATATTTTGATATTATATTTCCGTATTATTTGTTTCTCATTACTTAGAAAACAAACTTTAATGAAATTTGGGTAGTGTTGCTAGGTTACATTGAAATATTTTCCTCGAAGTAAAGGGTATATGATAATACTCGTAATCTACACTATTATTATAAAGATGAAAGATTATTTGTATGTATGTAACGAATAAACTACTAGGTATATATTTTATCCCGTTATTCCCACGAACGGGAACTACACGAGTGAAACCTCTGGGTGCTGCTAGTATGAGTCTCACGTATAGATGCTAAAAGGCAATATTTTAAGAAATTGGTGCAAAATAAAGGCTGCTAAGATTGCATGCTTTGTATGTCGATTACAATTACAAAGTTATATATTTCAAAAAATAAATTTAGATGTTTATTTTCATGTAAAATATAAGAGCGGTGGTAGCTCAATGGTAAGGACACGCGCCTCTTAACCGAGGAGTGTGGGTTCAAACCCGGGCACGTACCTGATTTTTCAAATCTATGTACGTATTCTACCACTAGCTCGACGGTGAGGGAAAATATCGTGATGAAACCTGCAAATTCAAACAACTTTGGATTTGTAACCATGATCCAAAAATTGTCTCGTTCCCCTATCTTAGGGTTACGAAGGTCAGATCGGCAGTCGCTTCAATGTAATAACCAGACTCGCTAAATCCTGGTTCATGGTCTAAGCGGACCCCGTCTAAGCACGGAACATAACGCTAGGAAGATGATGATTTTAATGTATAATATAAATAATTTAAATACATGTTACAATACCAACCAATATTATATTACTCGAGCATTAAACACAAAAAACAGTGGGACTTTTTTCACTACCCTGGCAAACTTACACGCACACTAAAATACAATGTTCCTACAGTGTGTTACGCATTCATAGCTTAATTCTTGCCTCACATCTTTGTTCCGAGCGCTCCGCTTTTTATTCTGTAATCTGTAATTATTAACAAATTACCAATATTTTACTGTTGAGATCCTATTATCCTCTTTCTCCTCCGATCATTATTCATAACCAACTAGCGGCCCGCCCCGACTTCGCAAAGGTGGACATTTATTTTCTAACCTAACCTAACATTTTCAAAATATTCTATAGCCTAATGTTGATCAGGGATAATTTAGCATTCAAATGGTAAAATAAATTTTGAAATAGGTCAAGTAGTTTTTGAGTTTATTCGCTACATACGTACAAATATTTCCTCTTTGTAATAATAATGTATATAAAACACACCAGCTGAAATCAGATTGTTAAATATGTCTGCCAAACCTCAGTATTTCGTAAATCTTTCTTTGTAAAATTTTTCACAATATTTCATCTAACCCAACCCAGATTATTTTCGGCTAAATGTGATTAAAGGGGCTTGTTGCCCCTTTGACTCTGCCTACCCGGTCTCGAGCATCGGGGATTACGGGCGTGTATATGTTTTGTTCTTCTCAGCCTATACAATACTCAAGTACTTAAAATACTATTACGGATAATACACAAGACGTTAGAAATAAATCTTGCAGCTGTATTCAAATAAGTAATTCAATAATTTATATTCTAGTTTTTTGCCTAGTCTGGTAGTCCGGCTACTAATCTGGTAGGTTGAATTTTATTAGTCGATATTTACATACATACATAACATAAAATAACATTGATTAATTTTATATACCTGAGTGCTTTTTTAATATTTCTTTGATTTAAATTTGAACTAGTTCAACCCAAAAGAAGAAGGTGAATACAATATTCCTAAGTTAGGTACAACTTAATAACGATTAACTTACAATTACTGAAAATAGGATACATTTTCAGTAATTGTGTTGTTTGAAGTTTCAACTGACTAACTTAACTTCACGCCACTAAGTTTCAATTAAAGTAAATACGTAGGTAAGTGTATAAGCCTCCTCATTCTTGCGCCTAGTACAACGGTCCTGTGCTGCCTATGCTAACCTCATTTACGTCTGTCCAGCTGTTCGGGGAATGTCGTCCACCTATCGTGCAGGTGGACGTCACTGACTTCTGGCCCGATGGTTGAGTGGTCAGAGACCGCTCTTTGCGTAATCTATAATATAAAATAAATCGCTGAATGTGCTGCTAATCGCAAAATGAAACGATTTCGGTAATTCTTGTTTAGTTGTGTTTGTTATTATCAGTTGAAGGTTCTTATGAAAGAAAATGATAAAAAAAGTTGCACAGAAAAAAAGGGTATTAAAAATCCGAGAACGGGGCGTTACGAAATCCCCGAGTCAGCTAGTGTTGTAAAGTATTAAAAACAATCATAATCTAATTCCTCGTACCTACACAGGTTTGGAACCTGTTTAGGTACGAGGAAATTCGTTAGAGTTTGATTTGTTTATTCTCATTATTTCCTGAAAGTTCTCAAAATTATACCTAGAGTACGATTTATTAAGCCACAAGACTAAAAATCGGTGTTCCGTCCGACGGCTTACCGTACATCGCCCAGTTCTCTATATTACTAAATACACCATACTCATCGAGATATATGTACTGTTATATCTCGATGACCATACTACTTACATATTTAGAAATAAAATTTCATGTAAATATCAGCAATATTTAGGGTTATTTTTAGTATATGAGAAGCTACTTACCTACTTGTTAAACTCATTATTCTAACGAACTCATTTAATAATAAAATGTGCAATATTTTTTTTTTACTTTCCATACAAGAGTCATTTAGCAGATTGGCTATTTTGCATGAAAATATTTTTTTTTATTTTTTTCTAAAATCCTTTAAATTAGTTCCTTAGTTAAATTAGTAGGTAAGAGATTTCGCATAAACAATAAATAACCTTATGCTCGTATACCTACTGCATATATTATTTTTAATTCTAACTATTGGTTGTTTTCTAAGCGATACCAGGATTGTTGCTTTAAAAATAATCTTTCCACCGTACTGTGGCGGGCGACCTGATTTATTATTCGATCGAAGGGTGCAATTAGGTGCATTGAACTCGCCTCGTCTGCAATAGTCAAGGACTTAGCCCTTGTCACGATGTCTTACTGAGTGACATCGATAAATGCACATATGACTATTAGAAGGTAGCTCACCGGAACTCATGGTTAATCTATTTTAATGTCCATGTTTTATTCATTGTTTAGTGGATGGAATACTGTAGTATACAAAACCTAGGTAATAGATAAGGTCTACATCTAAACTTAAAATAAGGATGTGTTATGATTCCAGCGAATTATGTAGGTATGAATGAAAAAATATAGGTTGTTCCACGGACTAGTAAAAAAAGAAGGACTCCCCGTCACTAACTAGACGTTGAAGCTCCAACTTGACACGCAACTTACGTCACACATTGACATAATATGTGCTCCAAATGACAGATATCCAATATCTGGTACCTATCCATAAGTATCTTACTCACACATGCATAAACGTGGCTTCACGCTTAGTATGACAGCGTGGAGTAATTCTTTTTTTTACTAGTCCGTGATTGTACCCATGTTTTTGTAGTCGGGTATTATTTTTAAATACCCGACTACAAAAACATTTATTTTATTATTTATAGGTATTTTAGTAGATATGCTGGTCACATTTATTTTCGTGTTAGACAAACGACGTTTCTCTTGGATAAATTATATTAACAGCCCTGCAATCCATATCACAAGTGTCAGATAAGTTATATGAGTTTAAAGTTTCGCGTTGCATTAACACTTGAAACTATACTACGAGACTAAACGCGATATGCATTATGTACCTACTACAGGTACATGAATACTTTAGCTTGACGTTTCGGCCGTATTGCAACAACCGTGATCACAAGCGGTCTGCGGTTCTTACGGAATACCTACCAATCTAAATATTTTCACTTTATGCAGAATAACACGTACCGACAAATATTTAGGTACATATTTTACCTTTTTTACCGATTTATTGAACTTCAGTATCTAGCAACTAATTCTTATGCAGTTGCTATGAAGGTGCAAAGTTTATCATGATTCAAATGCTATTTAACGCGATCAATGATCAATGATGGTATACGAGTGATGGTAGCTTATTGGTAAGGAATGCGAGGGGTGTTGATTCAAACCCGGGTACGTACCTCTGGATTTCTCAAAACTAAGTACATACGAATTTAATGGGCTCGGCGGTGAGTAGACATTGTGAGGAAACCTGCACATTTAAAATATCTATATTAACACCGGACAGAACAAAAAAGTTTAAACGACCGTTTAACATTTAAACATACCTGTTAGGTACACTGTTAACGTAAATTTATTTTTTAAAACTTTCCAAATTTTACACCATTTCCCCAGCAGGATAGGCAGAGAGAACCAATGATATAATGTAGATACGTTCAATATACATAGATTATATATCTGATGCAACTAAACTGAATTACCATTAATTTTTATATTTGTTATTATATTACTGCTGTTCACGACGCACTATCCAGAGGGTTAGGTGTAACAGTAGGTAATTATCTAAAAAATATGATTAGAAACCAATTACGGTTAGCGACAACATGCTATTTTGCTTACAAAAAAGATTATAGTACACTATTGAGATTACAAAAAAATATTGTAACGTATTTTTTCTTTTGTTCAGCAAACTTAAAATGATGAAGATACAGCGCGTTAAAGTACCTACTGCGACGTCGTTAGGTGTGATAATTTGACCGTCCAAGTGACGTAAAGCGCGCCATTTAAAATCTTTGATCTTTGTAATTTTTATATTATTAGATAATGAAAAAATTACGTTAATTTGATAATCTAACACACAGACTATACATTTCCTTTGACTAAAATACCCCACTCGATCATACATAGAGATAGAGAGAAATGTATGGTGCACGTTCAACCTACCGCTATTGTAACCGAGTTAAACCACATTGTTAAGGGGTTTTAATTGGACCGTTCATGCCTTCGATTTGAATCAACTGTGAAGCGGTTTGTGGTAGATAAGTACCTACTATAGAATAGTAGGACAGACAGACAGTATTATGTAGGTACGTTTATTATACATCTATATAAATAAAACAAAGTCGTGTTTGTTACACCACTTATAAGTCGAGAACGGCTGAACCGATTTACGTTGTTTTTGATTTGTTGGATTTGTCTTTGTCCAGAATAACAGAATAACTATTAAAAACATTGAAAAATTGACGATAAAACAAAATAAAAGCAAAAGTATTTTCTCATATAAAACGGTGGGATTCGTATCTGTCAATGTTAAATGTCAATCGACAAATCAATGTCAATTTTCATTTACTGGGCGATACGAAGTTCGCCGGGACAGCTAGTTGATAATAATATCCCATCAAAAACAATACTTGTCAAAAAAACCAAGTCTCGCAACTCAGTTGTTGTACGGTAAAAAGTTGTGAGATCCATGTAATACCAAGTCGGTTATTAATATATTCAGTCTTTACTTAAGTGACTTTCTGTCTTAATACGTCCAGTCCCTAAGACCACGATCGTGGTCCATAACAATTGAAAATCAATTGTGTCTGGAATCTCCGTACTCGAAGCATTAAGTTGTTACTTAATAATTAACAGCATCTTATAGTGATGCATATCAATATTAAAAATCTTTAACGTTTTATATAAATATATTGAGACTCGACTGGACGTATTAAGACAAAAAGTCACTTAAGTAGAGACTGAATATATTGATATCCGACTTGGTATTACATGGATCTCACAACTTTTTACCGTACAACAACTGAGTTGCGAGACTTGGTTTTTTTGACAAGTATTGTTTTTGATGGGATCTCATTTCTTTTTGTATTTTGTAGACAGTTCTACTTTTTTTCTTTTCGGTACCTTCTACTTATTGTATATATGTATATCTACCAGCAACGAATTTTCTTAAAGCCCTCTCTCTGACATATGAACTTTTCTTATTTTTGTAGGTAGCCTTCCGTTTTCTCTTTTCCGGTACTACTTCTTGAGCTTCAGCTACAGTTTTTCTAAGAGCCCACTGCCTGTCTCTATGCATTTTTCTGGGAGGCTTTGATGTTACAGTTTTTGACAAATCTGGACGATAAATGCTTCTTGGTCTGTTGTATTCACAAATTGAGGATTCCTGCGCTTTAACACTTCCAAAGTCGACATTAATTAGATGTAAACCGCTCAGACTTGTAACTGTAAGACTTTTAATTGCGAAATGAATTCGCATGACGGGAATACCCATTTTTTGCTCGATTTGGCAGGAGAACTACCGTGCGCCTATATTTATATGGGATTACAAATTTATTTAAGCAGTTATGTATCTAGAAAACTGGACCGAAATTGAAAAATTTTACTCGACTTGGCGGGGGCACTACCGTGCGCCTTTATATTTATATGGTATTACAAAGTTATTTAAGTAAGTAGTTAAATATTTATAAAACTGGCCCGAAATTGAACTTTTTTGCTAGACTTAGCGGTTGCACTACCGTGCCCCCAAATATTTTAGTTTTTCCTTAGTTTATACACCAAACACTACTTATATTCCAAATTTGAAGCTTCTAGGTCTACTAGAAGTGCCTTAGAATTTTGATGATCGGTCAGTCAATCAGTGACAAAATTAAGAAAACTTGACCCATTATAATTCTTAAACTACTGGTTCAAATTGAATGAAATTTTAAATATACCGTGTCTTTACAATGCCTGCATGGTTACTGAAAATTCAGTCTTCTAGTTTTATCCACAACGAAGTTACAGGGGGTCGAAAATGGCCTGAATTGCTTCGAGAAAAGGATGGTACGGCCGTGCCGCTTTTTTGCTCGACTTGGCGGGGGCACTGCCGTGCCCCCAGATCTGATGCAACTAAACTGAATTGGCATTCTTCGTGAGCTATTTAATAATATGCAATCGTTTTCAATGCTTAAAATTGCTAATTTTTAAAATTTGGGCGAACATTTTTACTTATCTTTAATATTTAATATTTTAGGTCTGGCAAAATTCTTGTTCACGCATCAATAATTTGTTTATATTATTTAAATTTCATATTCTTATAAGAGTCTCAGTACCTGTCGCTATTGCATGTTGGAACTTAGAAGTCAAGCAATATTCGCTCCTATCTAAGTCCGGAGGGGTGGGATAACATTTTAATATCGCAAATCCTCCAATTACGAATTTCAGTAATGTATGCCTTTGCAACATTTCAGTCATTAGAACAAGACACATAAACGACTTAAAAGACTTAAAAGTACTATACATAATAGAAAGGTTATTATCTGTCAAACACGTTGTTAAGTCCTACTTGTGAAGTAACCATTGGTCGTGTAATAGAACACCAATGAATACTCCACACGTAGCCACTAGTAGCCATATACTTATAGGTAATTGACGAAGGTCAGGACAATAACTGCAGACTGTTGCTCGCTCGTCCCCATGACACAAAAAGGCTGAAAAAGTTGACCCTGAGACTGGTGACAGCGTGATATGCGGTGATATGACAATGAAAACTGCCCTTTTATAGATTGACTTCTGTTGTTGGTGGTAGCTCGACACGCAACATATGCAGGGGGTGTTTAATCCTATGGATTTTTCAAATTATATTTACGCATTTATACAACTGGCTTGGTGGTAAGGGAACACATTGTGAGGATCTTACTCATTAAAATAACTGTAAATGCGTAATCACCATGGGCCGGTCTTTAGCTTGCCAATTCATATTTAATTGTATTATCCATTTACTTAAAAACTTAAGAAACCTTCTGGTCATCGGTTTAATAGGAGAAATAAACATTAACTCGCCGTTCGAAAACTCAGGCTTAGGTAATACGATTAGTGGTTCATTTGTAGGTCTAGGCATAGAAATATTCAATAAACTGCCTCAAAATGTTATAGAATTACCCACGCATAAATTTAAGTCTTTAATGTACCTAATCATGTTTAATAATAAAGGGTTTCTACAAAATAGACTTTTATTTAAATGATAAAAATGTTTGGACATGATAATCTGCTCGCATTCGCAGTGAAGTTTCAAACATAATATTTTAATATACCTATAGTGATAAGTAAAAGATGTTTTATAAAAAGGCTATCTGTCGAGTTTCTTGCGGCACCTCTTCTCATCAGGCCATTAACGTCGAGGTGCTTGCTGGTAGGGTAGAAAAGTGTGACGTGTAAAATAATTTGTTACAAATCCCCTTGCGGAAATAAATCATTTAATTTCATAAACGCTAGGAAAAAGAAGAATCCATCAAAATAGTGTGAATGTATTTTCTTTTTTAACTATTTTTTCTCTTCCATAGGATGTGTGACCACCGCTCACACAACCTGTGTTTTCAATAATCCAACGCATGTGTGAATTCGCGCGCCACCTGAGGGGGAATCCATAGAGCTATGCACTGAACACATATCCTTTGAACAGTACGATAGACTACGCCTGTGGTATCGGAATGTGCTTGTTTACAGGCTTTTGAAGTAATCTTAAATACTCGCCATAGACCTTTCTACCGTTGTATGTTCCATGTAATGATATGTTTAAGCATCTTCCGTGTCGGTGCCCGAATTGATTCAACCGGAAATCGAATCCGGTACTTTAGTCGCATTAACCAAACACCTTAACCATTGCGGTATATATACTTAGTATGATTTATTGAACTTGCTATAATAGGCAAGTTGACTCAAAAAAAATAATTAGTCCATTATAGAGATTACAAAAAAATATTGCTCACGTATTTTTTCTTTTGTTCAGCAAACCAAAAATTACGAAGATACAGCGCGTTAAAGGTGCGCGTGACGTCACTTGTTCTGTAGAATTTTAGGAACAAGTAATGTAAAAGCGCCCCACTCCAGATCTTTGAAGCAAAAAATACGAACTCAATATTTTTTGATAATCTGACTAGCGGACTAAAAAAAATATTTTAGTCAACTAGCCTATTTGATTAATTTACCTACCTACCTAGATAGGTACTTACTATAGTACATTTAAGTAGCTACCTCTTGGCTCACCGTAACATTTTAAAAGCAATTATAAAAGATATCAAATCGTCACATGTCTTGTCAACTTGATTAGGTATATAAACATACTTACCTACCTATATAAACATACTTACCTTTACGGGCTTTTGGGTTTGTGACTGAGTAGGCGACGAGCTAGCCACTTGTCACTCCTTTTTTCACAGCTTTCCATCCAACCCAGCCCACTGTCCCATGTTGGTCTGGGACTTAAAAATAATATGGCAACTGTGGTTCTTGCCTAGCATGTCGTAAAAGGCGACTAATGGTACATCAGGTTTTGGTTGATTGTGTAGGCGACAGGTTAGCCTCTTGTCACTGCTTTTTCACAATTTTCCATCTAACCCAGCCCGGCTTTATTTTTGGCTGAATGTGGTTGAAGGGCCATGTTGCCCCTTTGACTCTGCCTACCCCTTTGGGGATTATGGGCGTGAAGTTATGTATGTATGTATGTACCTACCTTGGATGTTTTTAATAGCTACGATGTTAAAAACATTGGGAGTTTATTTGCACCATCCATTTGAAGGTCATAGTTAGTTAGCTATATAAAGGTATCTTCTCTTCTATCTATAAAAAGCAAACAAGAAAGAATAAATTCATAATTTTTATTTCCATATAAACATATTATATCAATACTTTAATACAGCTTTAAAAAATAGAACATTCCAGTAATTACATCACGTGTGTTCTTATCTGATCTACACTTTAAATTATTAATGCACCCTAGCCCTTTATAACAATATTAAAATCATAAACTATACATTTGAGCTAAATTGGAATCAGTTCTTATAAAGATTTGATCTATCAAATATTTGTTCCATGTTGTTCTGGGACTTGAAAATAATGTGCCAACTGTGTTTCTTGCCTAGCATGTCGTAAAAGGCGAATAATGGTATATGGGGTTGGGGGTATGTCATTGTGTAGGCGACAAGCTAGCTACTTGTCACTACTTATTCACAATTTTTCAACTAAACCAGCCCATTTTTATTCTTGGCTGAATGTTGTTAAAAGGGCATGCTTTCCCTTTGACTCTGCCTACCCCTTGGGGGATTACGGGCGTGATGTTATGTATGTATGTATTACAATATTTACGAACCAGATAACATTATGTACCTACCATTTACTGTTAGAGGGTTAGTAAGTGTGCAATAAACCGATAGAATACCAACCAACTAAGTACCTAGTAGCTATTCTAAACATGAAACACATCCCAACTTGCAAATGACCAACAAAATAATGATAAATGCAAAAGTAAGTTTGTTAGCTAATTACGCTTACCCGTCGGAACAACTTAACCGATCATTATAAAGTATTAAATAGGTAATACAATTTATATGTTTCTGTACTGTTATTTAGTTAAATCAAAACGTAGTATTATTTCCGAGATACGGAAATATAACATTCATCTATTATTTAACAAAATCTACACTCCCGCGAATAAAACCGTTAAAAAAGTTAGGTATATTGCAATAAATGGATTTGTTAATAGTATTAAACACTTCAGGTAACATGGTCTTGGATTTCCAACAAAAATATTCGCTAAAACTCGTTACAAAAGAAACTTCAGAAAATCTTTTGAAATATTTTGTTGAATCACGATTCTACAAAGCCTCACAGCTTTGCCGTCGTCTTCTGCTTGTTGACAACCTTGTTCAGTATGACGTGCGCCTCGTCGTAGTGCGGGTTGAAGTGCGCACGCACCCTCTGCGCCCACGCACCGATCAGCGGGAAGCGCTCCTTGGGGTCGTAGCCCGCCATTCCTGTTGGATAATCGCTCTTTGAAAATCTAGCGTTGACACATAGACGACAAATGGATTTTACTGTTAATTTTATCACGAAGGTTTCCAATTACCAACATATGGTCTGGAACTTAGAAATTATGTCTGGACCGACTGGCCCGTTGGTCGAGTGGTTAGAGACCCTGGCCACGAAACCAAGGGTCGCGGGTTCGAATCCCGCTAGGGGCAAATATTTGTGTGATGAAAATGGATATTTGTACTCGAGACATGGATGTTTATAAACGTATTTAAGTATGTCTATCCGTTCGTTCCATTAGTATCCATAGTACAAGCTTATAAGCTTAGTTTGGGACTAGGGAATTGGTGTGTCAGTCTGAAGAATTTATTTATTTATTTATGTACCTACCAATTGCGTTTCCTGCCCAGTATATCGTAAAAGGCCTAATGGTGCATTGGGTGTATGATGCACATTTAAAAACGCTAATGAGCTGGTAACTTGTCACTGCTCTATACATGAAAAATTTCCATTAAGCCACTATATTTTTTTTTTTTCGCAGGCACACGGTGTGCTGTCATTTGTCCGCTGGAACGGACATTTCTATCGAGCGCGTAACAAGGATTAAAATATTAGTTCTATTATTTTCGGGGACTCCCCCGTACTTTTGTACGATCCGGACTGTTGGAGCCTCCTATTGTCCAAGGAACTTTTAGTCCCTCGTGTACGCTGGCTGATGTAAACGATCTATTTCCACGGACAAAAGTTCCTCGTCTGCGCGCACCTTTCTGGTGACTGTTTCTATAATGTACACAATATTGGAATGATATTCATTACTGTATGTATTTGTGGCACTTACTCGGCTGCTCCAGCTCGGAAGCAGCGAACAGGTCCGCGACGGTGATGGAGTCCCCTACCACGAAACTGTGCCCCTGGCCCAGCCACTTGTCGTTAAAGTCTTCCAGCGCGCGCTCCATCCGCCCCTCGTACGAAGCCAGCTGGCGCTCGTCTGTCTGCCTGCCCATCAGTATCGGGTCCATGTACTGCACAAAGATTACAGATTAACAGGAACGTTGAGTAGTCAGAGACCCTGGACTTGAAACTGGGGGTCGCGGATTCCCACTAGAGGCAAATGTTTCGTATGATAGACATGGATATTTTTACTCAAGTTGTTGATGCAAGCGCATCAACAACATCAACAATTCCGCTAGGGACAAATGATTCATGTAATGAATATTTGCATATTTTACTTCAATCATGGATATATATAAATCGTTTCGCAGTATGTCTATTCGTTACAAGTATCCATAGCACAAGCTAAGCTAAAAAAGCAAGATTGGACGCAGACATTCCAGATCAAATAGGCAAACTAATCTAAGGATTAAGAAATTTCATATATCAGAAGACACTGCGACCTCTTAATGTATGGTGCTATCGTAAGAATACAATCATTTAACTCAAATAGAATACACCTCTGAGTATGTCTCCATTTAACTTTTTGCCAAACCTGGTTGACGACGCTTCCTGCTCGTTAGACTCTGCATATGCTCTGATATAGACACAATAAATAATCTCCAAAATACACATTACATAATTTACCAAGAAAACTTAACAATAACAATCAGATAATCCACATTTATGGATATTTTTTGAAGTTTGAAATCGTCAAACGGCTAGCAATTTCGGCTATAGGTATCGACTACATAGTTCAACTCTGCAACATCCTCTAATTCCCCGTTTCTCATACACCGACCCTCAAACGCATACCTATTTGCCAAACAAAAGTTGAGTTACAAAGGGAACGGTACTCGTTTCAACGCGCCAACTTTTTGCGTCACGACAGAACGCGCTCCAAATCGTTACGCGGCCGAACGAGCGCCAACAGTGATTGTTCATTCGACATGTAAATGCTTCTAGGGACTTTGATTATATTACCAGACTCTGTAAATCCTGGATCATGGTCTAAGCGGACCCCGACTAAGCACGAGACATAAATATACCAACAAATGTAAAAGCCTCTTTTAAAAATGAATACGATTTATTCAAATATTGCAAAACCTTACCAGTACATGAAAAAGCTAATTTTTACATATTAAAAGATCAGTTTTTAATGAAGAGTTTCAAATCAAAATAAATCACCTGTACCCACACGTCAATTTGCACAGCAAAAACTCGTCACTGCATCGGCACTCAACTTCTACGGTGAACGAACGAGTGAATTCCTAATTCCCAGTCTAATTAATTCATTACCCACCGCCAGGCGTAATGCTAATGTAAATAGCATAAGACTAAAATTAAAAGAATATTTTTTGTCCATATTGCAATGAAGGGTAGGTAGTGCTAAGTACTGACAGAAACATGTTCAATCTCGTGATTTATGAGTAAATACATATGTACAAAATGAGATTAATTAATTAATATAAGGTTAATTAACATTTATTGTCTACGTGTCTGAATCTTACATGTACTATACTCAATCTCCAGAGGTTTAAATAGTACTATTTTGTATAATATCACATGTATGCATTGTTTCTGATAATATTTAAAAAAAAACATAACACTAGTAGGATAATGACCTAATAGGCGCGAGGCAGACCCCCACGCCTGACGCCATATTACCTTCACCCTGAAGTACATGGCGCAGTGCAGCCGCAGGCCGACGTGTTGCCACTCGAGGAACTCCTCAACCCGCGCCTGCTGCTTGCTCTCCCGGGGATAAAGGCTCTCCGGGATTATGTTTTCCCGTGCCAGATACTTCACGATAGCAATGCTACCACACAAATACATATTATCGTCCGCCCATGCGAGACTATGTAATTATAAGCTGTTGGTATACCTTTGATAAATAAATAAATAAATTATATTTTTGCGAATATATTTATTACACAAATATACTTGATATACTATATATACAGGATCGTTGGTCCAGTGGTCAAAGACCCTAGCCAGTAAACCAAGGGTGACGGATTCAAATAATGTTTCGGGTAATGAACATGGACATTTGTGCTCAAGTCATGGATGTTCATAAACTTATTTAAGTATGTCTATCCATTGCAATGGGGGGTCTATCCATTCCATTGCAATTGCAATGGGGTTCCCATATTGCGGCCTTGGCAGGAAGACTTAGTTCGGCTGCATATGCAGTCAGGAAAATACGACAATTAACAGATGTTGAAACAGCAAGATTGGTGTATTTCAGTTATTTTCATAGCGTAATGTCATATGGTCTGCTGCTGTGGGGATCTGCGGCTAATATACAAATATATAATTGCAGAAAAGGGCCGTTAGAGCCATATACGGCCTTAGACCACGTGACTCTCTGAGAGATATTTTTAAAGAAATTAACATTTTAACAATTGCATCACAATTTATTTTAGATTGTATTATGTATATATATAAAAACATTGACCAATTTCCTAAGAAGTCAAACACTCATAGTTTTAATACTAGAAATAAACACAAACTTGCTGTTCCAAACCATAGACTTCAGAAGAGTGGTAATTCATTTATTGGTCTTAGTATTAAAATATTTAATAAACTTCCAGAAAGTTTACTAGCATTGCCTTTACATAAGTTCAAATTGTGCATTAAAGCGTTCTTAATGAATAAGGGCTATTATAAGATTGAAGACTTCCTAAATGATAAGCATTTATGTTTAACTTCATAATGAAGTGTTCACCTGCAGTGTTGTTACCTAATCAGTACCTATAGAATATTAAGCACGAAATTGTAAATCTTTGCATTTAAAAGAGTAACTATAGAGTTTCTTGCCGGTTTCTTCTCTATAGATTCTACCTTCCGAACCGGTGGTAATCCTTTTTTCTGTTTAAATTTACTATTTATAAGTGCTTTTTTGAAGCCTATATAAATAAAGAGATTTTGAATTTGAATTTGAATTTGAATTTACCTAGTATGCATAGCACAAGTTTATAAACTTAAGTTGAAACTAGGGAATTTGTGTCAGTCTGGAGAATTTATTTATTTATTTAATTTAATATTTTCGGGAAGAAATTATCAGAAAAAGACTGTTCTAACTGTTCATTCAATAGAAATTAATGCATATCTCAGTAAAATAACCCTTTGATATAGTACACTAAGCTACTTTGCATTGTTAGAGGACAATGGGGATTAATTTAATACATGACAGGCAGTCCAATAATAACCTTTAATTGCATGTCAATAGAACTACAATCAATAAACCAATTACATAGATATAGACACTACCATAACAGAAATATCTACCTACATTCTGTACCTACATGTGTATTATCAGTTACATTTCACCCGAGCGAAGCCAGGTTCAAAGAGGCAAATAAAATATATTTTTTTATTGGAATGTGCTACCTTATTTATTATATCGGCTACAACTTGAAGGGCTTTAAAAAAATTGCACATAATATAAACTTGATTAACCACAAACCTTTCAGTCAGAACAAATCCATTGTGGTCGATGACAGGCACTCGCTGAAGTCTGTTCACTTTGGTGAACTCCTCAGAGTAATGTTGACCTGTTAGACAAAGAATTTTTTACTACATATCTTTTTTATCAAATGCGATGGTTTTCTGCTGTAAAGTACTTACTACAGTGTAACCTTAATATAACGAACATCAATATAATGATTTTCTTGATTTAACAAATTATTTGTAATCCCCTTGAATTCTCCATAAGAGTCAATGTAAAATATACATTTATATTGCGAACATTTTTTGGGAATAACCTCTTTATAAAGAATTTTCCCATTTAAAAAATGTGCATAAACCTCTTATTAACAAATTTTGTCACCCCAAAACCTTTATATATTGTTCCCACCAAAAGATGATCCTTAATCCCATAGTATGTCATTCGTTTCGCGACAGGTTTCAACATGTTTTTTTCATAAAACAATTATTTAAACAAACCTCAGTTTAACGAATTACTTGATATAACTATATATATTTTAGTATTTGGGAAATAATGTTTTTGGGGATGTGTTTTTTTTTTAAACATGTAGTATAGTGCATCCAGTCCATTTGTAAAAGAGCATAATTTCCATATTTTTACAAATTTTTCACATCTTTCTTGAATTTTCAACAAAATCATTTCAATCAATGAACTAAGACATACATTAAAGTTCACAAATTTAATAATTAAGGATCATTTATCATCCATTATTGAAATAAATATAGAATGATAGAAATTAGGTTTTGGAATTTATTGTTGTTATGACGAATAATAGTACACACTATAACCATTTAAATGTAAAATATACATACCTTTCCTCAAATCGACATAATTTGGCTCCCAATTACAATTAATAGTTTTAAACAATATGTACAATGTTCTCGACGGCTGAGACATGAGATCATAATACAATTTTATAGACATTTTATTGAATAATACACGTAGAACTGTACAAAAAACTAGCACACTTTAATTACAGTTCAAAGTGCACGCAAATCACTGGACAAGAAAGTGTAAATTCAAGCACACACGTATTTTAGCGACTCACGCATTTAATCTAATCTATTTGGAACTATCTTATTCGTGTTAAAAACAGCGTTATGAACTGAATACTAGGTATGTATTTTATTAGTAAACATTGAAACTGTCAGTCAACATGACAGCAACTGCACAAAGTTGCCATAATTCCATCACACGTTCTCCCCAAATTCAACCCGATATTACCCCAAAGTTTAAGGATAGAAACAAATCTTAATGCATAAAAGCAAAATATTCAAAGACTGCTGAAATACACTTCGGGGGGAGTCCAGAGTTAGAGACAATGGCAATTCATATTTCTAAGTTAAGTTAGACCAATAATGCGCCCTGCAGGGGGGGCTCCGAATACTCCTGAGGTATCCCTGCCTGTCGTAGGAGGCGACTAAAAGGGCCTTTGGGGTCGTGGGGGTTAGGGGAGGTGGTCCTCTGGCCCTCTATCGTCCCCGGAGAAGCCGACTGCAGGTGTTACACCCGGTCCGTCAGGATAGGGTACACAGCTGTCTATGTGGTCGTGAAACACCACCCTAGGTGTTCTGGGGGAGAATATCACTCCCTCGAGATGGGCCGCCAGGCGGCAGCGCGCGCTGCGTAGACTTTTCGAGATGAATCCCGACAGTGGGGATCCTGTTGGTTTTGCGTTAGCGCCCGAAGAACGACAGCCTTGAGGTTTAGTCGGTAGGGTCTCCGGAGATTGCTACCGGTTTCGAGCCCGACTCAGCCTTATAGGTCCACCCAGGACTCTGTTTGGATGGTGCGTAAATGCATTCCTCAAGTTAAAAAAAAAAAAAAAAAAGACTAATAATAATCAAGTAAGATAATAAAAAATTGGTATAAATAAATAAATATCCGACTACATCACATACATTGATCTGACTCCGAGGTAAGTAGCTTGTGTTACGGATATCAGAATCAACAGTGGTATTACAAATATATACTTAAAGATTGAATATTAACACCCAGACACAGAACAAACACAAGTATTCATCATGCTAATGTTTATCCTGGGTGGAGATCGAACCCACAACTGAGGAGTGTCTATTCAAAAGGGGATATTTACATTTTTATTATTTATTAAACTGAGTATGCAGTCTTGTTCTTAGTGCTGAATACTCACTTTCGTCACTTGAATCTTAATCAAAACGGGATATTCTCCCAAGTAAAGCAGCTTCAAATATGAGTGTTCATTTCAGAACAGGATATTTACACTTACAAAATTAAAAAAATAATAGTTATTTTTCATTTCATAACAAGAGAGGATATTTACAATACAAATATTTACACTATACCAATTAGCCGTTTCAAAACGGGATATTTACTTTTACATAGTGTTTTATTTCCTTTAACTTTATGCTTTAGGATTTATTTTTAGACATTTTACTCTGTAGAACGGAACGCAAAATTTGTATGTTTTGAACGCATCGGTATTTTTTTTACTGTGGCAAGTTTCAAGGGTCACTTCACGTCTGTCAATCAAACTATTTTCGCTCCGCGCCAAAGTGTCATTTTTGGTTGTAAGGTTATTTATTGAGATACATAAGATACTTTCAACTGTATTTTACCAAATTATGGATGAGAAATTAGTAGAAGACTTAAATAGTGGCGGAAGAGAAGATAGAATCTATGAAAACTACAGATTTCAAACAGGTTCAGAAAAACCTGTGTCATTACTCAAAAAGGGCAAGCGATCTCCTTTGTCTTTACATGATTTAGATGTAGTACAACGTCCACTGAAAGAATGCAAGAAGAAAGATATTTCAAATTTGCTCAAGAAACAGTTTGGCGAAGAGTGGTACAGTTTAGATGAACTGAAGTGGTATAAAAAAATATTAATTGATGATCCAAACTGCAGCCCTGAAGACCAACAGAATACCGAAATGGAATCTATGTTGTGTGATTGTCTGACACCTGATATTGGACAAATCAGGATTTGAATGTCTCATAATAAAAAAAATATAATTCTGTTTAGTAGCGTCTTTAATTTTGGTTAATATTATTATTAAAAAGAATAATCTGTGTTTTATTATCATTTAAAATCTTGAGATGTACAATACAAAAGAGGATATTTACAAAATAGTACACAACTAAAGGGGATATTTACAGTAAGTACAGAACAAAGGGGGATATTATAAAAGATCCGTGTCAAAAGAGGATATTGTGATTTTTCTGAACTCTGTAACTTTAAATTAACAAGTCATATTTTTTGGCAAAAAGTGTAGTTAGAACACTGTAATGAAATAGTTTCATAACAGAAATAATGCTTTTCGGTAGGTCTGTAAATATTTCCCATATAAGTTTTTCCCATTTTGTGAAAAATAAGATAGAATGTAGGTATCCCCTTTTGAAAAGACACTCCTCAACTCTTGTCGCATGGGGCAGGGTCACTACCGAATGAGCCATCGAGCCAGTCAGATCACTTATATATCCAATGATGATCTCCCGTAAGTGACATCAACAGGCATAATTCTTGTCACACAACTAAATTTCGCTCTCCTTTCGCATTAGTCAAATGACTTAAAAAGTATGAGGGATTTTAATCGTATTTTATCCCGAACCCAGATTTTTCAACCCCAAAAATATAAAATCCGTATATCCCCATAATCTATGGGAGTTACCCTCAAGCTGGCATCATATTCACAGCAGCTTAAACGTCTACTGTCAATTAGACATTTTGTCTTTTAATTATATGCTAGTGATGTATTTAATTCTTTTCGAATGAATATGTTCAATTACTCGGTTATTTATGAAAATATTACTTACCTTATCATATCTGGGACTCAAAACGGATATATCAAACATTTATTATAAGTTTTCATAAAACACAACTCAACTTTATGTTTGCTAAATGGGATTGCAAGAACTTTACTCCTTGGACTCTTCTATCTTTTCGGAGATTGAGGACGTGATCTTATGTACCTACATAAAGAGACCAGAGTAGTCAAATAAGTAATAAATAATTTAAAAATTCAGACCTACTTATTAAAGGAGTTAGGAAACCGCTTAGATGCATATTGTTTGTTATTCATTGTAAGAAATTTCACAAATACTGTTTTTCACGACCATAATTGAAAAAAATATATTATGACACTTTATAATAATTTCAATCAAAATTGGAAATATATATTGTCAGTGGCGGATTTGCAGTCTCGGCCGCCCTAGGCCCCAAGCCATCAGCCACCCCTTTCTCAGTATCCACCATATAGACTACATAATAAAATAACTTTATTGCCAATTTTTATTTAAATACATTTAAAATTTAGGCAAAAAAAATTATGGTACATAAGTGGTTACAACTAGTTATTTGCTCTAACATACTCTGCCAACTTGGCATACGCAATCCAATTTCCTTAAATTAAAATTCCTTAGGTTAAATTATAAACAAAAATAAAAACCGACTTCAAAAAAACCCCGCAAAAAATGTTTATCAAAAAAAACACAAATAAGAACCAGCCTAAATAGCTATTTAAATATCTGAACACTAAAAAGTATAAAATAAATTCATCCGACTGCTTAGATGAAAGTATTAAACTTTAACACGTATTTAAATATTTACAATAATGTTAGTTTTGGAGTCAGTGCCAGCCCGTGTAATTTTATACGATCGTCATCAATTTGGAATTTTGCAATTTTTGTGTTAAAGTTTAATACTTTCATCTAAACAGTCTAATGAATTTATTTCATACTTTTTAGTGTTAAGATATTTAAATAGCTATTTAGGCAGGTTCTTATTTGTGTTTTTTTTTTTGATAAACATTTTTTGCGGAGTTTTTTTGAAGTCGGTTTTTATTTTTGTTAAAAATTTTACTTATTTGTTACTTTTTAGTGAAATTCATGAATAGGTAGATCATTGAAACGAGCTGCTTTAATGAGACAGTGCCGGTCTAATGAGACTAAAGACGAAAAGGTATAACGAGCTTTTAATATTTAAAGAATTATTTAAAACTACTAATCTTCAAGGAGTTATACTTTCCATCATCAGCTAAGCAACATAGTTATAGAAAAATAAATAAGACACTTAACATGCCGGCAAAATTTAAGGGTGGCCCTCGTTTTCATGGAATTCCATCACTAGACCAAGACTTGGTGAAATTGAGATATCTCCAGAATAACACTCGATATGACCCTATAATAATAAAATAATTATCCACGAACTCCTAATCGTTAAGGAGTTATACCTTCCATCATCAGCTCAGCAACATGAGATTATGAATACCAGACGTTAATACTTGAATTATTTTAGAAAATAACTAAAACAGATTGTACGCGCCTATAATACTTGAGGGTTTCCCTCGATTTGCCTAAGATTCCTTTATCAGATCCAGATTTAGTGCCAATGGGACAAACTCAAGGATATACCCTTTCGAATAAAAAATTAACTCTAATAAAAATCGGCTTACAATTTTCGAAGATATCAATATTTATAGAATCATCCACTTATATCTAATCAATAAGGAGTTATACCTTCCATCATCAGCTCACCAACATAAAATGATAAGTACCATGCGTAAACTTGTAAAATCTTAGAAAATGTCTACAACACATTGTACGTGCCTATAAATTTTGAGGATTTCCCTCAATTTTCCTGGGATCCCTTCATCAGATCCTGACTTGGTAGGAATGGGACCATCTCGAGAGTGAACCCTTTTGAATAAAAAAATAATTTTGAAAATCGGTTAACAATTCTCAGAGATATCATTTTTTTTTGTATGTATATATACATACATACAAAAAAAATTGAGACCCTCCTCCTTTTTTTGATGTTTAAAAAAATTTTTATATTTTTAATATCTTCGGACTTATATTAGGTGCAAAATCGGATTTCTCCTCAGGGTCACCTCAGGGTCTAGTGTAGGTGCTAGTCAGACTATTGGGCTCTAAATGAGTTAAATTTCGACTCGCATAGCACCATACAGTGCAGCCCGCTCGCCATATGCCATAATAAGTTTTTTGACACGATTGGGGCCGCCCCTAAATCTGGCCGCCCTAGGCCCGGGCCTACCGGGCCTTAGGGTAAATCCGCCACTGTATATTGTATATAAATAAACACATATTTGTACAAACATAACATCCCGCCCGCTCGCAATATAATTGTTATACCCTTTACAAACATTATAAATAATAATAAAATAATATTGACATTTAATCTCTAATGTTTTCTTGGAATAAATGTTTACCTTTGTAGGGAAAAAAACAAAACGAAAACAAAATTTCACCGTAGACATAAAAGATTTTTTGCGTATCAAATTGCAACGGTTGAATTTGTTTTTATTTAATACAAGACTAGATGCGATGTTACTTTTTCACTACTTTAACTAACTAACTAAACTTCCACTTCCCTTCACTACTTTACACATCTAAATGTACATTCTTTATCAATTACAAATTCTACTTGTTCATTTGTTATTCTTCTATTATGATCACGGATGAGAAAAAAAAGAAGGACTCCACCCCTCTAACTAGACTTCGTGCCTTTCTGATGCTCCACATGACATTTCACTTACAGCACACATAGACAACGATGACGATATTAGTGTCGTGTCGTGTTTAAGTGTGACGTCGTCGTTGTCTATGTGTGCTGTAAGTGAAATGTCATGTGGAGCATCGGAAAGGACGGAAAGGCACAAAGTCTAGTTATAGGAGTGGAGTCCTTCTTTTTTTTCTCGTCCGTGGTTAAGATAGATAAACCTCACGTAATCTTTTACTCCTGTCAACATTTAAGCTATGCTGTTTGATAAAAAATATCGATATAAGTGGTATCTTATTATTTTAAACTTTCAAAATCAATTGAATGATTTACGTGATAAGCCGGTTCTTATTAGCGCAAACATAGTACAGCACTATTTATGAAGTATTTTTGGTAATTTTTGGTGCCGCTGAATACGGCTGATTGTTTTACAATTGCAGATTTGCGGCTAAACGGAATTTCTTCGTGTAATAAACAAGGACCATGGCGTCTTTGGATTTATTGACTCCACATCTGTCCAAAATAAAAATACCTGGCGCTCAACAGCTTATTTATAAAGATGAGTGCGTGTATTCTTTCGACAATCCGGTGAGTTGCAATTTTTTTTATAACCTCTAGTTTGTTTTCTTTTCTCCCTCGAGTGGATATTGTTCATTTGAAAACGAAACCTTAGGACTGTTACTTCTATATTCTTGTTAAAATTCATTGTCACTTCTACATTCTTGTTCAAATATGTTTTCTGATTTAATTCTACCATTGAAAACCAAAGTTTTTCTTCCTACCTGTATCTGCGACAGTTCTTCTCCTATAACACACTACCCTGTCCGTAAATTATGTGTTTAATAGGGATTCTACTGTAGAAATTATCAATGATGGCAGATCATAGATATTTCAGTAGTTATTTTGTATATTGCAATAAAAACAAGACATTTTCCACATTATAATGCAGCTGCTGCTAGCTGGCACACTGCATAACATTCAAGAGCATTTTATTTTATAATTTTGTCCAACATGTTATTCTAATTTCACACATTTTTATTAAGCTAATTATTTTTTTGTCCTCTATAGAATTATCTGAAATTCACAACCTATATCATAATTTTATAACCTATCCTATATTTGAATTATTTGGGTTCTAATGTACAGGTGTATAGAAAAACATTTATAGGAATAGGTGTTTAATAAATTACCATAAGATATACTAGAGGTACATAATAAAAATAATATTTATTACTATTATACTATGTACTTAAATTGGAGTTATTGTATTTTCTTTAAAATATTTTGTATTCATAAAATTTTTTACAGCCTGATACACATTAGCAATAGTGTTAATCAAAGAAGTTTTCATTCCATTTGTAGAATATGAGCATAATATGAGCGACAGAAATGTGTCCAGCATCACCGGAGTCCAAAACAAAATATTATACAGTAGTTCTCGGGTCGCATATGTTTTCTCATTATATTTCTTTGTGTCCATCATGTGTATTTTTGTTAAAATTATTGTTGAGATTGTTATAGGCACAAAATAACTGACTATAGCTAACGAAAACATGTATAACAGTAGTTTGCTGTTTTCAATATAACACACTTTCATGCATCTACTTTCCGACTTTGGCTGCCGATATAATGTGCCACTAGTAACATTAACATGGCCGTAACTGTTGTTTTGTACATTATTTATTATTCCATATAGATTTCTCAACACCAAATCTATTTCTGTAGATTTATTTCTGTATTGTTCATCATCATTATCTTCATGGGCTTCCAAGTAATTTATTGTAGGGACATGTTTCCGAAGTTCCAATGCAAAGTTTGTATAATTACTATCATCATAGCTGTTACATGTTTCATTACTCAAATTGATCATAGCCATACAGGTATCACCTCGGGCCTCGGACATAGGCAAGATCTTCTCATTTACACCCATTGGGTAAATAAATAAACTCATTAAAATAGGTGCCAACCACTGCAATCCTATTATTATCTGAGAAAAATACTTTCTCCAGAAAAGGAATAACTTTCTCACTTTAAGACTCCTCGCGGTAACAGGTTCTTCAATGTCCCGGACTGTGTTCTCATCTTCCTTCTCTTTCATGTCCTGTAGCATGTTGTAATGCAGGTAGTTGTCAATGACTAGACTCAGAAAGCTGTTCACAAAGGACACAACTAACGGTCCATAACTAAGTATAGCCGACCAAATGGTGCATTGTTTGGCTCCTTTACGACTTGTTGATGCTCTCTCATCCATTTCAAACATGTGAACATTCTCAATATTGTACTGATACGCAGCGCGCGCAATGAACGCAACACCGATGCACGTTAGAAGAATATTTTCTGATAACAAAACAGAAGAGAACTTATTCCTTTTAACCACTCTTTTTAAGTTTAATAGACTTAAAGAAAACCCGCACAGTATTAGAAAGGCGCCTAAATACAAGTCGACCGAGTTGAACATTGTCGCGTGTTACCGGCGCCGGCGCAGGAGAGAATGGCAATTATGTGCCCCCATCCTTTGTCGGTTTTGCTTTGGGGTGATATGAACTCTTATCTGCATGCAAATTATGAGGGCGCTTTTTTTTATAACTGTACCCGTGTTTTATGTTTGTATCGTACTGACAATGCAACTTTCGAAAATTGGACTTTATCTTGAGATTTATTGATTTTTTTTGGCGTTTAATTTTCTCTGTAACGGATACTGATTCATCGTTCTACTATGCAAAACCGTTGTTTTCGCCCGCCTATGTACCTACTAAGGTAGCGCCTTACCGATTTAAAATAGAATTATTTCGAGTTTATAATAGTATTAATAGGCTTTATTGTGTCTTCTAAATCTTCATCTGTCTGTCTGTAACTTTATCACGTCTGAACCACTTAACCTATTCTAATGACGGCAAAAGTTTAAACCTTAAGCAAAGTCATAGTAAGTTTTTACTCCGGAAAAAATAATGGATCGCGCAAAAGGCACCATGAAGTTTTTAAAGACCGAAATCAACGCGTGCGCAAAAGTTAGTAAATAAATTAATAATTTTGCATTTTGTTTCGATAAATTTGTTGGAACGAAAAGTCAGGACACAGGATAGGCAAATATATAAACAAATGGAAAAAACCATTTATATTTATTGTTTGTTGCAGGAATCTGAGACCGGTATATATGTGTCGCTCGTGTCTTTTCTCGGCTTCGGCCGCAACTACGTCGAGCAGTACTTCCAGAAGACGGGCAACGCTGTGTTCCTCCACATACATCGAGAGAAGAAGCCTGTAAGTAATATATTCAAAAATACATTAACGCAGTTGAACGCAAGGAGCGCGGGTTCGCTCCTGTGCCGGATCGTATAGCTGTTGATAAAATAGCCATTTATCAATGGATATGAGTGTAACTTCCCTCAAACCAGTTTAAAAAATAATAAATCGCGGTTTAAAAAAAAAATACAAAAAAATACTTTGCTATCAAATTCAAACGGAAATCAAAAAAAAATACGGTGTTTAATTAATTTATTCTAATCTTGGTTATTCCTCTAGCTTTTATCTTTTCCAGCGTTCCCAAATTTGCAACGTAAAGTTTAATTAGCTAGACATCGATTTCTTTCATAACTAAAAAAGCATTTTTTTTTTATTAACTCTTCTTTACACACATTAATAGAATATTTCCACTGGACCGATGTTACCCTCTTTTTCTAAGGATTATCATGAGACCAGTGGTACAAATTATGTAAATTGGTGATGCCTTCTCGGGTGAAATGTGACGCGTCGGTCCAAAGGATACGCTTCAAGTATGTTGGGTCGTCGACATCGGTGTGAAGAAGGAGGCGACAGAAATTCATCCTCCTTTCGTAGTCGCTAATTTCAAGCCTTGCCAACAATCCATTTGTTAACTATTTATGTAAATGTTAATATAAAGACAAAATTTGTACTTAAAATTTTACCATTAATATACATTGTTGAGGATTATGTTGCATCTAAATCGTAAAAATAATGGGTAATTTATTTAATAAAAAGAAATCTAAAGATAACGATAAGTGTGACACGTAAGTATGTCAGTTTGTTCTGACAACTAACCAATGAGGAGGGTGACAAGACCGCACTTTAAAGTTACGCCACCTTTTAGATGTTTTAATTTAAAAAAACCTCATTAGTAAGATTAGGTAATTATTTCAACACGAAATGGCTAGGTAGATGTAGTATGCTAGGCAATACCTAATCTAATACCTAAGTGGTACATAAATAGACTAAAAATAAAATATTATACATAATAACGAAAATACATAACAAAACTTAGAACCCCTCCCGCCCATTGTCACACCATGTCATAGTTCATAGACCCTCCGTCTTTACGTGTGACGTACTTTATGGATGGCCCCTAAGCGTCGATTTGGTTTTCGCTCTTGGTAAATTCGCCGCGCTTCAACGGGGTTACTGTGTGCATCACCATATGCCAACAGCATTTGTATCCCGGGATTTTAAAACGAAAATGCAAAAATAACGAAAAAAAACAGCACGGTCGTGTAAACGGCCAAACAGTCAAACAAAAATAAACAAACAAGTTCCGTGCAGTCAACTCCCGCCGAAGTCAAAGGCTCAAAAAAACGTAAAGAAGAGTAGCATTGCCCTTCCCTGAGCGTAAAAAAAGAAACAAAACATGACGCTGAATTTACGCAATCTCTAATCCTGACAGCATGCAAAGGGACCGTTGCCGTCGTTAGCAGTGTCAGTAGCAACAAACGTTTACAGAATTGGCGGGTAGGTACGACAGTTTATTTTTGTTTATTTTTTCAAAGTTAGCAACTTTTTGAATCCGAATTTAATACCGTTGAAAAGGTGACGGATTAGGGAAGTAACCTAATAGAATAAGTTATTGAAACACCATAGTTTTTTTTATTTCTGGTTGAATTTGATCGCAATTTTTTTTTTGCATTTGTTTTTTAATGCGTAAATTCTTATTTTTTAACCCTGGTTTAAGGGAAGTTTCAACTCATAAAAAAAACTAAAATAATGAAAAATAAATAAATTACGAATGCTTAAAATTAATAATTAGCAAATGACCTCCTTTATGTGCGAATTTGCTATGGCGGGTTCAGTCACCTTGTATAGTTGTGAGGTTCTTTTTACAAGCTTTTATTTAACTTGCAATGTATGTAACTAACTATCTTTGTTCGGGTGGAATCTTGCAAGTTAAATTTGATCCACTTCCCGGTTACCGATTGAGCTGTAATTTTGTATATGTATATGGCATGATGATGCAATGTTATGATGACAGAGAGCTGATCTGATGTTGGAGCTGGAAGGTAACCATAGGAACTCTGTAATAATATGACGTAACCCCGTCCAGTTTGGGCTCGTTTGATTCTTCTTAATGAGTACTTTAAACCTAATCCTAATTGTTTTCACACTTCTATCGGAAATTGTAATCGATCGCGGCTGAACTTGATAATTATTTCATTTTAATAGCCCCCGGTACAATCGTCAAGTAGCACGAAGACTATAAATCGATACCGTAACGTATTCAAGTACGTTCAATGGAAGTTGGAATCTGCTAGTTTCCTGTATGGGCTTTAAAATAATATGAGTTAGTAGTGGGCAGAATGTTAGCTAAACAGTACGGTTACAATATGGACCTAATCATCCAAATGTTTTTTTTTTTCCAACGTTCCTTGAATGCTTCAAGGATTATATTCAAGGATACATTTGAAATTTGGATCCGGGAAAAAAAAAACATTCAAAAACTGATGAAATTATGTTAGCTTGTGTCTTTGTACCTTGGGATTTATTATTGATATCAATAAACTCTCTACAATTACGTATATGAGATATTTTTAAATTTTTCAAACATTAGTAGGTAAGTAAGAACATTGTTGTGCAATTGATAACTGATTGGTAAAATATTTTGTCTTTCTAAAGTATAATTAGTCGGAGTTTTCACTTCACACACATGTAACGAATTAAACACTTTTTTTTGACAATCTGAAGCAAGTAATTTATAAGCTACGCTGTCAAACAAATACCCTTTTCGATAAATTGCCCTACTTATGATCTCAGCCCTTGAAAACATACCAAAACCCGTTAACTCACAGGTACCAGAACCAGAGAAAACAGGCGATGGTCCGGAGAAGAAGATCACGCGGCTGGCCATCGGCGTGGAGGGCGGGTTCGACCCCGAGTGCGGCCGGGCCAAGTTCACCTACACCGACCACTACGCCGTAGTGGTGCTGCCCGGGTTCCACACCTACCCGTGGCCTAATCCTGAGCTGCCTGATGTGGTAAGTTACGAATCTCCAGCTGCATATTGTGGGCCTGTTCAATCAAGGGCACCGGCAGGGGGTGCAAGGGAATACACTTGCACAATCTTGTCAGAAAAGAAAGTACATAAAAACGACTACGCCAACGCCACCACATTGCATTTATCCACATACTATGCTTGTATAATTCTATATTTTATATTGGTTAATAGTATGTGTACATGGCGATGCCAGGATTATTTCCAGGAAGGTGCAAATCATTGAGCTATTATTACTACGTATAGAGAAGCTATGTCAAACAAAAATATTATCACGAAGCATGGACTGAGCGTGTTTCAGCATTTGCAGCACTAGAACTAACAATTGTCGTCTAATTAAGCTATTAAAACACGCAGCGCTAGATCGCTCATAGAGTACATTTTTCTCGCGACCAAAACATCGTAAACGCAGTGAATTTCATGGCGCTTATGCGTGTAAATGCCGTGAACGTAGGCGAGTGTCTAAACGAGTTGTTGCCGATCGGCAACAACGCACGGCGCAAAAAACTTGTTCGCTGTGTCGGTTCCATACGCTAGTAATAATAGTTCAATGGTGCAAATGGCACCCCACTGGAAATCATCCTGGCGGCGCCCATGTGTTCAATGGATCAGAATTTTGATACGATATGGTAGTCAGCTGCACTTATAAATAAATAATAATAATAAATTCTCCAGACTGGCACACCAATTCCCTAGTCCCAAACTAAGCTTATTCTTGTGTTATGGATACTAGGCGAACGGATAGACATACTTAAATACGTTTATAAACATCCATGACTCGAGTACAAATATCCATGTTCATCACACGAAATATTTGCCCCTAGCGGGATTCGAACCCGCGACCCTTGGTTTCGTGGTCAGAGTCTCTGACCACTCGACCAACGGGCCAGTCGAGTCTTATGCACAATGTAAATACAATGACGCACTTAGTGCTTAATTATTCATTTTAGATATTTTTTGCGAAGAAATTTACGCTTATTGTGTGTTCGTATTCTATCGGTTTCATTAGATATGTTCGTTCTCGCGGCAACGATAAAATGTGTGGAGCATAAAAAGTATGGTCAGATTTGGAATTTTGATGTACTTTATATCAAAATTCAATTTAATATCTACTACCTTAAGTTTGACAAGCTCGATGGCGCATTCGGTCGTTGTGGGTTCGATCCCCAACCCGGACAAATATTCGTGTAATGAATACTTGTGTTTGTTCTGTGTCTGTGTGTTAATATTTGTAATACCACTGTTGTTTCTGATATCCGTAACACAAGTGCTTAAGCTACTTACCTCGGAGTCAGATCAATATATGTAATGTGGTCTGATATTATTTTAAAAATAAAAAATAACTAAGTGTGACAAAAATTATTCTTCATTGATAAACCTATCTTATAAAGACCTATTGTCACAGGTAAAAAAATCCGTAGAAGCAGTCATTGCAGCAGAGTCGCCTTTCAAAATTGCCGAGATGGCAGCGTTACAGGGAACATGGGACGGGGAGACCAGAGAAGTGTCTGTGTAAGTAAAGGATCTTAAATACAAAAACTTTTTTATTTAAACAATTATTTTTTCAAATCCTACAGTTAATAATTTTGATGTTCAAACAAATAATATTTCCCATTTTTTTTTTATATCAGATGCAATATTTTTTTATAGCCTGCGCTATCGGATTTTATTGGTTGCACCTTCTGCCGTAGGATGTAGACGTCCAAATCATCACGACTTCTTTTCTTTAGTGTTTTCTCTGGCGACTGCCTACCAGCTGCCATTAGGTGACAATTTGAGTCATCTACTTACCGACTGACTGCCGACTTAGTCAAATACCCATGACACTGCATACCTACTACGGAGATATTTATAAAAGTGTGACGCTTCAGCTAAGGCTTATTCAATACATAAGACCTGGCAAGCTGCTCTGTGTGTTTAAGGTTACGGGCATAGCCATCGTGCCCACAACGGTAGATAGGTAGATTCCACGTCTGAGAGAAATCTTACCGTTTCGTTCCAGCCACGCAGTAAACCTGAAACAATTAGACAACGGCGTGCGCGTGCCGCCCAGCGGCTGGAGGTGCTCCAAGTGCGAGCTGACCAACAACCTGTGGCTGAACCTCACCGACGGCGCCATACTGTGCGGCAGGCGGTACTTCGACGGCACCGGCGGGAACGACCATGCGGTAAGTGTAGAATTATGAATTAAAAGAAAATTGTGCAAACCAACTTTTACGCAGTCCACACTCCCGAGACCCCCCTAGTGCTCGGTGGAGGTGTGGAGCGATACTAAAAATAGGTTCTGTGAGCGCCAAGGGTTTAATAGGAATGGTGGCTAGTACTTCCAATCAACATGTTACCTAATAGTGGTTGGAGTCTGCTTGGACCACGATTACATACCTGCTACTGGGAACTAAGTTCGGCAGTGTTATTGCCTAGATTTCTACCATAAAAAAAAATACTAATGAAATGAGAAATCTGTCGGGGGAATGGGAGCAAAATAGGAAGTAAAGGTCGAGTGTTTTCTTTGTATTTACAAAATCTAACCCCTTTTTTAAAATTCATCTTTATTTACGCCTTTGTAAGTGTATCTCAAACGTCATCGTCCCCAGGTGGAGCACTACCGCGAGACGGGGTACCCGCTGGCGGTGAAGCTGGGCACGATCACGGCGGACGGCAAGGGTGACGTGTACTCGTACGCGGAGGATGACATGGTCGAGGACCCCTTCCTCGCCGACCACCTCAAGCACTTCGGCATCAATGTGCAGCAGCTGCAGAAGGTAAGGCGTCTGTCGACCTCTTAACCGAAGATACACATAATACTATAAAGGAAGAAACAATAAAACTAAAGTTTAACAAGGTCAAACTAACAATTGAAAAAAATGAAAAAATGCTTTATTACTCTCTGAACAATCTTACTTAGACTATACTTATAATCCGAAAGTAGTATGTTGGTACTTAATATTAAACATGAGTTATTTCATATAGAGTTACATAGAGTTATTTCATGAGTTATTTTCTGTCTAAGAAGTGTTGAATGTAACAGGGGATCCCAAACTAGGCTTAGCCTGTATCTTGGGTAACCAAAAACAATTATCTTGACAGTAAAAAAAGCATCAGCAAATACAATACTAAAAACAACATAAAAAGCTAACATTATAGTTAAAGCAATAGAAATAGTGTCAAATTGTGGTGTGTGGAATGTGTGTGTGTGTAGAAATAGTAAGGAAGTAGTAGTATGAGAACGGAATGTTTTAAAATGGTAAGATAGATTCCGAAGCCTGATAATCCAGAGTCTGTAACCACGCAGATAACGTAGCCTTAGCCTGTTTCAATGTAGAAGATTTTATGTCACAGAATTTTAATATACGGTTATATAAAGCTGGGAATGCGTAATTTGAAAATCTTTTTGCAAAACTAGTTGTTACCACTGGAGTTGGAACCCTGAACACACGTCTCTTGAGTAAAATTGAGTAATCTTCACTTTTGAGGATGTTTTCATGTGCAACAAGACACGCTTTAGCAATGTAAAGCTGCCGGACACGAAGAACCTGAGCCTCCAGGTATAAAGCGTCAGTCGAGAATCTAAAAGGTTTCTTGAGCATTATCTTCAGAACTGCCCGTTGAGCTCTTTCTAATAAGATGAAGTGTGTTTTTGCTGCACAGCCCCAAATCCCAATGCAGTAATTTAAAAGAGACTGACAAACAGCCTGGTAAATTGTATGTGATATTGGGGGAATTTATTTAAGATTGGTTGGTTGAATGAGGGAATTACGTGGTTTTTAATAAAAACCCATGTAATTCCCGTCAACACTTTCAAACATAAGGCCAGGGGCTCTATCACTCAATATCAAAAAATATCGTCACCGCGATCTAGGAATTAACGTTTTCTACTTATTTTACGCCATCTATTGACGAGAGAAAGAACTAATAATATGACAAACTTATTAATTTTGTAAAGCCATCTATTGACGAGAGAAAGAACTAATAATATGACATGTATTGAAAAAATAAGTACTTATCATTTATTTATTATACAGACAAGTATAACACAAGACATCTATTTGATTCATTTTATAGATAGTTAGGTAGAAAAGTTTTAACTTATTAATTTTGTAAAGCCATCTATTGACGAGAGAAAGAACTAATAACATAACAAACTTATTAATTTTGCAAAGCTATCTAGAGACGAATAGAAGTACTAATAACTAAAGAAAATAACTACAAACTTATACACTAAGTAATCGCTACTGTGTCAAATACGGGACAACGATTTCAATGCTTTATATAAACATTTCTTTCGCGTAAGGTAGATCCGGTCAAGATAGCTGCGTTTATGACACTTATATAATTGTGTGTCATCTTTGCAGACGGACAAGTCCATGGTGGAACTGGAGCTGGAGCTGAACCAGCGCACGGGCGAGTGGAACACGCTGCAGGAGTCGGGGAGCGACCTGCGGCCGCTGCACGGACCGGCGCTCACCGGCCTCAACAACCTCGGCAACTCATGCTACATGAACAGCGTCGTGCAGGTGCGCACCGTCATACAGTACCTCTGCCTGCTGCATGCGCGACCTGCGGCCGCTGCACGCGCCGCGTCACCGGCCTCAACAACCTCGGCAACTCGTGCTACATGAACAGCGTCGTGCAGGTGCGCACCGTCATACAGTACCTCTGCCTGCTGCATGCGCGACCTGCGGCCAACAACAACCTGTATTAAAAATCATATATTTTTTATTAAAGTTAAACTAAAATATAGAAAGCTTTACATATTTTAACAGGATCAATAGACAAAGCCTAGTCTAAGGTGTAGTTTTACTCACCGTACCGTATTGCGTACACGTTTCATCCGATCAGATACTTAAAGTAATTTATGTTCTTAGGTGATATTCCGCATGCCGGACTTCGTGCGGCGGTACGTTGAGGGTGCTCCAGAAATCTTCGCCACCTTCCCAGAAGACCCGGTGAACAACTTCGATGTCCAAACGTAAGTCAACTAATGTAGATTATATCCTTATTTGGCACGTCTAAAGACTTCGGATACTTTTTATCTCCGAAAAAATTGCAAATCCCATAGGGCATACGGATAGTCTTTGTAACAGACCGATTTCACACGAGTGAAGACGCTGGATAAAGCATCTCTTTATATTTGCTGCTAGTTAGATCATGATGAGGTTTTTCATCCAGCGCAAAGCTGCGTAAGTAGTAAGATGATCGTGTTAATGAGACAAGACGATGATTATAATAATGTTATGTTTTACACAGTGCAAAACTAGGCGTCGGCCTGCTGTCGGGGCGCTACTCGTTCGCCAGCTCGGAGGGCGGCAGCCAGCCGGGCGTGTCGCCGCACATGTACCGCCACCTGGTGGGGCGCGACCACCCCGAGTTCGTCACCAAGCGCCAGCAGGACGCGCACGAGTTCTACCTGCACCTGCTCACGCTCATCGAGGTAACGCCTGCTGTCCAGCGAGGATTTCGTATCGTTTCGAAAGTTAAGATAGATAGAACTAACTGACTATCTAAGGGGCGCTAATGGAGACGTTTCCAAAACTTAATCTGCTTCTGGTGGTGGAAGGCCCATAAACACATACCTACTGACTGGGGGAATTGGCTCGTGAGTTCACCTTGCCATTTACTGTGTAGTCTGGTCCAATATACTTTTGAATGAGGCTGTCGTGCGAAGCCCAGCTACGGTGATGCTGAGCAAGCATCGAGAATTTGTATTTCGTATGACATGGGGGGTCGGCGAGACGTTACTGTCCTGTAAAGCACCAAGGAATTCCTATCCGCCTCGGGAGGAGCAGAACATGTCCCGACTTCTACGGACACAATTGCCATAGCCCTCGTTGATGGAGCCGAGAACTACTCCTGCTACGTCTCCGCTCAGTGCGCAGCTAACACTCCATGTTTGGACAGCGCCACAGCCGGCACAAGGCCAACCCGGCGGACTGCCTCAAGTTCAGCGTGGAGGAGCGCGTGCAGTGCGGCGAGTCGCGCGGCGTGCGCTACACCGCGCGCGCCGAGCACCACCTGCCGCTGCCCGTGGCCGTGCGCGCGGCCGACAACGCGCCCGCCGTGCGCGACTACGAGCGGCGCCGCGCGAGCGCTGAGGCGGCCGGACAGAGGCTGTGAGTGTGCACCCTACGCTACTGCTACAACTATTACTAAACTGCGCTGTTCTGTTAATTGTGAAGTGCCTTTACTTTGCTGCCGTCAGAAGCCTGGGCGAGCCGCCCCATTTGCATCCGTTCAATCCGCCGCTGTATATCACACGCTGTAAATGAAAGTGATCTAACTCAACGTTCCTGTTAATTGAACACAATACTAAATATTTTAGGCTTACAATATGCACTTTTTGAATAGTTTAGGTATGTTGCTCTTAGTCTATATGTCAATGAATAAATTTATAATTACAATAAACATATTCCCTGTAGACAATTGGAGTAAATAATATTTATTGTTTATGCAAATAAAAGTAATCCCGCTCGAAGGACCATACGCAGAATTGCAAATATTACGTTTGTCGCCAGGGACCCGGCCGAGGTGGTGCGGCCCCACATTCCGTTCCAGGCGTGTTTGGACAGCTTCATGAAGGAGGAGACTGTGGAACAATTCTTCAGCAGTGCGCTAAACAAGAAAGTCACCGCAAAGAAGTAAGTACACATAAACATTTAACTGTAGATATTATAAAACCGTTGATTTTAAAACCGAAGCTGACTGAACATGGGTGTGTATATGGGACTACCACCTAGTAGCAACGGCTTGCGGGGCATGTTTTTCTTCAGGACTGGAAGGTTTTTATTAATTTTGCGGCCACAGAACAAAAAACATGTATATCCCTACTCTACGAAATAAAAAGAAACACGAAATGCAAATCCTTGTTACGATATTTTTATTAACGAATATAGATGATATATTAAGGTCAAAAAGGATATAAACACATTTTACCACTTATTTAACATTGATGTAGTTCGTTATTTATTTAGAACAGCGACAGTGTCGGAATCAAGGTAAAAAAAGGCATGCTCCAGTGGTTCGGACATGTGGAAAGAATGGATGATGAAAGATAACAGATATACAATGCGAAAGTGAAAGGATGTAGGAGCCGTGGAAGGCCCAGGCTCACCTTAACAGGAGGTGATGTTAGGAGTCATAAAAACCGTAGAGCTTGTATGAAAAGGATTATGAATGTTGAAGAGGCGAGTGAGGTGTGTAAGGATCGTGCCATATGGCGTTCGGTTCTCTCTGTCTACCCCGCTAGGAAAGTGGCGTGAAGTTTATTTAGTTAGATACATTAATAGTTTAAAATGATAATGTGTTCAGGATAACCCGGCTGGCGACGTTCCCCGACTACTTGTTCATCCAGCTGAAGAAGTTCACCATCAAGGAGGACTGGACGCCGGCCAAGCTCGACGTCGCCGTCGACATGCCCTGGGAGGTCGGTGCAATTTCTTTATTAATTCTTTAGCACAGAACATCGTGTAATGATTCGAGAAATTGTGTAAATAAAATTAATCTCAGCGCAACTCATCACACGCTCTCATCATCATGTACATCTCATTTTTCAATATATTAATCTATATTTTCGTCACAATATTTGCATTTTTATAGACCTCCGTCACATTTGTGTGACCTCGTTCGCTGAGTCTGACGTCATTTCTAATGTGTTTTTTACTTAGCCGGTAAGCTATCTAGCTTACCGCCATCTGGCGGCGAGGGTCACACTGTATTATAATACAAAGAGGAGTTTTTCAAATGGATTCATATGTCCCGAAGATCCACATAAAATATGTCTAGTTTCTGTCTTTTAAAAGCTTTTGGCCTGGATCGCAGGTGTACTAGTACTAGTTTCTGTCGGTTATAAAGTATTGTGGTTGGTCGCAGGTGGAGCTGTCAGCGCTGCGCGGGCGCGGCCTGCAGCCGGGCGAGACGCCGCTACCCGACGCGCCCGACGCGCCCCCGCCCGCGCCCGTCTACAACGAGGCGCTGCTGGCCGAGCTCGTGAGTACACCACCTATGCGCCTGCAGCCGGGCGAGACGCCGCTACCCGACGCGCCCGACGCGCCCCCGCCCGCGCCCGTCTACAACGAGGCGCTGCTGGCCGAGCTCGTGAGTACACCACCTATGCGCCTGCAGCCGGGCGAGACGCCGCTACCCGACGCGCCCGACGCGCCCCCGCCCGCGCCCGTCTACAACGAGGCGCTGCTGGCCGAGCTCGTGAGTACACCACCTATGCGCCTGCAGCCGGGCGAGACGCCGCTACCCGACGCGCCCGACGCGCCCCCGCCCGCGCCCGTCTACAACGAGGCGCTGCTGGCCGAGCTCGTGAGTACACCACCTATGCGCCTGCAGCCGGGCGAGACGCCGCTACCCGACGCGCCCGACGCGCCCCCGCCCGCGCCCGTCTACAACGAGGCGCTGCTGGCCGAGCTCGTGAGTACACCACCTATGCGCCTGCAGCCGGGCGAGACGCCGCTACCCGACGCGCCCGACGCGCCCCCGCCCGCGCCCGTCTACAACGAGGCGCTGCTGGCCGAGCTCGTGAGTACACCACCTATGCGCCTGCAGCCGGGCGAGACGCCGCTACCCGACGCGCCCGACGCGCCCCCCGCCCGCGCCCGTCTACAACGAGGCGCTGCTGGCCGAGCTCGTGAGTACACCACCTATGCGCCTGCAGCCGGGCGAGACGCCGCTACCCCGACGCGCCCGACGCGCCCCCGCCCGCGCCCGTCTACAACGAGGCGCTGCTGGCCGAGCTCGTGAGTACACCACCTATGCGCCTGCAGCCGGGCGAGACGCCGCTACCCGACGCGCCCGACGCGCCCCCGCCCGCGCCCGTCTACAACGAGGCGCTGCTGGCCGAGCTCGTGAGTACACCACCTATGCGCCTGCAGCCGGGCGAGACGCCGCTACCCGACGCGCCCGACGCGCCCCCGCCCGCGCCCGTCTACAACGAGGCGCTGCTGGCCGAGCTCGTGAGTACACCACCTATGCGCCTGCAGCCGGGCGAGACGCCGCTACCCGACGCGCCCGACGCGCCCCCGCCCGCGCCCGTCTACAACGAGGCGCTGCTGGCCGAGCTCGTGAGTACACCACCTATGCGCCGATATAGCTCTTTTGCCTAAATGTTTTAAGGTTGATTTCAACTAGGTCAACATAAATATGTATGCGTGCTGTTTCTGTTAAAATACAATTCAATATTGTCTAACCTGCGCTGATGTGTTACCTCGCATAAATTCGCCTACCAATGTTAAATAATGTGTAATTTTGTATGTATCAAACACTTTATTTCCACAGTAAATTGTCAAATCAGTAGAAGCGAAAATTTTAAAACACCTTTAGCATCTCTTTGCTCTGCTTGACTCTACAACAAAGATTAAAGATAGAGTTTTGTATATTAAGTTCGAATTTCCACCTCCTCTTCCCACTTTTTCTTTGTCTACTGTGCCGCATTGCTGCACGTAGTAAAATACAGCACGTACTCTACGTAGTAAACATAACATGAGTAAGCATACACTAACAGATTGAGAGATATATAAACTGTGATACGACGGTAAATAAATTAGACATCCACCAACTTTCGTCTCATTCCACACTCATTCGCGGTTATATTTAGTGAACTCGACTTGATGGGGTAATTGAGACTTACACCAACTGTTGTCCTAATTACCCCAGTCCCATACACGGTTAAATCTACCAACTGTCACCGATCTCATCGCTACACGAGTCCTGTTGAGACTACTTGATTTGAAACAAAGATGTGTATTTTTGTAGTTAGAAATGGGCTTCCCCGTGGAGGCGTGCAAGAAGGCGCTGTACTACACGAACAACAGCGGCATGGAGGCCGCCTCGCACTGGCTCATGGAGCACATGAGCGACTGGGACTTCGCCAACGAGTTCCAGCCGCCCGGCGCGCCGCCAGGTAACTACTGCGAAATTTTAAGTTCGCTTCGGTCTGGGTTTTATAAAGCTTAGGTTTCGTTTTCGTGAATTTGTTTAGAAAGAGACTAACTATCATTTCCTGTGAACATTTTTAAAAATTGCCTATCCTTTGTTATATTTTAACGTAATCAGTTGAGTAATTTAGAATATTAATGAAGATGTATAACAATGTTTTCTAATAACAAGTCGATACGTCGTAGCAAGCGACTAATGGGTCGGGACTGTGATCGGAAGTATCAATTGTGTTGTCTAGTCACAAGTTCATGTGTGACTATAACAAGCGACTAAGTTAATCGAGACTGTCAGTGCGCATGTGATGAGCCAGCTCGCCACTGGTGTTGTTGAGTATGTCGTGTCTGTGTGCAGCGGCGGGTCGCAGCGCGGCGGCGCCGGCGCCGGCGGACGAGGCGAGCGTGGAGCAGATCATGGGCATGGGGTTCACGCGCGCGCAGGCGGCGCTGGCGCTGGGCGCGGCGGGCGGGGACGTGGGCCGCGCGGTGGACTGGATCTTCAGCCACGCGCACGAGCTGGACGCGCCGCCCGCGCCGCCCGCCGCGCCGCCCGCGCCCGACCGCACGCTCGGCTGCCGCGACGGGCCGGAGAGTGAGTAAAGAACTACCTTGTGTTTGTTCATTTAATAGACAATTTGGACTAAACAGACTTTCTTACATTTTTCCTTTATTTGTTATATTGATTTATAAGATTTCGACTTTTATTTATACTTAAGTACTTATACATAAAAAATAATGTAAAATTTACAATTTTTTTTTAACGATTTGACGTTACCCCCCTCCTTGCTTCGTACTATATAATCTGTTATACATTTATACGTTAGCGTACAGGGTGACATCGCGTTCAGTTTAGTTGGGCGGTCAAAAGGTTAATGCTGCTTCGTACATATCTAAGTTATTGTTTTATAATTGGTCAAACACTAGAGAAATATATAAATGTATTTAAATACATGTATGCAAAAAACATTGTCATCATTGTCCACCTAGATCATAAATTTTGATTGTTTCAGAGTACAAGCTGATCGCGTTCATATCGCACATGGGCACGTCGACGATGGTGGGCCACACGTGTGCCACGTGCTGCACGAGGGCCGGTGGGTTATATTCAACGACAACAAGGTCAGTCGCCTTCAACACCTCTTTATATCGGATTTGAAGCTATCTATCTACTGTAAATATTACTGAAGCACTTGCCGTCCACCAATATTGATGAATTTATGATTTATTTTATTTCACATGTCGCTTATGGAATGTGTAACAATGTTACCTGCTTTATCCAGGGTATCCCTGGTTTGTAATGATTGAACTAGATTTTTGAGAGCGTTTGGCTGCCCTCTTTTAATTTTTTCGTATTAAATAGCAGTTTAACAGTACAAATATAGACGGACAAAAAATAAATGTAGAACTAACTTCTAATTATATTAAAATATTGTATGTTTACTGAATATAAAATAAAAAATCGGTTTTTTGTTTCAGGTTGCTCTCTCAGAAAACCCTCCCAAAGATCTCGGCTATTTATACTTATACGAAAGGCTGTGATGCTGAACACATGTGACATTTGTACCAAAAATCGCTGGCATGATTTAAGGAATAAGAATTTAATGTGCTAGACTGCATAATTATATGTGTAAAATGTTTTAAGAGATTTTGAAATGACTACTTTTTAGGCGATATTTATTTTATAGAAACAAATTTTTAGATTTTCAAATTAGGTTAATGGAAACAAATTGTATTGTCTATTAAAAGTGGTTATTTTGCATGTATGAGTCAATGCATTTATGTTTGCAGTTTATTATTTTTTGTACATTTTTTAACAGACTAAAAAGTGCAATTGTTGTTTGTCACAATTACAGTAATATTAAATTGTAATAAATCGAATTAACATAGTGTGTCTGTGAACTGTGTATTTCGTAAATGTGTTTTTACTGTGCTTTCTCTCGGCATATCAGTGCTGTAATTACAGGCAATATTATGTAGTAAACGAATTAGGCGTCTTGAACTGTTGTTGTGTTGCCAGGAGTAACGTTCATTTGTTACCACCCGCGTTGCGTGAGGTGCTTGCCGTGCAATACACGGATATTAAAAAAATAAACAACGAAAAGTAATAAAAAATATTACAACATCATGTTTTCTTTCATTTTAATATACCTAACTGAATGAAGTGCGAATATTATTTGCACCAAATATAAACATTTGTACCAAGAAGACCCCTGCCAGGATAATTCGAATTATGAATTTTGTGTGATTGCATTTGTGATAATCTACAACTCATGTATACAAAAAGAGATTATGGTAATAGATATCATTTAGAATTCTTATTAAAAAAACAATCTATTTAAATCTACAGCATTTAATTTATTTAGGTAATGATAAGTATTTACAACTAATCTCCAAATTGCCTATCGCTTAAATTTTTCACTTTGGTCGGGGATCCTCTTCATGAATATTGTCTTCTCATCAAAGTATGTGTTGAACTTTTTATAATCCCTCCTCTTTGTAGGATCTTTTTGACAGTATGCTGGAGTCATGTTTATCATAAGGCCTAAAAAAATATATAAACACATTTTACCATTTATTTAACATTTATGTAGTTATTTATTTAGAACAGCGACAGCGTCGGAATCAAGGTAAAAAGAGGCAAGACATACAATGTGAAAGTAGTAGCATGTAGGAGCCGCGGAAGGCCCAGGCTCACCTACCACGGCCAGATTGGTAGTGTATTAAGAGAAGATGATGTTTGGAGTCATAAAAACTGTAGAGCTTGTATGAACAGGATCATGGATATTAAAGAGGCGAGTGAGATGTGTAAGGATCGTTCGGTTCTTTCTGCCTACCCCACTAGGGAAGTGGTGTGAAGTTTAGTTAGTTAGTTTATTTAGAAGCCAAGACCATGTTAAACCAATCATTAACAACCTCTTCTGCTAATAATCTTTGAATAATGCAGATAAGTAGTTGTGATTTGTTCAGTCATTGAATTAGTGAGAAATTCAAACATGACTATATCCATTTCACATAAGATGAGTTCCGTGACACTTTGACTTTGACGTTATTAGTTATGCGTCCATGAGACACTTTCGATTTTTTTTTTTCGAATCAATAAAAAATTTTAGGACTTTATTTTTTTGTTTTCTTTAAAATTCTGATTGAAATGAAAATTTATTAAAACTGCTAGTGAATGGTATTATCACGTAAATAATATGCAGATGTCTTATGCGCGCACAATTTGAATACTCAGAATAAATACAATAAGGATGTTTTGGTTTTGTAAGTGTCTTTGTGTTGTCACTGGGTTCGGAACATTCTTTGGATTAAAATTTAAGCGTATGAAAAATCTTTAGTAAAATATTCTAACTCTATGACAAAATGCCCGCCATATAGATTAATAATGTGATGTGAATAGTAGTGTCAATCTCTATTAATAAACCTTCTGATAGTATGCAATTCATACAATATTTTTACTAAATTAAAATTAGTACATAGATATATCTGGGACAACTTATTGCATTTAATGACCAGCTAGAACAAGAAATAGACAGAAGATTAGCAAATGCTTGGAAGAGGTATTGGTCCTTAAAAGATATTATGAAGGGCAATTTATACCCTATAAAAATAAAAAGGAAAGTATTTAATTCTTGTATACTACCAATACAGGGCCATCCATAAACTATGTCACACATAAAGGGGGACGGAGGGGGTCTACAATGTGTGACATAGTGTGACAAGGGGTGGGAGGGGTCCTAAGTTTCGTGACATCATGTTTTAAAATCTAATATATCATAATATTTCTGGAAGTAAAATTGCAAAACATGTGACGTCACACTAGGGAGGGGGGAGTCCCACAAATGTGACCAGCTGTGACAAGGACGGGGGGGGAGTCAAAAAATCATGAAATTCGTCTGACGTACTTTATGGATGGCCCCTACTAACATATGGGAGTGAAACATGGGCTACAACCATAAAATTGCAACAAAAAATCAGAACATGTCAGAGGAGTATGTAACGTAGCATCATGGGCTACACAAAATGGGACAAGATGTATGCAACAAAAATAAGGAAAACTACAAAACTTAAAGATGTCACAGTTAAGAACAAACAGCTAAAATGGCGTTGGGCAGGACACATGATAAGGGAACAAACAAACAAACAATACAAAAAGAAAGAAAGGAAGACCAAAGAAAAGATGGGCGGACAACCTTGTGAAAACTGCCGGTGCGCTATGGACAAGAATCGCCAAGGATAGGTCAGCTTGGAAAATGTTGGAGGAGGCCTACGTGTCAACGGACACGCTGATCGGAACTGATGTGAATGAAAAATAACTTTGTAAATAGACTTTAAGTTGTCAGCAATAAAGGCTTATTATTATTATTATATAAATTAGTAATAAATTTTAGAACAATATTGATAAATCATGTTTAGACTAATTAATGGAGACTAATTATAATTTTTTACAATCATGTTAGCATAAAAAGTTGTTAACTTTAGTATAAAGTTAAATATGTTTGAAACTGAATATATTGATTCGTAGAAAGTATGATTCATGAAAAGGGGTATGAACACCTATCACAGGAATTATCTTAGGTGAAACAGAGTATAGTGATACTAACTAAAATTTACTTTTTTAACACATACTCATTTCAATAATTTTTATTCAAATTAAGACCAAGCTAAGCTAGGGACACGGTCTGAAGAATAGTATTACAGTCATTATTGTGCAAATTCACCAAAAAATCTTACCAGCTTTTTGCGCCATTGAGACTAACTTCCCAATTTTCTTTTGCTGACGACGGCACAAGCCTGTGACTCGCCTAGGAAGCATGCACCCATCAGACCTAAGGAACTGGCTGAGTATAAGCACGTCTGTGTGTTTCACATCCAGTCCCAGGGCGCACATATAGCAAGGTTGCTTTTCAGAGCCATCTTCACACACTGATGTATTAGACACTGGCGGTAGATTCAATTTCTCAGCTCTAACAAGAAGTTCTGTTCGCGGCGACGGCGCTGTTACTCCTTCAAAGACAATAGTGGACCCTTGTTTGTGCTCCCGTACTAAAATTAACAATGAAGAATATTATGACCTAGCTTTGAGGTTATATAAGAAATATGCGAAATTATATATTGCAATTAATAGAGTACATACTTTCTTTGATATTTAACGGCTTGGAAGTGCCAATGGAACGAATAGATGTAGAAATTATTGAATTCTTTAGTGATACAAATCTCGACCGAACTAACCCCGCCATGTTTTTATTTATTGACAGCTAAAGATAGATAGATAGATAGTCGTCTGTCAACTGCGTTTCGTTCCCTCTTCTCTTTGAATCGTTTGTAGTAGAAAATTCATTAATATACTGGCAACATTTTAGATTGATCTACTTTGGGATGTAACCTTGACATTTCTCTTTCCGGCGAAGATATTGAAGGCGCATTTTTTAAATTGTAAAGTTTCCTTTATTCGTAAAAATACTTGATTTCAAGAATAAGAAGTCGGTTGAAAAGTAAAAATCTCGCATATGCCGATTAACATATACGAAAATATGTATCAATAAAGAATAAGCAAAAGGTTTGAGTCAAGATCTAATAATAGTCAAAGTGGCAGCTTTGACCTCCGACTTAGAAGGTTTGTAATTAAATGTGTGTTCAAGTAACGTATTCTGCAATACATAGGCGGTAGAATATTTTTCTTGTATTATTATGACTATTCATGAGTGCTTTTGTGGAGCCTACATGAATATAGATATTTCTATTTCTTCTATTTCATATAAAAGTTGATGTTCTATTCAGGAGATAGATTGCCTGTTTGGGTCTAGTCATATTTAAGTTATAAAATAAAAACTTACATTGATGATAAATGTTTATTTATTAAGCCATTTATGACACAGAAGAATTTAAAATATTAAAGGTGTTTACTAAAAATTAACATTACAATTTATGAAGATAAAATATTGAAACATCAATAAGTAGTACATTGTAAAATTTTCTGGTAGTCGCACTCCAGCAAATTATATAACGTGGCATATAATTATTTGTAATAAAAATAGACTGCTACGCAGTTAACAGTATGTTCATATTAACGTGTAAGTATATAAATATTGTTATACAAATATATATTTCATACCAAAAGTATTATAAAAGCTTTTGTATGAAAATTACACAATTTTCTTAGAAGGCTTACAATATTAACAATTTATCGTGAACAACAATAAATACTTTTTCTGATGCTACATGTGTTTTGGCTGTAATAATGACAAAGGCCTTTAACGGACGGTAAAGCGAAGCATGTCGTATTTTTCGAACCAAAAATGCATTTAAAATGCAAATAAAGATGAAATAAAAATCTTAAAACTAAACTTATCTACATTGTACGATAATATACATTTATATTTTATACGAGACGAAAATGAGATTGCGTTTTTGTGACTTACATACCTAGTCATATAACCGCTGAGGTATGTAAACCATGCAAAAATGCTTACATCAAAACTTAAAATTATGTGTTAATAATAAAGAAATTGTTCGCAATAGTATACTCTCAATAACGATACTTAATTAAAAATTTATACAATTAATTGTACCATATAAAAAAACAAACTTATAGACAATGTGCAAGTTTAATTATGTATAAACAGAGATGAATAAGGATGCCCAGAAACTAACACATGACAAAATAGAAACGTCTGAAAATTTACCATTTTATTGTTGTTATTACTCACTGTAAGTAATATTGATCATCAATATTTTCTATTTAATTATTAAACAAAAGCATCTAAAACGTTTAGACTATATATTTCAGGTAAGCATGTTACCGTACCTATTTAGATACAAAGTGCATTTTGAAACGAGATGAAAATGGCACATTCTAGATCATTTTAATACCTAGATTTATGTTAATATCAAATTAAGTTGCTTTAAACAAAATGCACTAGATCAGCAATAATTTATTTATAAGTTTTTAATTAATTCAAACAAAATGTATGTTGAGTCCAACATCAAAAATTAAGTCGTTTCAGTTCTTGTGTAAACTTAAAAGATTTTCGCTCAATAGGTTAAAACAAAATTTTTGACATTTACCTAAAGGATACAGCCAAAAAAAGGCGTTTTGTAAAGGTTTTCATAGCATAAACAAACAATTGTTTTTTTTTTGGGGGCTGAAAGTGGAGTAGTTAAGGCATCAGTTAGTTTCTGCATATTCCTGCGTGCGTGGTGATGTGTGATGGTCTACTTGGGAATGGTGGCGAGCCCCTTGCTGAGGAGTCCCGCAGCTCCCTGCGCGCCATCATGGGCCGCGGTGGACAGGTTTGTCACCAACTACAAAACAGAGCAATTTAATTAATTGAGTAAAATATCATGGGCTTAATTTTTGTAGATCATCGTAGAAGCAATATGAAGAGAAATGTTATGCGAAAAAGACTCGACTAAGTAAACAGTGATGTAGAATCTAAATGAGTAAGTATCTTTATTAAAGAGCGCTTCTCATCTCCCATAGGTATATTGTAGTGGAGCTATTTATAATATTTCCTTGTCAATGTTCATGTCCACGTAGGTCAAGGTTCCATTTATAGATACCGCTGATAGGGTAAATGGTGCGCTACGTGTCGAATACAAGGCAATAGTTTCATAGGTAAAGCAGGACAAAAACGGGAATTGGCCGTCATTTACGCCTTGATATTTCTCTTGACTTAACAAAATAAACGGAATTTATCTCCTAGAATTAGTAATTGTTCAAAAAAAAGACCGTCTTCGGCCATAACCAGGCCCTTAGGCACACAAGATTAAGGTGCCTCAAATTTTATAAAACAAAAATTTGTGTAGTATAGATAGGCGAAAAAGACCTACGTGGTTTTTCTGCGGCATATGTGAATGGAGGCCGCGTGTAAAAGGTTTAGGGGCCTCGGCTAAATGGGGGCCAGTGTGAATATGGGCCCGTGTGAAAAGGGGCCTTCTATGGTAACGACGGTGCTGGTCTAATCGTTTCCACTTACCGCGTCCCTCTTGTCGCTCAAGTACTTGTCAGCGTTCTTGAGCTTGGCGTCAACGACGTGGCTGGCGTTCTTAATGCCCTCGTCAGCAGCGCCCTCCACCCGCTTCAACGTGCTGTCTACAGCGGTGTTGACGGCGCTAGCTGCGTCAGATGCCGCCTTCTCGGCCGCCTTCTTGGACTCCTCTACTGCCGCGTCTATACAATCATAGGTAAGCACTTGCATGTTAGTTTCAGAGATTACGAGCTAGAGGGTATAAGAATTTATGGTGACATCTTCAGATCGAAACATGTAAGTCTCTAGTGGTCTAGAGTCCTCTCTACCAGTGACATAGACTCCTCTCCACCAATAAAGGCTTCTATGTTACATATTTACTTAAGTATATTTTCAAGTCCCATGTTGGTCAGGGACTTAAAAATAATGTGCCAACTGTGGTTCTTGCCTAGCATGTCGTAAAAGGCGACTAATGGTATATCGGGTTTTGGGTATGTAGGTATGTGTAGGCAACAAGCTAGCCACTTGTCACTACTTTTTCACAATTTTCCATCTGGCTCAACCCAGTTTTATTTTTGGCTGAATGTGGTTAGAAAAAAGGGGCCTGCTGCCTTTGACTCTGCCTACCCCTTCGGGGATTATGGGCGTGATGTTATGTATGTATGTATGTATATTTTAAGGAATTTAACAGAAGCGTTTTTTTTTCCTTTCAGAAATTTGTATACCCCATTCCCATTTTTCTGATTCCTAGGCTGATGACGCTACTTTGCTAGGCTCACTCTTGATTATAAATAAAGTGCGGCAAATAAGTAGCCTTCTAATCATAGAAATTAAAAGAGTTGTTAACTGGCCCCTACCTACTTATAAATATTTAACTCAACATTTGTGTATTTGCAAATAAATTTCAAAATGCCTTTCTCCATGACTCACCACGACTGCGCCAAATTCGACCCATAGCTATGCAACTTATAAAGTAGCTATTAACCCAGAACATATTTAATATGCAGTAATTGCTGCCATTTCCGATGATATTTTATTTAATAGTCCCACATGTGCGTCCCAATTCGAGTATTGCCACTTCTGTGTCGCAATGCCGTTACGATTATGTTGCACGGCCTACTGCAAGCCCATTTAATGCAATATCACTTATTGTACAGCTGTTTTTGAAAGGCGATTGCCCTTAGCCTGACCTGACCTTTGCATTTAGTAAAGGTTTCTAGATGTAAGTTGGAATTTTGACGGCATTTCTTTTGTCGCCTTTTTGTACTTTGTCCTTCGTTTATTGATGGGTAAGAAAAGTTGAACAAATATTTTCACAAGCATCTAGTTGTACTTTTATTACTGCTACGAACCGTTTAGTAAACAGAATTCTAGCTCCAATTGGTACTTTGGTATGCCACACGTCCAATCAGAAGGTTGTTATTAGGTAACATGGCTTTATTTCATAATAAATCGCAGATGATTTACTGTCATAAAACATACCCTCCAAATAAATGATCACACTTCGTAATTAAAAAAAAAAACTATATCTAGTTATTTTTAAGATTTCTTTAGTTAACTATCAGTAGATAAGTAATTTTATAATTTTGCCGTCTTTAAACAATATTGCCCAGGGCTAACTGCACCCACCACCCCAGTCACGCTAAGCAATGGTAGGCGTATTACTTTACAGTATCTTCAGGGTTTGAGGTAGGTATATGTTATTCTTACTAGCTGTCCTCTTAGCTTCTTCCTTAGCGGCTTCCGCGGCCTTCAGCGCCTGCGCCTTAGCGTCCTCTGCAGCCTTCTTCGTCGTATCGACGGTGCTGTGGATGGCATCTGTCCAACAAAAACAGGAAATTAACTTAATACATTAGCTGCTCAAAACGTTAGGTTCGACACACTTTGCTAAGCCGGGCCAAACTTGTGGAAAAGTTATTTTGAATTTAATGTTATTTGCGGAACACTAGCCAATTGCTTAAGGGAATACCTAGTACATTCGGACTCAAACAAACGTCTGATCCTTGTACAGGTTAACTGGGATATTTTTAGAAACTAGTGCACTCACTAATTGTATCGGTGTATTACATTAGAGCTAAGCACAACGCAAATCCTATATTAGGTTGTTTGATTACATCACAGAAATCTAAATAATTCAATAACATTGGCGCAATCACCTCATACTTATTGTCAACTGACTATGCACCTAAAAGTTATAAATTCGCCTGAAATGCTACAATCGTCTGAAGTTCGTGATATTCCGGAATGATAGCGGGTAATAACTTCAAATCACCATTATGGCGTCCTCATAACGTATACAAAAGACTTGTATCGAATTATTATTTAGATTTCTAAGCATTACCTATATATTATTCTAACTTGTAACACGTCAAACGGTCTTAGGCATCACGATAGTTAGGTTTTGGGTAAAAGGCTTGAAACCAGAAGGTTTTCACAAACTTTACCGGTCGAATCTTCAGCAGCTGTTTTAGAGCCGTTGAGGGCGACTTGTGCCCAGCTTTTACCAGAGTCGAATTTGTTTTCAATCAGGCCTACAAATTACCATAACTTGAAATTGACGCAAAATAAACATATTAATTTTATAGCTAGTACACACTCACACTAGTATTCACACGCAAAACTCAAATCTTGAGTTAAATTGGGACGTTAAATTGAAATAAAACAACTATTCAACTAATTGTGTTAAATCGCCGTTCCTCAATATCTCAAGGTTTTTAGAATCTACTCGAAATTAACATTAGCGTTACACGTAGCGTATATATTGGAGCGTAGATATAACATTATATATTGGAGTTAGGTATATTCATAAAAAAATCGACTTTGTGCTTAAATCATTTTGAGTAGAGATATCGTTGAGTATCAAGGTGACCTTAAGAATAAGTCTCAGAATAACAGTGTCAGTTACCTCTTAAATCCGCAACGATGCTCTTTATTCCCTAATTGACCAGGCGCCGCGTTGCTATACTAAACTATTTATCTTAGTATACACAATAGCATGTGTTAATAAGCCGAGAAACACAAAACGATTCGTCAAGATGTTATCTAAGCTGAAACTTACTTTCTGTACTCTCTGCAGTCTCCTGGACCTCGTCAGAGACATTCTCCAAGGATTCTGTCGTGCTAAACATTGTGCTTGTTACTGTATCTACGGAAAGAGTTAGTGAAATAATTAAGACAAGAAAAGAAAAGGATAGAAAGCCACATGCAACCCAAGACAGCAAGCTTTATTTGTGCAAACATTCTGCTCTAAGATAAATGTTTAAAAAGATAAGCAGTGAAATCAGTAAGTTAGTAAGATTTTCTTCACGCAAACTTAACATAGGTCCAAAAGATATTTACTGTAATAAACTTAAAAAAGTTTTGATTATGCAATAGGTATATTCTACGCCAACATGACTTCTACAATCCCATTTTATTATAATGGAATGGAATACAACCTTCATTAAAGTAATAATAATGAAATATGTAATTATCGCGTGCTCTAGCATGAAGGTCGATTTGATTTTATGGTTCTTAATTCAACAGTTAATGAGAAACCTTCCTAAAAAGGTCCTGAGGTTTCTGCGCAAGATAACTGTGTTAATTCGATGAATTTCAACCAAAAGAGACCACCACGTGACTGCACAAGCAATGAAATCTACCGCCCTCAATACCTTTGGCTGAGCCAATTAAATGACTCCCTTTATCAACAGCTGCTGCGGCTACATTCTTCGTCACATCAATGGTGCTTGCGACTGTATCTACGAATGGATGACGAGTTGTAAGATAGAACGGACAAAACAAAACAAAACAAAAAATCTAAAAATAATTCGCTAAGATACCTTTGGCCGATCCTACAAGAGCAGAGCCTTTGTCTACAGCAGACGCAGCTACGTTTTTGGTCGTGTCTACAGTAGCTGATACAGTATTCGCTACGGTGTCTACAAATAAAAGAAGCCATAAATAAAAAGGAAAAATAATATACGTAATAAAACGCACGACAACTATTGACTTATGTTACGGATGTATCTGTAAAATGTACATCTAAATTACACCCCGGTTTAGCAAGTAAAAATATCATAATAATTACGAGAGCGTGGTGGTAAATTCGCATGTAATTAGGATATAACCCTTGTAGCTTATGTAGCTCATATATGCAACATAACTCAGTAACTGTCGATGATAAGTATGTGTATGTTATATACCTTTGGCTGACCCTACAAGACTTGCGCCTTTATCTACCGCTGATGCAGTGAAATTCTTTGTTGTGTCTACAGTGGCTGATACTGTGTTTGCTACCGTGTCTACAAGAAAAAAAGGCAGTGAAATAAAAAAAAACAAGAAACTAAGTAATTAATGGTTTTTGTTTCTAATAAGTACCTTTAGCAGATCCTACTAACGTTACGCCCTTGTCAACAGCTGACGCTGTAAAATTCTTGGTTGTGTCTACTGTGGCCGATACTGTGTTAGCAACTGTGTCTACAATGAAACGTGAATGATGAGCATAATTGTTGATTCAATCAGTGATTTATGTATAATGTAAGGCATCTCTAATACCTTTAGCAGAGCCTACAAATGTAACACCCTTGTCAACAGCTGACGCTGCAACATTCTTGGTCGTGTCTACTGTGGCCGATACTGTGTTAGCGACTGTGTCTACAATGAAACGTGAATGATGAGCATAATTGTTGATTCAATCACGATTTAAGTGATTTATTTATAATGTAAGGAATCTCTAATACCTTTAGCAGAGCCTACAAATGTAACACCCTTGTCAACAGCTGACGCTGCAACATTCTTGGTCGTGTCTACTGTGGCCGATACTGTGTTAGCGACTGTGTCTATAATGAAACGTGAATGATGAGCATAATTGTTGATTCAATCACGATTTAAGTGATTTATTTATAATGTAAGGAATCTCTAATACCTTTAGCAGAGCCTACAAATGTAACACCCTTGTCAACAGCTGACGCTGCAACATTCTTGGTCGTGTCTACTGTGGCCGATACTGTGTTAGCGACTGTGTCTACAATGAAACGTGAATGATGAGCATAATTGTTGATTCAATCACGATTTAAGTGATTTATTTATAATGTAAGGAATCTCTAATACCTTTAGCAGAGCCTACAAATGTAACACCCTTGTCAACAGCTGACGCTGCAACATTCTTGGTCGTGTCTACTGTGGCCGATACTGTGTTAGCGACTGTGTCTATAATGAAACGTGAATGATGAGCATAATTATTGATTCAATCAGTGATTTATGTATAATGTAAGGCATCTCTAATACCTTTAGCAGAGCCTACAAATGTAACACCCTTGTCAACAGCTGACGCTGCAACATTCTTGGTCGTGTCTACTGTGGCTGATACTGTGTTAGCGACTGTGTCTACAATGAAATGTTTATGATAAATAAAACCAAAACTATGTTTTTATTTATAAATGTTTTTTTTTACTTTATATACCTTTAGCTGAGCCTACAAACGTAACGCCTTTATCAACTGCAGAGGCTGCAACATTTTTAGTCGTGTCTACTGTGTTTGCTACTGTGTCTACAATTAACAAGATGATGGTGAACAAAAATCAAGTAGGTAACTAAAAATCAAGACCAGGTATTTCACATTAAATTGCTTCAGTATTTGACGCAATTTAATGTGAAATACCTGGTCTTGATTATGGTATAATTTCAATTCTAAAAGACACTCACTAGAGGCAGGGTTTCCAAAGTGGAGTAAGTACACAGAATTTGCCAGTTGATCAAGGTTCAGGATAACGTATTTGAAATTTCATAGGCTAACTGGCCACATTAACAGTAAATTCTCGAATCCTTGACCTTTAAGAAACCCTACCCTAGAGCGCGACAATGAAAGGTTTTATTTATCGATCAGTAATTCAATTACATACACTCGAATTTTAAGCAATGACGTCAAAACCAAAGCTCAAAGTCTAACAATTACCTTTAGCGGTGCCTACAAGTGTGACGCCCTTGTCTACGGCAGACGCGGCTGCATTCTTAGTCGTGTCTACCGCTGAGGCGGCCAAGTTCTTAGTCGTGTCTACAGTGGCTGATACAGTACTTGCTACGGTGTCTACAATTAAAATAAGCTTGTGTATATGCGAAATCGTGTAAACAATAAACTAAATTAAATTTGCAAGAATCATAGTACCTTTGGCAGTTCCAACTAAATTTACGCTCTTATCTACAGCTGATGCTGTGAAATTCTTAGTTGTGTCAACAGTGGCTGAAACTGTGTTCGCTACGGTGTCTAAAATGAAGCAAACATAAATACTTAAATACGGAAACAAAAAGCCTGCAAATATATTATACAACAGATGATTGTACCTTTAGCCGTGCCTACAAGGGACACGCTTTTATCTACGGCTGATGCAGCCATAGTCTTGGTTGTGTCTACAGTAGCAGATACTGTGTTTGCTACGTTGTCTACAATGACAATTTACAGTGAATAAAAACAGAAGATAAACCATAATATTACAAATTAAGTATGTGTTGTAATAGATAATATGTATACCTTTAGCAGCACCTACAAGATTCACTCCCTTATCTACAGCAGATGCTGTGAAATTCTTGGTCGTGTCTACAGTGGCTGATACGGTATTGGCTACTGTGTCTACAATAAATAATAATAAAAATAAATATATGACATCAAAATAAATAAACGAAAGAATGAAATCTATGCTTCGATGTCTACCTTTGGCAGAGCCCACTAATGTCACTCCTTTGTCTACTGCGGATGCAGCTACATTTTTGGTTGTGTCTACCGCTGAGGCGGCCAAATTCTTAGTCGTGTCTACAGTGGCTGATACAGAGCTTGCTACAGTATCTACAAATAATAAGCAAGTGAACAAAGGACAACGTATGAAGACATAATGAAAAAAGTGTCTAAAATGGAAATGAAAATAAGGAAAACGAACAAAAAGCTAAAAATGAATATATACGTCGAACAAATATCTAATAAAAAAACTTTTAAAATACTATTTGAAAAATAGCTGAACTTTTTATAGTTGTTATATTAATAGCTCTTTCAAAATTTTTACTCATTGCCCGAAATTATATAGCATCGATATGAGAAAAATATGCAAAAAGTAACGGGCGCTTAAATTAGCTATTCTTAAGATAGTGTTGATAAACTTATGCTCTTTTGTAATAAAGTTTCTAATTTGTCTAATACCTTTAGCAGCACCGATTATGTTTGCGCCTTTATCTACCGCTGATGCAGTGAGATTTTTAGTTGTGTCTACAGTGGCTGAGACTGTGTGTGCTACAGTGTCTATAATGAACGAATAATGGTTAAAGTACAACAAAAAAGCTGGAAAATTAAAGAAAAAAAAACTGACTGAAAAATTAAATATGCTACACAGCTTATTTAATTTTTGATGATGAAAGAAAGATGATGTGTCGTAAATACACATTTACGACACATCATCTTCCTACTGATGCCATTCTTAGTTATTAAATGTGTGGGTTTCCTTACAATGTTTTCCCTCACTGTCAACGTTGTACTTAAAGGTACGTATGCTTTGTTTTGGACACACCTCCGCATACAAGCAGCGCGTCCTTACCCATTGATTTACCATTTTTTTTTATTTGTAGGTACATGAAAATGTTTGTTTAAATATTACGGTCAAAGGGTCAAATTCAGTAATTTAGTTCTAATACCTTTGGCGGTGCCTACAAGTGTGACGCCCTTGTCTACGGCAGACGCGGCTACATTCTTAGTCGTGTCTACCGCTGAGGCGGCCAAGTTCTTAGTCGTGTCTACAGTGGCTGATACAGAGCTTGCTACAGTATCTACAAATAATAAGCAAGTGAACAAAGGACAACGTATGAAGACACAATGAAGAAAAAAGTGTCAGCGCAATATAGGTCAGTTGACTAAAGCTGACACGTAATACATTCTTAAAACGCATTAAGAAAATCGATCTGTTTTTGTCGTACGAGGCTTAGCCGAGATTGCTAATGTTTTGTTTTTAGTACTATTACGCAACTCAACAAGTTTGGCCTCGTCTGCCAGTCTATCTTGATTTGAGATAAATAGTTTACTTTTATGCATAACAAATTTCCTGCATAACAAAGTTGCATAGAGTGAGTAATGTCAACGTTTCAGCTTTAATTAACTGACGTTATAAACTTAAAAAAATTTGCCGCTTAATTTCTAGATGCGTCTACCATAATAATTTTGATAATTAACGAACCTAACTGCAGATGAACCAATCAGCTAAGCAGTCCGTTTATTTTGGAGATGTACTATAATTTAGCTACCGTTTCCATATGCAAAGATTAAAATATGTTCATATATAATTCTGTCATCACGTTAATAGACTAGAACACACAAATCTGCCTAAATTAATTAATTCACTATCGTAAATAAGTTATACTTATAAGCTAATTTGCATAATTAGTTACGTTATACATAAAAATAAGATTTATTAATTTGTTGTTCATTGTATAATGTTAATTTTATTTTCGATATCTATTTCAATCTATAACTAGTTATTGGGTCATCTGATTGGAAATTTTACGTTTAACATTATAATACTATTGCACACTACAACTAGTTGACGTTAGCTAATGTTTTGAATATGAACTGATTAAAAATGATAACAGTTAGTATGCCAATGTTACCTTTAGCGCTGGTGGCATAGCTTTTCCCTGTCTCCACAGTGGAACTGACAACGTTTTTCGTTGTGTCTACAGTGCTTTGAAGAGTACTTTGTACGGTTTCTACAAAAATTATAAAACCAAGTAAAATAACAAAAACACAAACGATAACAAATGCAAACGCTATGTGACAGCTATTTACCTTTAGCCGAGTCCACATATGATTTTCCTACTTCAACCGTATTTTGTGCTGCTGCCTTTGTACTGTCTACTGTGCTCGCTACCGTATCTAATGAATATTAGGAGGATAATAAATAAAAATATGTAAATAATGAATCAGAAAATAAACAAAACGAAACATGTAACGAAATGAAACACAACAAACGAAGCAGTCCTACCTTTAGCACTAGCATAGTACGACTTGCCGACATCGTAAGCCGAATACGCCGCGGTCTTGGAAGCGTCCAGTGCCATTTGCATTGAGCTTTGTGCTGTATCTAAAGCATTTAATAGCATTGTACTAAAAATTATCTACACTAATGATAATTATTAGGCGAAACCACATAAATTGTTAATCACTGTACAAGTGATGATAAGGAACACATATTTCAAACGATGCATGTACCTTTCGCACCGTCTACAAATGATTTGCCAGTATCGGCGGCAGACTGAGCTGCAGTCTTTGTGCCTTCAACTGTGCTGTTAACTGCATTTGCAGTTGTATCTATAATTTTAAAATAAACATATAATAATGCAAGGCTCTAATTAATCGGATTTGTGATTTTTTCAATAAAAATTACCTCTTGCTGAAGTGGCGTACGATTTACCAGTTTCGACTGCGGATTGTGCTACCTTTTGTGTCGTATCTACTGTGCTCTGAATGGTATTCTGAACGGTATCTACAAAATGACATATACAATTTTATATGCTTGGCAAATTTCATTTAATTCAATCCATTTTCTCTAGGAACATGACGAATCTTATACCTTTAGCACCAATGGCGTACGATTTTCCTGTTACAATAGCGCTTTGTGCAGTTTTCTGAGTCGTGTCTATCGTGCTTTGTACTGCGCTTGCTACTGTATCTACGATAAAAAATAAATAATGCTAAAATATAAAAATAATAAAAAAAATAGCAACAGAAAGCTTGAAGTTTAATATACACGCAAAATATTTACTACATGTAAAGATTGCAAACGTAAATGAGAATATATATCACACGTGGGGTAATCTAGAGATATTGATGAGGTGAAAGCAAGAGAAACTTGCCAGGAACGTGGGACGAAAATTGTCAGCGGCCTGAACGCGGGCGTGACGGCATGTGTGAACGATCTACTCGATGTTGCAAGTAATATCGGTAGTGTATCTTGCAATGCTAGCATGCGCGCTCCGAATAATCAACAAATATCTACATTACACAGAAAATCTTCGTCCTTTTCGCTTCTAGCATCTATAGCGCTTTCCAGAAATCTATTAATATCTAAGGAATCACGCTTTTTAAATTGAAAATAATTGCACGTTCATGTTCATTTAAGACTACGCTTTAACATGACTCACAACATATTTTTGCTGTAAATTATATTTGTAGTGTTTAATTAACAACAGAATAATTAAGCAAAAAGGACCTAGATACAGAACTGTTTACTGAATTAAAAACGTATTTATACCACCACCGTTCCGAGTCCCAGTGACCTCGGACTAAATATACTTAAACAAACAATTCCCAGAAATGTCAGTGCAGAGTTATGACTCAACGATGAAATTGCTGGGCGCTTGTTTAACTTACCTTTAGCGCTGTCAACGTAAGCCTTGCCCGTCTCCACGGCGGCCTGGGCTGAAGTCTTGGTGCTCTCAACTGTGCTACTGATAGCATCTACAATATGTGCAAGGGATAAGGTTATAAGGCCAGTGCAATGGTTAGCAAGCATATGGAGAGATCTCACCTTTGGCTGAGTTCGCCGCGGATTCAGCAGCTTTCTTTGTGTTATCTACTGAGGTGGAGATTGTATCTACGAAAAATATAACAAGCAATATTTTAATACTACCAAGTGCTACCAACTATTATGATAAAGTGTGCCAAAATAAAAATAAAAATACTATTTTTAATTATGCATATATTAACTACTTGTGCTCTAAAATGATATACTTAGTCCAGGTCTTATATCTTAAAGCTTTAAAGGAATTCAAAAGCTCAAACTTTTAATATATTTTTTTTAAATTTATGCACTTTAATTACTAACCAAACATAGGTTTCAATCTAATCAATTACTGTTCTTATTTGTACACCTACGTCAACCGTAAGTATTCTAAAATTCTATCCATAATTACAGGCCCATTTGATATTAAAGGAATGCGGCAGTTCCTTTACAATCTAAAGGACACAAATCGATAAGACCATACCCATTACGGACATTACCTACTTAAGCATCTCATTACTGTACCAGCTTCACCAACTACAAAACCACTAATCTAGAATGCTACACTAACTACTTATTGCCACTAATAGCTTTGGATCATGAAAGTGCCCGGTAATTACTCACCTTTGGTGGTGTCAACGACCTTCTTGCCGTCGGCGACGGCGCGGCTGGCGGCGTCCTTGGCCTCGCCTGCTGCCAGGGACACCTTCGACATCTCCTTGTCGAGGGCATCGATGGCTGACTGCTTGGCGCTGGCAGCTGTTAGACAATGAGCTGACTTCAACAACAGAATCCTGAGAAATCATGGAGACCTTTTGACAGGCATGTGCTAGCGGTCCCATGTTGGTCTGGGAGTCACTTGTCACTACTTTTCAGAATTTTCCATCTAACCCCGCAAATTTTTTTGGTTAAATTATGTTTGAGGGTCACATCAATTCTTAAACTCTGCTCTGCCTACCCCTTAGGGGATAGCTGGCGTGATTATATGTATATATGTACCAGCAGTGAACAACATCCCGTCGTGATACAAAGACGCCGATGCAGCTGCTAAATCATATGTAGATATGCTTTCTGTTTACCCAGTACCCTGTTTTAAACACGCCGTGTTTATACAAATGGTCTCAATCAATTTTATCCAGACGTATACCTTGAAAATTTTGGATCCAGCTTCGCGTAAATATTGATTAAGCATAAACATGTTTATTGAATTGCAGACGATGCGCATAGCGTGATTCACTCGTGATTGGACATCTTACATTTGTGTTATTTAGCTGACCTCTAAGCTGACATTGGTGACGCAACAGCTATTAAGATATTAACCGGTGTGTTTAATTGAGTCCATTTATAGAATGTCATGCGCCGCTAACTTATCGGTGAACTACGTTTTAGCACGATACCGAATAGTTCTAATAGGTACTTCGTTGTGCGTTTTAAATTAATGTACATACAAGATATGGCCTTAATAATTGTTTTAATCTTTCAGACTAATCGAACTGAGACATGCAATACTAGTGTAACTATATATCTATCTACTATATATCTAAACGTAATTATAGTTTTTATTTTATTCATAACGTTTCAAAGATTTTTCATATTTACAAAACTAATATAATTATGGGTAAATATATATCCCATAAGATCCCAATTAACAATTAGAATTTTTTTCGTATCTGAACTATCACCTTGACAACCTCTAGCTGAATAATTATACCATGCTACCCGACCTGATTTATCGCACGGCATTGCGACTAGGCGGTCTTTCACCTCTTTAAGCCATGACTAATAGTTATGAATATTGAATAAATTAAATCTGATTATAGAAAGATTATAAATGAGATTTATAATGGATTAGTTAGGTACTCACTAACCATGTAGGTAACCACAACAATATATGCCCTTTGAAGAAAGTCATATCTAAAATCTTATGTTGATTTGTGTTTAAAAGTTAGTAAGAAAATTTATTTAGGTAAGTAGGTACTACTCATTTTTTATGTCAGCTTAAAACTCGATGTTATTTACTTATTGATTTGTTTGTGAGGTGTATTTATTGCAATATAAACTCATCATTAGTCGTATTTTACGACATGCTAGGCAAAGAGCATCATTGCATCAGACCGAAAGTCCGCTGGTTGAGTGGTCAGAGACAAATGTTTCGTGTGATGAACATAGACTTTTGTACTCGAGTCGTGAGTAATAATAAACGTATTTAAGTATGTTAATCCGTTACCTAATATCTTAAGCGTAACCAACGTTTGAAATTAGGGAATGGGGATAATGACTGCATTAAAAAACTAAAATTCTATTTGGTCCGTCAGTTAGATTTAACAAAAATACTACAATCTCCTACATATTCGCGTTATCAAATTAACAAAAAATCACGAAGATAAAGAGCACCAAAGTTTTGGAGTGGGGTCTTGCGACGTCACTTTTTAGTAAAAAAATTACAAAAGCGTGACGTCACACGCAACTTGAACGCATTTTATCTTCGTCTATGTTTGTTTGACAAATAAATAAAAAAATACGTGTTTAATATTTCATTATAATCTAACTGACGGACTCAACAGATTTTTTTAGTCATCTTGCCTATTGGTGTGTCTGTCTGGAGAGTTTATTATTTTTTATTACTCACCAGAGTTGGCGGCGCCCTCAGCAGTAGACTGGGCTCCGCTGACCAGCTCGCCAGTCTTCTTGACCTGGTCTTCCACCACGTGGGCCGCTTCTTGCGCCTTCTCTTGCGCCACCTGCTCTACATCCTTCTTCTTGCGCTCGAAGAGAGACGCGGTTTTCTCTCCGATGCTGCGGAACGCTCCTGTAAACATCATTCAATATTAAGGAGACTGTTGAGGGAGATGAGAGCATATCGTAATGATGTGTCACATATTAAATTTGTGCTAAGAAAGAGCTCGTCAAGTTTCATATTCAATATGTGACATAAATTCTGAATAGTTCAGTTCTGAGTCTGCAGACTACTTCAAATGTACTATGCACCTTTTTGTCCAAGTACATTTACTGCTTGTATGGTTTTTGACAATCCACCACGTATTTCTTTGTATTGAAAGCCATGTTGGTATAATCAAATGGATAGGATTCCATGTTATACCTACGCATGTTGAAACTGTACCTGTGCTCCTTACAGGTACAGTTTCTGCATTTGAACAAGGAGTTTTTGATGAAACAAGTAAATGTCTCAAGTCAACAGTGTTTTGATATCTGTGTTGATTTCGATGTCCATAACACTAGCTAGCGCTAAAGTTAATTAATAACAACAAAACAGATAAGTTCTCTATATAATTAATACATATGTATTTTACTTAGAACTTTTATAAGTAAAAATATCGTTTATCACCAAAGCAATATATATCGTTCAGGGTTAATCTGACATTAGACCTATTAAACAGAGCCTCTGTGTAATAACAGACGCAAAGATGGAAACAGATACCCGATGGCGCACCACGCCCCAGCGCCGTATTTACATGAACAATAAAATTTAACGATCGCGCAGAAATGCTCTCCCATAAACTGAAGTAACGGCGCTGGTTCCTTCAGCTAGCGCCGCTCGGGAATAAAATCTTAAGTTATGTCCCTAGATGTATGTCAGCAGACGTAATGGGAAATCGATTTACGTATTTATAATTAACGCTAGCCTGAATAATATCAGAGCCGCGCGAGAACATGGAACTAGAATTACAAATCACAACACTAAAATCCGACTATGAGAAAAGTCTCTGTAAAAGTAAAAAACAGAGTTATTGCTAATAACTTATTTGAAGTCGGTTTGAACGCGGCCTGTATTACCTGTACCATAATACTCAATAACGAATATTGGCTAGGGGTTTCAGTGGAATATCCCTATATAATACAAGCCTCATGCCTTTGAAATTGTCGTTGTCGTGTAAGAATATGAAGCTCTTAGTAGCACAGCCTCCGCAAATTTTGTAAGTAGCCAATAGCGCTTCCAAGCAATCCCGAGCTGGAGGTTCAGGTTTATGAACGGTTTTCCACTTTATTCATTGCTATATAAAATGCACTGGCCCTATTTACATCCAGTAACTCATTTGTTGGTCAGATTAAAGAAACTAACACAGAACACATGAAACCAAAAACTTCTACATTTCACATGTATTTACTATAAATCCTTTTATTATTATGTAGCAAAAATTTGACAACAACTAACCTATTAAATAAGAAACGCTACCAATTGTTTTTATGTTACAAAATTTAAGATTTCCGTGCTAGCATCCACACGACTGTTAGCGCATAAGGTACTAAAATGACGCCGTAAACAATCCAGCGCATAATATCTATACAGACAGATGCGCATAATTCGTCTGGACATTAAAGAGGCGTCCACTTCTAGACCACTCGCCCTCAGGACTTGTCTGAGCACTCGATAATAGCGTTACGTAACCTCTGCCGACCCCTTCGGGAATTAGGGACGTGATGGTAGATGTATGTATGTATGTAACCTTGTTAATTGTTCCAATAATTAGTATTAGATAGGGTTAATGACCTTATCGATTACGATTAACATTTTATATCCGTGACTGGTAGCCACTAATGGTTTAATCGCCGCAGATATTATCTCAGGTATTTACTTTAACCTATGTATTACAAATTGTTTTTAATTATTAAATAGTAAGTGACTCATATTCAGATTAAAATATATTTCGTTTTTAAGGAAATATAATAAAACATCTTCAAATGTCGCTACTCTTTGACAACAATTTAAACCCCCAAACAAGGATATTTGTCTTTTAACGGCGGCTTTTTCTATCTTTTTTATAAAACTTCAAAGCACATATTATGTTGTTTCGAGCCATGTGAAGTGAGGGCTTGCAATAATCGATAATGCGGTTCATTTATTATTAAAGTAGATTGCCTTGAACTTGACCATGCACCAAGGGCTGTCACTGTACATAGGATTGAAATAAATTATATATTTTAAATAAAAGAAAATATTGTTATAATAAATTAACTTTGTCACCAAAAAATTGCAACACTTAGATCTTTTGACAAAACTCTTAAATGTGAAATTCAAATTAAAATACAATAATACAAAAAAGCTATGTATCAATTTAGTTTTTTTATAATTTAAAATTAAGTTTTGAAGGTGCCATTTTGTTTGGTGTAATATATAAAGAATATATTGACATTGACTTTGACTTTGAATAGATTATTTTTAATTTTTTGACAAACAGACACACAACCCTACGCCTAGGCACACTAATCACCAAGTGCTTACCAGCCACGTCGCGGTTCCTATCGATTTCTCATAACTTGAGCGTCCGGTCAAGGTGTTTTAATATCGCAGGCATGACCATATCGAACAGGCTTCTATGATTCAGCCCCACACACGTGACCATTATCATTTGTGAACGTGAGATCCTCTGTGTGCCGTTACTTATAGTAAACATAGAAATATATTTTTAAAATATCATAGGGAAACGTACTATTGTGTCCTGAAACCAGAATCTACAATTTTTATAATACATAATAGGTAATACTCGTTGGAGCCTACTGCCTTAAAACTCGTATAGAGACAGTTAAAGCTTACAAAAAAGATAATAAAACAGATAGGAACTTCTAACTTCTATTGCTAAAGCCTTCTCTATTACCTGATACATTTAAAACGCATGAAATAAACATATAAACTCAGATTAGAGTAATCTGAGCATATAAATATACATAATATACATAAAGTGTTTTATCCATAGAAGATTGGGTCATTGGCTCCTAGAGCAATGGTAAGTGAAACAGCCAGTAGGCTGTGTAAATAGTTCTAAATTACTTTTATTGTTTATTTAATGTGCAAAGTCTGTGACGCTACGTAATGTCATTATATACATATGTATCTATAAATCATTCTATTAGGGCTATTAGGCCCTAATAGGGCTATTAGGCCCTAATCTTTTTCTTTGTTCTGTATAAAACTATTTGCGCAGTTTTATACCATTTATGTATTTGACACTAATTTACTTGAAAGTATGAAGACGACATGCACAGTTCATAGGTGTTTAAAAATATTGTTTGACATCACAAAGTGCACGTTGAAATATTTAAAAAAAATTGACTCACCGAGGTTCTTGTCTATCGGTATGCGTGAAATAAACAAATACCATTTGAATATAAGTCATATTAACGTTTTATAATGAAAATTCATGCGAGAAATGTACAATCTACTGGTAATGTATTAGTTCAATGTGATATCAATGTTCTACTGGATTTCTATACTACAAAATTTACTAAATGATCATGATTCCATGATAAAAGTAATACATACAAAGGTTCAATAAGTTACTAGCAAAATGTTCGGAGGTGGTAAACCTTGATGCAGTATTTATTTTATGTCTACTTAGATAAACTAATTGAAATAAATAAGTGTATAGTTAAGTAGTTTCATTGTATACTACATTCCAAGAATAATATATATTTTTCAATATAAATTATTATTAATTTGTCTACAAAGGATCTTGTGTGAACTTGTGTAAGTAGTAAAAAGACCTTTATTGCATGCAAGATCTGTCTTAATACAATGGTGAATAATGTTTTTACCTTACCCCGCATATTTTGACTTGTTTTCTTGTGATATATTGTATATTTCTTTATATATGTACATATATTGTGAAATTGTGGTATTTGTGATCTGAATGTTTGTATTGAAATTTTATTTTCGACAACTCTACAGAAAAAAAAAATTAACTTGACAAAATACTCAATCAAGAATAAATAAACGTGAAAAAAAATTAATAAAAACAATTTTGACATTTTCATAATCTTAATCTAATCTGAATTTTAGGAGTACTTTAGGAGTAAGTACTATAACCATTTTTCATTACAATCGTATCTTTGCGAAGTATCGTATCGTTTTGTAGCTTACAAATACTTTTTATGCTACGAAAAATGTATACACTACGCTGTAACAATACAATTCTTGAAGCTACGAGCTCTATAGCGTTAAAGCTGAAAGTCATCAGCGTTGTAAAGCGGTCGTGGTAATTGTCAAATATGCAAAAACTACAAATATAAAGATTGACAGTTTCTAGCACCATCAGTTTCCTGGTAATAAGTATGAATTGAATTAATGAATGAATTCTTCAGACTGACACACCAATTCCCTAGTCCCAAACTAAGCTTATAAGCTTGTGCTATGGATACTAGGTGAACGGATAGAAATACTTAAATACGTTTATAATCCATCCAAATCCATGACTCGAGTACAAATATCCATGTTCATCACACGAAATATTTGCCCCTAGCGGGATTCGAACCCGCGACCCTTGGTTTCGTGGCCAGGGTCTCTGACCACTCGACCAACGGGCCAGTATACTTAAACATACATCAAACCGTCGAACGTCCTCTAGAAAAAATGGAGCAGTATGTTATCTTGACGAATGTCCAATATAGTTCATGACACTTTCGCTTACGAGGCTACGACCCGAGTGATATGTACATATTGGCTTAAGTTCATTTCCCTTTGGCAGAAATAAACACGCTTATGACGTCCTGGCAATGATGCTGTATATTAGAAACGGGACTAGGGCTGCGTAAGGTCGTTCAACAAACTTTTGCAGAGGATATCTAAACAAATCTTTGCATACATATAAAGATACTGACCGTAACAATTGTTATCTTTCGAGATAGCAGTAACAGCAATGCTACCGAGAATTGCTGCTACCGAGAAGTATACGACAAGTGAAGGTTCTTCTTACACAAAGTAAGAGTATCATGTTTTCCTCTATATTTTGCATGTACATATCGAAAGTCGAATGAATAGATATGCAGATATTACTGGTAATACGAGCTGTTATGGCGTAGGGTGGATGTACAAATTCCCATTTTTGATAACTATATTCTAACTACATTCTATACGAACGTTTACTCGTATTGGACCTCCATTAAATTTCTGTTAGCCCATTAGTGCTTGTTTCCCTCGGGCTCAAGTATTGAATCTCCACTAGATTTTGTTACTTGGTTGATTTGTAGAGAACCGGAGGATACCGGTGTGTAAGGACCACAGACCACAGAAATATAAGGACCGTATGGCGGTCGGTTCTCTCTGCCTACCCCGGTAGGGAAGTGGCGTGAAGATAATTTAGCTTTTAGTTTAGTTGATTCGTTCGTTTCCCGAACTACTCTACGGTACGGGCTAAAACACGCACAATGGCCACGTGACAATTGGCCAGTGTCAGTTCCGCGGTGGCCGAGAATAGCCGCACTCGGTCAGCCGGCCGGGATCAATGATCGCCGGTGTTGGCAACATCGCCGGTTTACCTCAATCATACTTAAGCTAGACGGCTCTTGACCTGCCCATATTTAGCCTAGCAATTTCTTCTTTCTGTGATTAGAGCCTGTTCCTAGTCGGGTCTGCGTTGCTTGGAATTAGTGAGACTTAAATTCATGGACCTGGTCTTTAAACACTTAGACAAAGATACCAGGGAATGATTGACGGTTCTATATGTCAGTGGACACTATACTTAGATATTTAAAAATCTAGAAAGATGCATTCAAAACAAAGATAGCACCTCAACAGCACGCACACATATAGTTAATTCACCCCTGTTTATATGGCCTAGCAACGTATGTGCCAAAATATTTTCCTGAAAATTACGCATGGACGACAAATACTACAGAATAAGTAATGAACTTTCAGTCAAGTATTATTGTGTCTCTTTCCCTCCCAAACAAAATGCAAAACAGGTGCTGTTATCGCACTTAGGTCCTGAGTTTCGCTCCAAATTATATAATGTATTTTCGTGTTATTATTTATCCCTTACTTGTTAATACATTTCGTTACTCTGCCAGCGTTTGAATTCAAATCTTTATAAGAAAAGCTACCTACGAGAAATCATGTTTCAGCAAGAAGACTTATTTTTAACACAGCATCATCGAATTTTATGGTGTACACACAAATATTATATTGATAAAAATTTAACAATTTGTCGTATCCATAAAATTTTGTCGCACGTAAAATCTGTTGCATATTGATATCAGTTGAAAGGAGCGGTGGTAGCTCAATGGTAAGGACACGCGCCTCTTAACCGAGGAGTGCGGGTTCAAACCCCGGCATGTACCTCTATATTTTAAAAAATCTATGTACATATTTATACCACTAGCTCGACGGTGAGGGAAAACATCGTGATGAAACCTACAAATTCAAACAGCTTTGAATCTGTAACCATGATCCAAAAATTGTTTGGTTCCCCTATCTTAGGGTTACGAAGGTCAGATCGGCAGTCGCTTCAATGTAATTACCAGACTCGCTAAATCCTGGATCATGGTCTAAGCGGACCCCGTCTAAGCACGGGACATAACGCTAAGAAGATGAGATGATTGATATCAGTTGAAAGGTGACCCATTATAAGTATTTTATTTTTTAAAAGAAGAAAAAAAGGCCAATTTCTTAACAAAACTATTAGGTGGACGGTTTTATTACAGTGGCAACACTGGCGATCGATTCGTGCGTTTCGCAACACGCTGATTGATCGCTGCCCCGAATAACTCTCCAGAAGTACCGCCACTTGAGATATGCTACGCTAATTGCGATTGTTGCTCAAATCAAACGTCTACTCGCTTTCGAGGAAGGGATTGCTTATGAGATTAAACAGATATAATGGCTTTACTAATATCCGATCGGTTTAACCTGTTGCTTCTTCCCTATGCGTAGTTGAATATCAATATTTTAGGAAGGAATCTTTAAATGAGATTGTAACATATGTGTGTGCTGATGAATGGGAAAATAACTATCAATTTTCTAGTTTCAAAGCTGACCTAACCTTCGAACATTCATTAAGAAATTATGGAATACAAGGAATTCGTTTTTTTTTATAATGTAGCTTTCTAGAAAAGGCTAGTAGTCTATATTCATTCCCAGAAAATGGGCATTTGCTTGTTGCTGATAGACAATTATGTACATGTTGTTTGGTTGTTAGAAAGTAAAAGCTAGTATTTTTAATGTGATTACTACGTCTACTTTAATCTATGTTAGTTTAAAATACAATCTAAATATCTAAGAATAAAGTAGATAGTCACGTTAGGTCACGCCCTTTTAAATGTTGACTAATTGAGTCCGTGCAATTAGTACGATTAATTGTATTTAGGTTAGACAACACACAATGCTATTCTAATTACCTAAATAGATTTCACATTATCCGCGTCTAATCCATTGCTAAACCAAAGTTGCGGACGAATGTATGACGTAGTTCTACGATGATGGTAACTACGGAATCTATTTTTTAGGTTAGAGAAGGCCATTCTGAAGGTCGCATATAGCTCGTGTTCGAAATAAAAAAAACGATTGAACCATAGTTTAAAATCAAACAAACGCAGAACAGAATACTAAATTGAGTGTTAATTGATTGTTTGACCACGAATATTTCGCGGCATGATAAGTAGGTTCTTATTGCGCATATAGTTTTCAACGTAAGCGTTTATTTGATCTAGCGATTGCAGTGTTTGTGGGATTAAAATATCCCGTGGGATGATTCCTCTTTGAAGGCGGGATCCCGTGAACACTGCCAAGAGAGATGACTTGCGCTCATTTTTAGGCGTTGTACATAGGTACGAGTTTTTCGTTGGGCGCACGGACTAGTAAAAAAAGACTCCGCGCCACTAACTAGACATTAAAGCTCCTCAGGTGCTCCAACTTGACACGTAACATATTAACTTAATAAGCGCTCCAAATGACGGATATCCGATATCTGGTATCCATAAGTATCCCACTCACACTTGCATAAATGTGGCTTCACGCTATAGTACTTATGACAGCGTGGAGTCTTTCTTTTTTACTAGTGCGAAACTATTGTCTGTTGCCAATCTGTTACCGAAGATTAGTGTTATATTCTGACACTAAATATAAGTTATGTTTACATAAGCGCATATGAATGATGACGCATATGAATGATGACAATTCCCTAAGACAGCAAGCTAAATATAACAAAGGCGCGAGTTTCAGCTTAAACTTTACAGCTTAGCCTATCTGGCATTTGGCAAAAGGAGTTGAAAAGTCGAAAAAACTACAGCTTTTCTGACTCCTGTCCTATCCCTTGTATGGATTGTGGCACGAAATTCCATTTTTCAAATGTGTTAAGTAGCTGTTTCGTTCAACCAGATCACATTAACGATATAAGCATGGGCGTCACATACCCACAATCACATACCCAAAACCCCATATACCATTAGTCGCCTGTTACGACATGCGAGGCAAGAAACAATTTACTATTTTACTATTTTACTATAATATTATATTACCCCCTCCCTGGACCAACAAATAATAAACATGAAATTATTTGATCTGCGTACACAAACGTGCGCAGGACTTATCCGCGAAGTACGAGTGTTGCGTCAGTCAATCGGTTATTTTTGAAAATAGGTAAAGTTAATAATAACTGAACCATAGATAACGTGCTATTATGGTATCCAGATATCGCTATTACGGCTAGGCCTGTCCATAAATATAAAAAAATATGTACATACCACGGTACATACGCTACATATTATTTTCTGTAACAATAAGGTAGCTTTTTTCCTGCTAGTTATACGTTTAAAGGGACATAAAAAAATAACATGTCCCAGTTGGTCTGGGACAAAAAAAAAGAATGTGACAACTGTGATTCTTGCCTAGCATGTCGTAAAAGGCGGCTAATGGTATATCGGGTTTTGGGTATGAGATTGTGTAGGCGACAAGCTAGCCACTTGTCACTACTTTTTCACAATGTTCCATCTATCCCAGCCCAGTGTTATTTTTGGCTGAATGTAGTTGAAGGGGCATGCTACCCCTTTGACTCTGCCTACCCCTTCGGAGATTATGGGCGTGATGTTATGTTATGTTATGTTAAAAAATAACCTTTGTTCGGCATATTTTTGTCAAGCACAAGTAAGTTACAGTCCAAATATCAAATAAAGCCACATAGAGTATTATGACTACAAGATTATACATACTTAATATCTAATAGGATGCTAAACCATTCAGTACAGCTGTTTGAATAATGCATTTTACTGCCGCCTATAAAACATTTACTGTGTGACGTAATACAAAGGTTACACTTCGGCTGTACAGGCTAGTGTTTTGCACAGGGCTGCCACGAAATCCACAAAAATTTAAATTGCCAATTCTAAGATACATCCACCGGTGTAAGTCCAATTCAAGTAAAAATAAAAATCAATTTCTGTGTTACACCATCGAAATTGGTTAGTTTCGATGTACACCAGTGCATTTTAACATTTACTTAATATCGATTAACTGTAACATATCTTACAATTGATTTGATCTCATATAATTTTCCATCTAACTCTACACAATTTTATTTTTGGCTGTGGTTTAAGGAGCTTGTTGCTCTTCTGACTCTGCCTATACCCCTTCATAGGTATGTAGGTATGTCATATAATTTCATTGGTCCATTAATCCATACATATGTCTGAAAGTACGCAAGTCCGGAAGGGGGGGACCCACCTCCCACGGAACTCGTGTGCCACCTGCAGCATACCTGCTGGTCTATTCACTATCAATAATATTGTATTGCCCCCCCCCCCCTGGACCAAAAACTGCGTACGCCCATGTTTTGAACTACTGGAATTGAAAAAATATATTTGTGTTGTGTAGTTAATGTATTTACAAAAACGCGGGTGAAACCGCGGGCACAGCTAGTATAAAATAAGTTGGGTTGGGCAGCCCTACGTGTACACGACGGCAGACGCCTCCAAGTTCCACCATGGTGTATATTAATATGGTGTATCGGTAGCGCCATAAAACCAATAATAACTTCTAATAGAACGCTCGGCTGATGGACTCCATAACACGATATTGCGATATTATCGAGACGAGCTCGGTGCAATGCCGATGGAGTATATTGTCTGCTCTATATCTTCTATAAGTAAATGTTTTATCAAAATAGAGCTATGACCCTTTTAATAAAAATGCCTTTTTAACCAACCTGTCTAGGTGCCCTTAAGTAATGTTTAACTATTAGTATATACTTAGATAATAAATTCGGATACTTCATTAAATAACAGTTATATTATAAATTGAAAAATGTCCAACGGTTGTTTAGACTAACTTCACAATCATACAACATGAAAAATATCTACATCTCCGTATTTCCTTGATTTACATATCAGACAATATCGCATTCATTGATCTGAATCCCAATTAAGTAGCTTAAGCACTTGTGTTGCGGATATCAGAAAAAAATAAGTATTTAAGAGGAACTTTGAAGATTTCATTTATAAAGTTCCTCATCCTTTCACATCTCAAAGTCTCTTTTCTATCATTAACTCGCTTATAACCAAATTCAAGCATAGATGAAAAACCCTTAGTACCTACACGACAAAACAGCTGGACTTAATAGAACCTATTTATATTGTGTTGACGCTGTATACGCTACATAATCTAATGAAGTCCGCCGTATCTAGCCAATTCTATATCGTGATAACTCAATTCCAGTAACTCGTTACGCGCCGGGGAGTCTGGCCTCGCTGGCCTCGCTGCACGGTCTACCTACAGTCTAGAGCAGAACTTCCCAAACTATAGATCCTGACCCCTGGTGGGTCGCTAAAAAATATTAAACGGGTCCTGTAAACTAAATAATGGAACCGACAAGCATAAATTGTCCTGATGACAGCCAAGAGTAAGTCCTGAGTTCCGTCTTTTATAAGAGGGGTCGTATTGTAGTTAACTTTGGGAACCACTGGTCTAGATCTATCGATCGGTCTGCGCCATACCTGCGCCAGTCTGACCTGGTGTTTATGGCTCGCCGGGGAACGGTGACATAATAACGGCCACAGTGAATTTTATTATGGAAATGGAGTGGGCGAGCTAGGCTGTGACGTCACTTAATTAGGATAATGGCGGATACCTATCCCTGGAATGGGTTGAATTCTATAGAAGACACTGTTTAACTTCACCAACGGCTCATACATATTATTAACGGTATGTTGAGACTAAATACATATTATAATTCTTGTAGAACGAAATATTTTCCTTGCGCTCTAAATACCGTTTTTGACTGATTACTTATTTACAATTAAACAACCGTGGGTGTAGCCTCGACTAATCGCTGATATTATTTTAAAATTTGATGTTCGTAGATCAAGGACTAGTAAAAAAAGAAGGACTCTGCGCCACTAAATAGACGTTGAAGCTCCTCTGGTGCTCCAACTTGATACGCAACTGGCGTCACACATTGACATAATAAATGCTCCAAATGACAGATATCCAATAACTGGTATCTATATGTATCTCACTCACACATGCATGAACGTGGCTTCACGCTATATTATGACAGCGTAGAGCCCGTTCTTTTTTTACTAGTCCGTGTCGTAGATATAGGCTTATTCCATGTTAATTTTGTGGAATATCTATGGAAAATCACATCAAATCTAATTAAAAATCAGATTAGAGCCGTAACGAAACTTCAGAGTCCTAAAGACCACCTTAAAATATAAGCCGTCACTTATGTTTGTATCATTGTTCACATTTTTGGATATAAATAATATTTTCGTTTAAAATGGACGGGCGCAGAATAAAACAAGAAATCTCATTACCAGAAATACTTTCTCCAATATCACTCATGTTCACACACAACTGTTCCTTAACTTAAACCTGAGTTCTGACCACTACGTCAGTTACCGATGAAATCTGAATAATGAATAAGCTCCATAGAGCCTTCAGCTTCAGCACCTGAACGCAAATTACAGGAACTGTTGTTCATTGTTTAGCTGATGCTATATCGTTAGCTCGACAGTGCTAAGTACTTTGGCGGAAATTACAAATGTGACTCATGAATTTGTTGTTTAGATTTTTTGTCTTATAAATGTGGCACGCAAAGGACATACTCAATTATCTTGTTTTTTCGAACGGCGGTGCTAATTCGTTATTTTATGTTATGTTTTTGTACTCGATAGCTAGTGGGCGTTATAGTTCAGTTCCCAAGTAGTACGCAAGCGATTCAAGTGACTATATTTCTTCAATGACTTGCGCAGCGAAACAAATAATCGGAATGAAGTATCAGCAAATGTTTGTTTCAAATATAATTCACGGAATTACTTACTGACTTTGGTGTCGTGGTGCGTTTTCTTTTTTTGATTTTGATAAATAACGTAAGTACTTATTTATTTATTTATCAGGCCTTAACTGTCTAGTCTATCTATTCATTTTATCATTATATCATCGATTTTATCATGATCACCCCGGTGAGTTAATGAACCCTACTTCTACGGCTTTTAATTGTAATCGTATTAACAACTTATATAGATACTCATTTTATTGACATAATTATCTGTAATAAATAAAATACGACGGAATAATAAAACCTCTAACTATTTAACAACTAAAACTAAATGTGGGGAAGTAGTTACATTTATGAGACAAGTTGCCTCTTGTGGATCGGGCGAGTAGGTATAATAACGCGATTATTCGCGAAGCAGCCAAACCGGTCAACGATCGAACCGAGTGCTGGGCAGCACTCGCGATCGCTGCCGGGGACGAGGGATGGCGATACCTACCAAAAAACGTACCGATATAAATTCCAAATTGGCGAAATTTACAAAAAGTTCGAACGTCCAACAAAAGTTATTAAAAAATCTACCTTTATCGATTTATGTACCTACATAGACACTTGATAACGGTCGATTTTTTATATCTTTTTTAACTAATCAATCTTACTTTCAACTCTTTGTCAAAATTTAATAGAAAGCTGGTTAATGCATAGTGGGAGCTCTTTTTTCTTTCATTTGTTGTAAGATAAACTTAATTAAGGAAAAAAAAATAACAATTGAATTAAATAAATAATATTATCTGAATCAGATCGAATGGTTCGTAAGCCTGATTTCCTTAATCAATACGCAGCTGGCTGGAGATCGATTAGAAGAATGGTTTACTTCTAGAATCTTCATCCCTATTGGCCAGTATACTTGAAGAGCCTCATGTAATCTTCTCGTTGGAAGTGCTAATCAAAACGTAGTTAGCGCGCGTGTAGGCTCGGCCGAGATTTAGTCGAGCAACAATTGTGCCACGTCCGGAGACACGGGTGACATCACGCCCACCGTTCGGCAACTCGTGTCGAGACAATAAACACTTGGATAGATCCTATATTCTCAATGTTGAAATAGATGTTTTGGTGCCTTTAGCTGAATGGTCTATGCCACAAATAACTGCTGTTTACGAACTCAGGGTACGGGAATTACGCGGGTGAATTTTGTGGAAATAATTTAATATTTCTCGACGTGGAGTGGTTAGATTATTAGATAAGAGTATTATTATGCGAAGGGTACAGGTTCAAAAATCATTGTTATAACTTGTTTTCGAGGGCTATTTATTGGTGTGAATACCTAAATACATTTGGAGCTGCCCTTTCATCCTTTCTCTCCTTACCTCTTTATTCTCAGCAAAATTCACTTTTAGTCGGTTTTATAATCTTTCTAAATTGTATTTTTATTTAAGCTGCTGCTAAAACTAAAAATATGCCATCTGTTCCGAAAATAAATACTTATTTACGTTTATCGAGACAAATAACATAATAAAAATAGCCATAAGACAGGCCAGGTATTTTACTAAAACAATAAGTACAAAGAGAATAACGGCTCTATTCGATTGCAAAATCTGTTTACAAATTAATTGCTATCTAATGGTGGATAACATCACAAGTCAGTAATTGCATACGCGCAAACTGCATACAAATCATCTCAATAGACCCATTGTATCTCAAGAGAGCTTTCTGTGTGCTTAAGAATTAAATTTCTTGAATATTCTGATCACGTTCCTCATCTCCTCTTAGGCTTAGAATTCCACTGAGGAGCCAATTGAGCTGAGCCAGATGTCCGGAAACAAGCAAATTCTCTGATGACCTCACGCCGACGCAGGCAATCGTGATGTCATTGCATATTTTTGCAAGCAGAATCGTGCTTCCGACGTCCATGATATTATAAAACTGGTGTTTTTCTCTTCACCCGATCGGCTTACGGTATCACAGCAAATGTAGTAACTCTACTCTTGCAAGCAAAGTTTTTTTGTTTAAGCCATGATTATTTGTGGTTAATTTCTCATTTTAAAATCTCACATAAAACTATCACCGGACGGGGTTTAACGATGTAATCATCATTCAGAATTAAGGAAAAGTGTATTACTGGTATTTAATCCTCAAATTATCAAGAAAAGAAAGACATTTTGTTTTAAAAATAGGAAACATTTATTGTCAATCACTGCTTACGTGACTGCTGCGGTTCTAAATGAATTTGATAGCTCATTGTTTTTGCATACAATTCTTGAAATAATTCATGAAGTCATCGCGCCGTTTAGACATTTCAGTTAAATGACAATCATTTTAATTTTACTCTTTATCAATCCTGGCCTTATCTAGATACAGAAACTGATTTCAATAAAGAGTGATAAATAAATGCATCTTCACTTCCTATAATAAAATGCCCAACCGTCCTACTCTACAGTCACTCTCTTCCAGGAGTTTGTACTGATACATGAATAAAGATATAACCTATCGGCTCAGCAGAATGTTGTGAAACACCAAACCAGCATCGCCAAGCAGGCCGGGCCGCCCGGACCGCCTGGACCGAGCCGCACGTTGTTTATGTGTTTACATTAGCTGCCCATATCTCGCGAATGAATGAACAACACACTTGCCGGACGCCCTTCGCAGGTTATTAATGCTCCAACATTCTTGGATATATTTTCGACTGGCCCGTAATTACTACGTAGATACGCCGAAAGAATTCTGCGTGTATAAGTTCGATGAGGCTAACGCTGTGGCCGTCTCTGTCGCTCGTGTGGATGTTGTATTTGCTAGAGTGAGAGGGAAGATGTGTGGTGTTGGTTCGGTGGTCGCCACCGGCCGGCCTTGGTGATGTCATCGCGGCCGAGATCCCGCGATAGGGCTGCTTGCTGGAGGTGAAGCTTTGTTTGTTTTTGCTACAGTGGCTGTATTATTGTTGAATGTACTGATATATGTATGACTCATTTACGTACCTACTTCTGTGTGCTTACCGTGTTACGTATAATAAAGAAGTGTATGTGTACAGATAACGAATCGGTACCATAATAGTAATGTTGGGAGATGAAGCTAAAAGGAATGAGCAAAAGGATCATTCATCATGTTGTTGTGTAGCGAGCCCGCCTTCCTATACTTGATAGATCTTTATATCGGCAGTACGTTTGATATAGTAAAAAGCATACCTACAAGGGGTTTGTAAAGAATAGTTCGGCTAAAAAGAATTGTGGTTTCTATTTTGCTACAGAAAGAATGCTTTCTGGATGCCTAAGTCCGAAATTGCATTGATCTGAAATTAGGAGCTCGATGGCTGTACAATTTGGTATTGAAAAGCAGATGGTAGCCCTGTGGCGTGTAGCGCGCATCTTTCGTTACTATTTGGTAAACAAAGCGCTGCGCCCGCGCACCGATCGCGCCGCGACAGACAATCATCGCCATCACCGTGTTACGCCCCACTGACCTCTCATACTATCGGTTACGCAATTGATAGTACAACGGATTTCGAACCCTGATCCTAAGTGCAATAGAGTCCCTTTCGTCTGACATTAACGGGGCAGGGGCATCTGTAAGTACGTAGACGACACAGTTGGGGTCACCCTCGTACATTTTAATTATAGGTGTTAGGTTCCAGTACTTATATAAATAAAGTAACTACCTATATAATAGATAAACAAAAATAAATTCTGTTTCTTAAGAGTTCAATGAGGATTGTGGTTGTAACGGGAAAACATGAATCAACCTTCCTCATAAAACAAGGATTCATCACCAGATCTAAAATAGAGTAATCATCAATATATATATCTTCCTAGCGTTATGTCCCGTGCTTAGACGGGGTCCGCTTAGACCATGATCCAGGATGTAGCGAGTCTGGTAATTACATTGAAGCGTCTGCCGATCTGACCTTCGTAACCCTAAGATAGGGGAACCAGACAATTTTTGGATCATGGTTACAAATCCAAAGTTGTTTGGATTTGCAGATTTCATCACGATGTTTTCCCTCACCGTTGAGCTAGTGGTATAAATACGTACATAGATTTGAAAAATCCAGAGGTACGTGCCCGGGTTTGAACCCACACTCCTCGGTTAAGAGGCACGCATCCTTACCGTTGAGCTAGCTACCACCGAATAGTAATCATCAATATAATATAACTAAATCACATTCTTGTTAGGTTAGGTCATATTGCTTATTTCATACTGCTCAGCCCATTATTATTATCACATCCTGTACAAATATTACTTTGTACTCTGAATGGCGACATTGAAATAGGAAGGCAACTTATAGACACAATGTACACATCTGCCAGATATATTTTCAACGGACTATTTGTGAGGGCTAAAATTGGTTTGAAATTGAGGCGGACTGATAAATTAGCTTTGGTAAATAATCCAAGTACTACTATAATATGTCTAAAGTCTAAAACGTCTCTATTTTCATAAGATTGTCGTAAATAGAACGTATGTACTATAACACGTATAACAGAAATATTGCCATTTTGGAAGTGAATCGAGGTTTCGTATTTCGGTATTCAGTATTGCAGTCTGATCTGACACTTATAATGATTGTGCCGACCGTATCTTGCCTAATATGTATGGCGACAAATGGTGTATTGGGTATATTGGATTTGTGATTAAGTAGACTTTCCCAATGCTCCACCAAACCCAATGATATTTCGACTGGCCCGTTGGTCGAGTGGTCAGAGACCCTGGCCTCGAAACCGAGAGTCGCGGGTTCGAATCCCGCTAGGGGCAAATGTTTCGTTTGTTTCATGGATGTTTATAAACTAATTTAAGTATGTATATCCGTTCACCTAGTATACATAGCACAAGCACAAGCTTAGTTAGGAAATTGGTGTGTCAGTCTGGATAATTTACTATTAAATTTATTTAAAAATACTTGAATAAGCAGTTGTGTTAAAACGGCTGTAGTTTTTTTTACATTTTGTGTGTTAGTACCGTGAGAATTCTGTCTAGCAAGATAGATGGGCATAAGTGTTGTCTAGAACGACAGCAACCTTGGACTCCAGCTATTTTAGGCTTATCTTAATTTACCATGGTTGACATTGAAGTCATAATTTTATAACTCGGACGTTGAATAAAGTGACGCAAATCTGCCATGTTTACGTCTTTGTAAAATGCTCATAATAATTTTAAGGCACTTTTCCTTGTCTTGGTGTATAGGAAAATGTTTGTTTTGAGCTAGGTATATGTAATTAACTCATTTAATAAAGCATTTTTTTTGGATTCGTACAGGAGAAGGGCTTAGAATGACTTTTACTACTATAAACGTGGGTGTTGAGAGAAATGGAACGTAAGGCGAATGAATGAGATGAATGAACGAAAGAATGAGATACGACGAATGAGTGAAGGAGCTAGAGGGGAGTCTGCTAGAAACGAAGAACTAAGGAAGACGTAAGACGAACGACGCTTTGTCAATTATTTTTAAAGGAATTATATAAATACACGAAATTCATCAAGAAGAGATCAGAGTTTTCTTCTAACCCCATATCCTACATAAATAAATCCTTTTTAACACAATACAAACTTACTATGTCTAATAATTGATCTATGCGTCCGTGATCTTTTATCATAAGGCTGACCTCATAACTTTCAGTCGTGGTCTCCTCAATCCCTTGACGTAGTTTTCATCGTACAAAAGGTAATAAAAGTATATCAGCAGTGTTATTTGCACCGGCTTAGTCCAACTCCGCATGGCAACTTATCGGTCAAGAGACAGTATTATTGGTTTTGGTCGATAAGGGACATAGTGCCTACACTAGGGCCAGTCCATGTTATCTGCTGTTTGCGGATATACGATTATGAAACTTGTCCAGCAAGGTTATGTGTGTTTTGGAAGGTATGTGAATCATAATAAGTAACTTTGTACCGACAACATCCGTGTCGTTTAAAATTATTTTAATGATAGCGTGGTCGCTAACTTGATTACCTTATAAGCTGTTATTTAGGTCTCTTATCTTGAGGTATTTTTATTAATTGTACGAAGGCAATATAATTAGCAACTTAAAGTGCCTTCAGAAGAGAGTAAATGGCGTTATATCCATCTACATTGACTGGCTCGATAACGCATTTGGTAGTGACCCTGCCCTATGCGCTAAGATTTGTGGGTTCGATCCCCACCCAGGACAAACATTCGTGTGATGAATACTAGTGTTTGTTCTGCGTCTGGGTGTTAAAATCTAATATTTAAGTGGATATTTGTAATACCAGTGTTGAAACTGATATCCGTAACACAAAAGCTTACGCTACTTAGGATTACTCGGAGTCAGATGAATGAATGTGATGTTGTGGGATATTTATTTATTTATTTACATTCGAATATATCAAACTTTATTTTATTTGACAATTCTACTACCCTTTTTGACTACTACTTACTAGCTACTAAATAGACTAGTTAAATACGATACTTTTTTTCAATTTTTAAATAAAAAAAAATAATAACATAAAAATTTTCTTAGTATTAATGAATTCAGCATTTAACTCTTGGCATTGCTTATACTAAACTATGCTACTAAAAGCGCTTCTTACAATGTTCGTGCTCACGTCTTCAACTCTACATTAGTCAGCTTCAGTTAACTCGTAACAGATGCAGTCCGCCACCGGAATGTGTCATTCAAGGAACTATACGCACACAATTAGTATAACGTGTGTATTGTGTGTTCAATCATGTACCAGTTCACAAGTCGGCGCAGGCGCAGCATTCCAGCGGCAATTACCGCGGACGCCATGATTCATGTAATGTTGTTTAATTCAATCCTACGCGTAGGGCTACCCACTGCCCAATCTTGCCTCATTGAAGCTAATATAACCATCACTTATGACATTATAATGACTTGGTCCATTGCCCGGAAAACGAATCGGATGTGGTTCGTACAAAATCATTAATAGAACTATTGGCCATGCAAACCCTGTCGTGGAACCACACACATTTTGTAGATGTTGTTACTGCACTACTTTATCCAAATACTTAATTTGTCAATTTTATACTAGTATCAGAACTAAAGTGTAATCTGTTACGTCCAAAAATTATTTCATTTCAGCTTACTTGTAACGGTAATGGTATCTGAAAACCGAATATAGAGTAAAGCATTTGTTTTCATTTGCTACATTGTTTCGGTCTAGTCATTTTAAAACATGTTTACCCAATAGAAATTGGAACGTGTGGATACCTACACAAGACACGTCTCACGCATTCATATTTATTTACGAGCTTTCCTTGAGGAATAAATATTCTTTGTGCGTTGAAGGAAGTTGTTCGGATGTTTACCATGTCGGTTGTAAATTACTTTACACATCCGTCTTATACGTTGTCGTCAACCCTAGATTATGTCTGTCGTCTATGACCTTAGCCGAGTGCTTGATCACAGGAATGAATGCGCTGCGTTCTATCACTTCATCTGATTCTGACAATGTGTTGTTATTTTGATTTTTTTATGAGCCATGGCAATAATTACTACAGTACCGTTATTCGCGTTAAAATTTAGAATTGGATCATGACTAAGAAAATCTTTAATCAATGGTTGTCTCTGTGATATCAATATTAACCACTTCTACACAATTTATACATATAGATATAAGAGCGCCAAGTGCATGTTTACCATAAACTTTCAAATATCTTAGTAAATACAATTTCTATTACTCGGCGGTAAGGACAAACTAGGTGAAAACTTCAATTGATTTATCAATCTACAACCGTCATTAAATTTGTCTGCTTCTCTAGTACCCATAAAGATCCAGACTCACAAAGATAAAAAGCATTTTAATTTAATAACCAAATTCAATAAGTCTAAGATCTTGATCCCCACAAGACTGAGACACAATGCGAGACAGAATACGATGTTTTGTGTCAATCTGAGCGTATGTATGACTGTCTATCTATAATATTATATTTTTATATATAGCTAATTTACATATACAGTTAGTCGTCAACCCTATTCCCGCCGCCCGTGACCTTAGCTCGGTGCCCGAGCACCGGGCCGGCGCGGGCGCCCGGCCGCCTACGTGTCGGCGCTCAACTGGTGAACGCAGTTACGACGATCCACCCCGGCGCACATCAATAATTCAATATAAAAGACAATAATGAGCCAAACTGTGACCCAACTACCTATCTAGATTAGTAACAAAAATATCTAAATCAAGAAGATAAAACTCAACTTTATTTGTTCGCTAAATGCGGTCTAAAGATTTATTGCTCCTTGGACTTTTCGGCATGAGATGCAGGCGTGATGTTATATGAAAGCAAAGCATTGATTAGCTGGTTATGTAATGTTAAAGACTATTATTGTGTTTTCTACACAATAATATTTTTTACAGTTTTGTTTTGTTTCATGTGTCATTTCATTTCGATTTTTTCGGAGAACCTGCGAGTACTAAGAATAAGTCGTCTTTAATAATAGATATCGTATATTCGCCGGAGGTGAGTACTAGTAGGTATAAAAATATTTGTTGCAATCGTAGTTTTCTTTGTAAACAATAACTGTGTTCCTTGCCTAGCATGTCGTAAAAGGCGACTTATGGTAGGTATATCGGGTTTTGGGTATATGATTGTGTAGGCGACAAGCTAGCTACTACTTATCACGATTTTCTATCTAACCCAGCCCAGTTTTGTTTTTGGCTGAATGTAGTTAAATGGGCCTCCTGCCTCTTTGACTCTGCCTACCCCTTCGGGGATTTTGGACGGGATGTTATGTATGTATGTACAATTACAACGTTTGAATCGCAAACCTAAATTAATTTTTCGCACAAATAAGAAAATCGAGCGAAACTATTAGTCAGTTAAAATGTATGACTAAATAAACGATAAAAGCTTGAAGATTTCATAACCCGCATAACCGCACCCATCTTACGTATTGCTGCATAGCTCTGCGGCTGTGAGGTCAGCGAGTGCAGGAAACAGTAATGGACACCGCTTGCATTGCATAATGTATCAGGGAGCATGGCCGCCCGAGATCTTAGCAACGAATCCTGAGGTTAGATTAAGCGACCTACTTACATCCCTTTTTTGACACGGGAATGCGTGACGTCACTCTGCTGAGGGGGATAGAGTTGTATAGGGGACTTCCAGGGGCCTGAGTCAGAGGCCCTCTCTCCGCATCCCGAGCTACAGAGGGCTACATGCACTAGTAGCGTTTATCAATCAAGTCTGTTTGAAATGGGTTAGTGGAGTTTCGTTATAGTGTAGTTGCGTCATTGTTTTTGACTTCCATACATACATTGAGTGTACTTTGGTCATTGTCAATTAAAATATTTTAATTTGGTGTAGTTTCGTCATTAGTGCATCGGCTCTTAAAATAATGTACAGTTCACACAATAAGCTACTGTCAAATGCAGTATGTACATGGTTTTAAGTCATACAGAGACGCTTTGATCTCAAAACGTGTACAATATGCCAATTTGGAAAAACTAGTTTGTTTTTCTACAATCTCTATTTTTGGAAATACTAGTCTGTTTTTTTTAATCTCTATTCATCTGCATATTTGCCAAAGTTGCTAAAACCACTCATATAAAAGCAGTCTGAACTGATTTGCCGAGTAACATTCCTCTTGTGTAAGATCAGACAAGTTTGCAAGAGTAATTTTAACAGCTGCACTTGGGATAAAGTAAGAATTTAGCTTTGAATTTCTCCTCCATTAGCGTAGGTATTGTACGCCATACGGTAAACCAGTGCAACATTAACAATATGGTCTTTCTATTCATGAGGACAGTTCGCTCAATGTATAGAATGACATAAGCTTAAATTTACATGGTTATGAGACAGAAGAGTATAGAATACACCAGAGTACAGAATGCAAGCAGGCGTTGACCGCATCAGCACCAGGCGAATCTTAAAGTCAGATACAGCCCAATAAAAATGCACTGTGCTGTTCCGAATGCGTGGGCGCCGCGTGGGCGCGCCTCCAGCCCTCTTCCTATAAACTCGTTTGGGCCAATCGATTTCACGCACCTACCTAAATGCGAATGTCTATTATTGTTCAGGTCTGGACTCCTACGGTGAATTGCACTATGTGAATAAATATTTGGATTACTCAGAAAATTATCTTTGCGCCTTTAAATATCTTCTCAATTCATATACAATAGTTACCGAGTTCAACCAAGGAATCCAACCAAGTGTAGGCCCAAAGCCAAGGATCCGTAGCATTGATTGCTTCGTGCCTGTGCTAGGTTAGACTAAACCGCACTGATAGCTACATGTAGAAGTAAATGAGCAACAGGTTTATTGCCCATGAAAGATGAGATGTAGATAATTTAAATGAGTTTTAACAGAAGTCACATGTATGCAATACAATAATATCTTCTAATTGTAGATGAGTACTTAGCCCGTGCTATCCGATAACAATGAGATGAGAAGAGATTAAATAATGCGGATGTTGTTTGGAAAATGAACTGCCTGAATAACATCGCCATGTGTTCGACCCAGTGTATGATAAATTAAGTTTTATCTAAAAGTACATACGCTCAAAAAACCCATTTTGCAAATAAAACAGTTAGGTAAATACGTTTGTGTTTGTAGTAAATGTTACTACTATTTGTTTTGATAACGATTTGTACTTAAATTTAAACGTGATGATGGAAGCGTTCAACCAAAGGGAGCCGTAAGACGATCTCACTCAAAAAGCTCTTCAATTATTATTTGCTAGGCAGGCACAGAGCTCAGACATCTGTCACCCATTTGTAGTATTTGTTTATCAAATCGGCGAGTTAACCATCTGATTGACAGTCTTTTCAGCCACAATGAAATAAGCATTATCCATAATTTTTTTCTTGACAAACTCTTAGCCAAACTTTCCATCTTTAGGCTACTGTATCGCTATTTCACAAAAAACGACATCAGTTTTTCAATGAAATTATGTGTTTAACACGATGGATAAGTACTACAAACTAAATACAGTTATTTTGAAATAGGTAGTGGACCTAACAACAATTATCAAACTCGCTGTCGAACAGATACTTGATATAAATCACGAGTAGATGGAGTTATTCATTTTATAGCCGGAATAAAGATATTACCTTTTAATACCACTGAACGCGCCAATCCCAAAAAAGATATAAACTATAGCGTATACCTACAATATAAAAGTATTTCCATGATTTATGTATGTAATCGGTATACATTGTAGGTAGGTATACCAAGTATTAGCTTAACCCGCTCTGTTTGCCGCGAGCTTGATGGAGCCGGGTGACGTCACGTAATTGCCACCACAATGCAACATGCTTTTGCCTTTACGTAGAACTCTATTTCGATGACATAGTTTTATAATGCACTGCAATCAAAGACGAATATGTAGGTACCTATAGATTACAATAGTACCAGCGATTGTTTGTATGGAATAGCTATATATAACACTAACTTTCCTTGGTCATACTATCTTGTTTGTTTCGTGGTGATTTATCTCCACATATAAGTAATACCTACTTAGTTTGTTTTGATAATATCGTAAAATTAACAGAGAAACACATCACCTGTAGGTACAAGAATAAATTCTCGGTCATTTATACATTTACATTAGTGAGTAATTCTGCAATCTTTGTCTTTATTTATATTATTTTTCCACCACTTTGCGACGAGTGACTACGACACATAAAATATGATAAATAATCTAGAACGGTCTAAGGCAAATCGAAGATGAGCTACTTAACCTTGAAGAGAAAGTTCTCAAAACCAGTTGTAGGGTCAGAACGAAAGCAGTAAGAATTTTAATATAATGGAATAGGTATACATTTCCTGACTAAGTGTCACAATCGACTCAATTTAGCGATCCGATATTCGTACGATACAAGATCATTGACATTCTTTACTTTGTGTTTTTATCCATTATAAAATTTAGAATCGATTTTTTAGCTGATTATATTACCTTATACCACGGACTAGTAAAAAAAGTCCGTGCTTTATATGAAGAATTATAAATCATTACCAATTTCAGGAAGTCATTTGGTATTTTAATTACGATAGATGATACGATATGAAATCGTCAGAATTCTTTTAAATCGGATTGTTGTTTTTCAACTAGACTGTTAAAAACTAGTATTTCCTACTGTGTTTCTACGCAAAGTACTCCCTGCCTATATAAAACCCTGTTGGTTCCTTATTCCCAGTTCCATTCAAAATCCCGGTTCCATTACAGTTAAAACGAATGACGTCATTCATATTAACAGAAGCAACACTTAACACTCCATATGGCTTACGCATTGATAATTAAATTTCAATAGAGACAACTGCGTCCATCCATAGTAATGGACGAATTTATGATGCTGGCGCGAATGCCAAAGCGAATGAGGTACGTGACTCGGTGCGCACGCGCAAGCCACAATGTGTAAACTTTACAACTATTTAGTGTGCAAGCGACTTGTATTGGGAATAATAAATGTGTACATATTGCCGAGTTTGCCTCTTAAATAGAACGCCGATATTTGTAAACAAAGATTGCGTATATTTTTAAATGGCTTTAAATACGGAATATATTAAATAAAACATTTAGTTTGGTAATTTGCCTAAATCGTGATGGTATGCTGCAGAACAGATTGTGTCATCCGTGTGATGTTAAATAAATACTATAGTATTCTTTTTTAAATCCGACCGATAGTAGGTACCTAATATTGGTGCGTTAAACAAATAGACCTAATCATATTTATTGGAGTAGATTAGACGAATGAAGAAGTAATTGATAAATCTGCGACTAGACGGTCAGTTGTTGTTAAAACTTCCGATATTGTAAGCCCCTGACTAATTTGTTGCATGAAGACATTGCCTATTTAAGTCTTTTTCCTAAATCTCGTATTTTATTACTTCACAATACTAAATAGAATTAATCCTACGCCATTCTGTGAATCACGTCGAGAAGTCTTCCTCATTACAACTTCCAAAGTTCATTTCGTAGTTTATCACGCCACCTGTGTGTGAGTGACAGCCATTGCAAATTTCATTAGATACCCTAATTTCACCTAATAATAACGTCACTTAAAATGTCCTATGTTGTATATTACGATAATGACTTATTATTTAGAACTGTCTTAATAATAATGCAGAAAGTATTTAGCACATTTATTATTTAAATATTATGATTTTAAAAACCATGAAAGCTGCTGCATATTGTAAGACTTAAAGTCCACAACGCAAATGACGTCGTGAAGAATCAGATGCACAAATGTAAACCGGAACATATTCAGTTATAAGAAGGTGAATATTTTTTTATTAAATAGTCTACATCACTGCTGATCAACCTGCCCTATGTAGACCTTACCTTTTTAAATTTAAAATCTAGAATCGAGTTAGTTGCCTTCATACAAAAATGCGAATGTCTGTCAGCGCGGTCAAGGCGCACGGGAGCCGCCATCTGCAACGGTCTTGACTATGTGTGCTGTTGATTTCTTGTTTCTTTTCTCTCAGTAGGTATAGGCCGAAGCAGTCTTGCGGCACGAGGCCATCTTATTTAACGGAAAATGGTATAAATTATAATAACTATAAAATTCTACCTGAGTGTACATAATAAAGTAAATAAAGCTTCATATCCGCTCTTCGTTAGATTTGACTGGCCCGTTGGTCGAGTGGTCAGAGACCCTGGCCACGAAACTAAGGGTCGCGGGTTCGAATTCCGCTAGGGGCAAATTTTTCGTGTGATGAACATGGATATTTGTACTCGAGTCATGGACATATTTAATTATATCTGAAGAAGAATTAAGATGAGATTTAAGGATATTTTTTTCTTTAAGGTGGACGGCTATTTACTACCCATGCTGGCCATCCGAAAAAAAAACTTCAAATTGAAAAATCTTACTAAAATTAAGTACTTAGTAAGAGCTTTCAAGGTACCTGTCATACCGTAATCATACATTACCTATCTCAGTAGTTGTAGTAGAGGTAGAGGTAGTAGTCAATAGCTTAATTTGCTCTCCAAAGAACAAAAGAGTCGATATTATTATTATGTCACCTATGCGGATCTAGCGGCAACGAAAAGACAATTTTATTGGCCACTGCGCCACTCAGTATCGATGAAGCTCGGAGCTGGGTGTCGAAAGAAATGTTTTCGAGCAAAATGAACATCGTACTGCGTATTTTAATGAATCGGATAGGCCTAAAACCATTTTTCAAGATCCGATCGTATTGGATGACTTTAGGGGTGAAGTGGGGTTGCTAAAGGACCTATATCCTACGCTTATAGTTCTACTTACTAATTTTTACCTTTAAAGCTCTACATTCAGGATCACCAATATATAATGAGGAGCGGTGGTAGCTCAATGGTAAGGACACGCGCCTCTTAACCGAGGAGTGCGGGTTCAAACCCCGGCATGTACCTCTAGATTTTAAAAAATCTATGTACATATTTATACCACTAGCTCGACGGTGAGGGAAAACATCGTGATGAAACCTACAAATTCAAACAACTTTGAATTTGTAACCATGATCCAAAAATTGTCTGGTTCCCCTATCTTAGGGTTACGAAGGTCAGATCGGCAGTCGCTTCAATGTAATTACCAGACTCGCTAAATCCTGGATCATGGTCTAAGCGGACCCCGTCCAAGCACGGGACATAACGCTAGGAAGATGATGATGATTCAGGATCACCAATGTACAGCTTTGAATAAAAAGTAAACCTGCACATTATTACCTCAGGTACCTACGTAAATTACTTAGATTACATTCAAAAATGCCTTAGGAGCTTATAGAAGAAGGAGCTTTGTTTTCGCGAGGCCTTGCGCATATAAATTGCTAGTGTTAAATTATTTTTGTGTGAAATCTCGCATTAAGACGTGATATTTCTAGTCACCTGAATACGATTAACAGGTAAAGGCGAAATATCAAATAGTGAAATACGTATTCCAATATTACGTAAAAATTTGCACCACATACGGCCAATGGTCCTTCGAGCCGGATAAGGTCCTTTCAGTTTGTGTGTGAACAAATTCTGGGCTAAACTAGCTTTTATTGATCTGAGTATTTTAATAACAATAGACATGCCAGTGTTGAATGTTAGCAGCAACTTTAATTAGGTCGACCTATTGTAATCTCTATAATCAGTAAGTATTATTAATTATGACTACGTACCTACAACTTTAATTGTTCTGGCCGTTGTTCCAATCACCAGTAAATAATAAAATATAGGTATGTTATTTGTACAATTAGGTACCTATATGAAAGGAATTCTATCCGTAATTTCTACGGTAGTGCAATTCTAATGTGCTAATAATAAAGTACATTCAAAAATAGTAAATGAGATCTATTATGTTACATTCAAGTCTACTAAAATCTACGAAATGCAATAAGTTACGGATGCATAGACTATGGTAAATATTATTGAAACTTAGTTTACTTAATTACTTAGGTGTAGCATAAACAATAATTGGAATAAATGTTAATAGCTGAAAATTACTTACACTTGTATATATTAGTATCGCTTAAAATATATATCTTGTTATACATTTATTGAAATAAAATAAAATGAAAAAGGAAACCTTACCTGCGATTCCACTGAACATTTTGACGAGCAAAATTAAAAGGTACACAGATTAATCACAAACTGTTTGCCGGTTACAATTTTCACAGAATTTATCCTAATACTTAGGATACACTATTGAGTGTGAGCACAAACTTGGGAAATAGCGCAATACACCACTGCGTCAAACGCGACACGATCGAAATACCTTCAAGGTTCGACTAGAGCTCACAGGGACGAAGATTCTCAAAGTCGACCAATACGCAGTTCATGCGGTTGATACATGAACCGGCTTTATTTTTGTCTATGACGTCATTGCTATACTGCGTTTTGTTTCATCAACAATTTTATGGTGAAATTAGTACGTCTATTTTCTAAAATATAACATTAGATTATCGCAAAATAACTGTATCTTTGCAGTAACACTTAAAAATATTATAATTAACGATATAATTGTATTGTCAGTCGGGTTTCTACTAAAAATTATGTACTTTTATATTTGATAAAAAATACTATTACAGAAGATGATTTTCGTAATTGGCAACACTTTCTATGACAGCTATTTTAACCGCCTCGGATATTTCCGGTTAACTTTTTAACAACTTGACAACTCTTTTAGGATATTTTAATGATTGATACATGGTATTTAAATAATTAATACAATATTTTAAATTTAAACATTTAAATTATATTGAAGTAGGTATATATTAGGCCAAAAAATAAAAAAAATTGTGTATTGACTATATTTCAGTCGCTTAGCAACCACTGACAATAACAAACAATCGGACGAGTGTCATCATTATATTGGATTTTCGTTGATATATTTCCTTGAAATTTTGTCTGGAATGAGTGTGAAATGTCGAAGGAAAATAATAACCTGCGGTTGCTTGGCTCGCCTGTGAACCTGACGTATCGAAACAAGAAGAAAGACGATAAGAAAAACATACGAAATAGACCGCGATCAGCGCTACAGAATTCTTGTTTTACCCCGGTAATTTATGTATTTATTCATGATTTTATTAAATCAATTCACCATAACACCTCTGTACAGTAGTATAATAATCTACTTTTATTATTGAGTGGATATTATGGACCTTGACAGAAACACACAACCAAGGCAATAGTGCAATAGTTTTAAGGGATACCTATTTATTTGTAAAATTATATGCTTCAAACGATGTTTACGTTCATACATACTTGTTATTAAGTGAATACTTTATACCAAACCTAAACAATAAGATTATGAAATTGGCTTGACACCAATCTGTGTGCATGAAAAATAATTGAAAACCACAGACGAGAAAAAAATTAAGGACTCCACCCCTCTAACTAGACTGTGTGCCTTTCCGATGCTCCACATGACATTTCACTTATAGCACACATAGACAACGACGACGACATTAGTGTCGTGTCGTGTTTTTTTTTCTCATCCATGTTGAAAACAAATAATTTTAATGTTGTTTTTACCTTTTATTTTAACACTTAAAAAATATTTACAATTTTATTCTGTACCACCAGGACCTTCAAGAAAAGTATAAGAGGCCATTTTCAGCAGATGCTAAGGAGCGAGCACCATCCACCCGCAGCTTTTTAAAGACATTTAGCGCAGAGTTGCTGCAATCATACAACAGTAAAGCATTTGTGTTATATTATATTATTATTATTACCATGATCTAAAAAAAGTCTGGTTCCCCTATATTAGGGTTACTAAGGTCAGAACGGCAGTCGCTTCAATGTAATTACCAAACTTGCTAAATCCTGGATCATGATCTAAGCGGACCTCGTCTAAGCACGGGACACAATGCTAGGAAGATGATGACATTATTATTAGATTCAATCAGTAATTTTGTAGTAGTAGTTAATATTAAAGTTAAAAATGAGGGAACAAGTTGGTTAACTAATCAGTTGCCTATGCTGAATAATAGAGTATTGGGAATGTAATAATAACAATAAAAAGTATTATGAAATTTTATTCTGAGTTGTTGAAATATAATTCTATAGTCATTAAATTTATAAGTTTGAAATACCTAATTCAAGGTTATCCTTTAATTTAATTAGGACTAGAAGAAATACCTTTAATAATTAGACAATAATATATAAATAAGTATAGTTCACTAAATATTTTTGGAAGGATGTAGGAGCTGTGGAAGGCCCAGGCTCACCTGCCATGACCAGATTGGTCATGTATTAACAGAAGGTGATGTTAGGAGTCATAAAAACCGTAGAGCTTGTATGAGAAAGATCATGAATGTTTAAGACGCGAGTGAGGCGTGTAAGGATCGTGGCATATCTCGTTCGGTTCTCTCTGCCTACCCCGCTATAGAAGTGGCGTGAAGTTTAGATAGTTAGTAAAATATTAGCAATTATCTAATAAGTATCCATATTGGTTGACTAAATTAACTTCATTATTGATTGCTAAAAATAATTCCATAATTCTATAAACTTTTACTCCCTTTCAGATACCCCAACAATTGTAAAAGTGGTGCCACCCACAACTGAATTACTTGGTGACTCCAAATTACCTCAAAACCAATTTGTTAATAAACGTGATAAAGATATATGTAGTAACGCCTCAGACTATGGCTCCGAGGATACCTTTATTAGTTTAGGCACAAAAATCAAGGCGAAAGCTCAAACAGGGCCTAAAATTAAAAGTCCTAGTGCAAAGAATATTTTGAAGTATAGGAATATAGCTAAAAGAGGGAAAAAACATATGGATAATGTTTATGGGGAGAGGCCTAATCAAGAATATGATTTAGAGATTAAAATAACTGAACGACCTCCAAGAGCTCCTTCGCCGAGCAAGAGTAAGGAAGCTAATTATGGGAGAAGTCTGTCGCCTAATTTCAAGACGCGATCTTACGAGTCCTATTTCATCCCCCTTGATTCAGAGAGGAAACCCGACGAATCCTTAGAAGGTCGGGTATCATTTGGTAATCCGAACATCCAGGCAGAAGTAGAGCATGCTATTGATACGTACTCCCGACGATTGACATTGACTAAACAGCAGCTATCTTTGGTGGAAGAAGAGTCTACTCAAGATCTTGAAAGTGTACCATCACACAATCTTTCTAGTCTCTCTCCAGAAAACTCTCTTAATGATGCTAATAATGCAAAAGATGTTAACCATGATGAGAACATAACAGGGCGAAATACCTACGTGGTAGAATTAAAAGACGATGATTATCCTAAAACGCAGAATTTTATGTGTGAACCGAGAACTTACAATAGTTTTTACGATGACTTCCGCAGCAACACTATCGAATCTTACAAAGTCAAAATGTCCAGTACAGTCGTTCACACTGATTCTTCCTCGAAAGATTCTGGCTATCCTGATAGTGGACCAAATGAAGATAAAGCTTTTAGACAGAATTACTCTTTGCCGCATTCTTCTACGACTATATTAAAAAAATCGAGTTCCCACAACAAAATCGAAGATCAACCTAAAAGCCTAGATAGTGCTTCTACAAGCAGCCATGATAAATATTATCATAAGACGTTTCCTTTGGACAAGAAGTGGACAGAACCTCTAAACCACAGCCGTTTGTTGTATAAAGATTTTTTTATAAAGAAAGAGGGGCATATAGCTCTTCCCCCGCAAAACTCCCCAGCGAAGAGTATCCCTGGTAACATACCGGGTATCAGTGACAGTGGCAGTAATAATATAAGAGAAAGCAGTGAGAAGAAACCTGCAAAAGATGAATTGGAGTATCCATCGTATTTAGTTAACAGTACTACCAAAGCATACACCTCAAAGGTGATTGAGGATTACAAAAGAGAATTAGAAGCGATAAACAATCTTCATGAACTGACTTTAAAAGATATTAAAACTGACGCAGTCTCCCCTACTCCTCTCAACATTGACAGAATGTTTGAACAAAACTCTGGTCACTTTGAAGATGATAAGAAAGATTCTGGTGAAAATTCGCAGGGAAGCTCCAGTCTAAACGAAACACCTAAAATTGACAAAAACTCTATAGAAAACAGTAAACGGGACGTTTCAAAAATATCTACCAAAGAATTGATTCAGAATTATTTGAAAGTGAAAGAAGGTGATTATAATAAGGACTATTTGCCTAAGAATCTCAATAAGTTTGACAAGAAGCAAAGTAATGTAGGTCCTAGTAATAGTAGTTCTAGATTTGACGATAACACGACAACACTGAAACAGAATTGGAATAATAGAAGTACTAAAAGTAGCAATAGCAGTGGAAAAGCTACAATACCTTGTAATATAAGGAATCAGACTCAAAAGAATTTGTACACCGCACGTACTCCCATGAGTGCTAGAATAGAGGGAGTGCAAAATGACAAGGACGTAGATTCGTGGATGTCCTTATCGGCTCCTTCACCAAGGATGCTCGATATAGAAGAAATACAATCCCCCGTAGATACACCAGAAGAAACTGAGTCTAAACCAAAAGAAGATAAAGTTGTTAATGAAACAACACATCAAACTCAAGAGGTGGCGTTAGAAAAAGAAGACAAAGAAGCAGCTATACCTAAGGAGCTAAATACGAATTCAACTGTATTTGATATTTACTCTATGTTGAAAGAGATCGAGAGCTATGGTGATAACCCCGTAAGATCAGTAACTACTGTTGAGTCGACCGCTCCATCCGAACCTAAAAAGGAAGAAGAAAACTCACCACCAAAAGATCATTTTATGTAAGTATTTCAGTATATTTGAATAACGACCTTAAGCAAATGCATTTAATGTTAAAACCTAATTAATCTATATTTCAGGGAGATCTTCGAATTTCTGGAAAAGGTGGAGCAGAGCGCCAGCGATGCTTTGTCCGTCGTTACTAATTCTACACCGACAACAGTTCCAAAGTAAGTCTATACATTTTCAATTTGTTTTTGAATCGAGTTCTTATTTATTTCATTATTTATTCATTATGTAGTTCTCAATCGTCTGAAGTTAAAACATAAATTGAACCTCCGTGCAATACTTATGATTTATACAAATAAAAATAAATAAATTAATATCTGACGACATCACATACATTGATCTGACTCCGAGGTAAGTAGCTTAAGCACGTGTGTTACGGATATCAGAATCAACAGTGGTATTACAAATATATACTTAAAGATGGATATTAATACCCAGACACAGAACAAACACAAGTATTCATCACACGAATATTTGTCCTGGGTGGGGATCAAACCCACAACTCTTGGCGCATGGGGCAGGATCACTACCGAATGCGCCATCGAGCCAGTCAAATAGATTTATAACTGTCCTAAGAGATTTAACTACCTTTAAAGACGTTTAATTAGAGCTAATGCTGATCTCTCATAATTTTTACTGTATCTTAAACCGTAGGCTAGAAGCTCTGCTCAAGTTGCCACAAACTGAATTGGCACAAAGACTGGTGACCGCATCCCTGCAGCTAGAGGAGCGATCGTGCTGCATCGCTCTGCTGCAGGAGAGTCTCACCAATCATAAAGAACAGGTTCGTTTCGTCAACACCGATGTTGTACAATTAGTACATAGTTGAAATTGGTATTCTAAGTTTTGTGACGTGTTGCATTTCAGATGATAGCAAAAGTGAGTAACTTAGAGAAGCAGTCGATACGAAACATTTCAAAGGTGAAGCAGGAATGCGAAGAGACCATAAAGAGGCACCAGAACTTCATAGACCAGGTACCTATTCTCTTTTTAAAGGCCGGCATCCTTTCACTTTCGTATGCGAGATGCACATATCTCAGAAGGCCCCGACTCACCTACCGCGACCAAATTGGTTGCTTGTTAACCAAAGGTAATCCGAACAGAAGCAAGTAAGATGTGTCAGAACCGTGTCATATGACACTCTGTTCTCTTTACTCCCCCGCCAGAGGAATGGCATGAAGCTAGTTAGGAATGTATTATTTCATACTGCTGTTAAAATGAATTATAAATTCGTCCTATGCTATCGTTGTTTTCAGTTAATAAATGACAAGAAGACCCTGAACCACCGCATCGAGCAGCTGGTTGACGAGCGGCGCACGCTGGAGGAGCGCTGGAAGCGCTCGGCGCAGGCGCTGGAGGAGCGCTACAAGCTCGAGCTGCGCAACCAGCACGACAAGATGGCCGCCGCGCAGCAGGTACCTGCCAGGTGTAGCTTAGCGGCTCATGCCCTTCTCACTCTGTAGTGCAGTGCCAAAGTACAGCTAGATACATGGTTGCGCTATGCATCCAGCTTGCACAATGGTCGCAACAGGTACGTCCTCTTGACATAGTGCCGTGGCTGATAAAATAAAACTCTGTTGCGCAGTGCCAAAAAGCCGCGCAATGTTACAAGCTTGCGCTCGCAAAATGGCCGTCGCGCTACAGATAAATCCGCCAGATATGGTACTGCGGTTGATAGCGACAACTATAGCATCGCATATAGCAGCTCCTGCAGGTCTGCGCAGGCGCTGGACGTTTGTGTTGCGAGACTAACACGACAAGATGGCCGCCGCACAGCAGGATGGACCTTCATTTGTAAGATCATTAGGACTGGCGGCGACACAATCGCATATTCGCGTTAACAAGCTGCAGCATCTGCTCCTAATGCTCGCGTTCTGTAACCAACACAAGATGGCCGCTGCGCAGTTAGTACACCAGACATTACAGTAGCATTGCAGCTGATGGCCACGACTCACTGGAAAGCCACGTCACACAGCTGAAACAATAATACACGCTTCAAAAACCAACGCGATAATGAACTAAGTACATGTTGGTAATGGTAAGACTTTTTGTATACAAACAGGCCTTATGCGTGTAAGAATTAGAATTTTACATCTCTAAAATCTTTTACATAAAACAAAAAAAGAATTAAAAGGACAGTATTGTGTTTTTCCAGGTTGCTAGGCAGCGTTGGGTGCGTCAAAAAGCTGAGAAAATAAAGGTTAATAAAAAAACATTTGATATATGTGTGGACTCTGTATTTAAACTAATTAGTTCGTAACAATATGTGTGGGTATAAAAAGTAATTAACATTACATTAGTTAACAATAAGTATTAATAACATTTACGCCATTTTGTCCTTGTTAGGGAGCGCGCAGACGACACGCTATTAGTCTTCTGGATGTTTGTCCTTCATAATACCAGTTGTTTGTAAATACATCAAAACGCACAAGATGCTTACACAGTGAAAAGTGTACGTAAGCAGTGCAAAAATCATTAGTACACCACGTGCCTTTAATGAGGGTTTTCAAAAATAAAAATCCCGCCAGGTGGCACGAGGGAGTCTTGTATCTCTATTGGTTCATCACTGTCACTATTGGCTCATTGTTGACAGGATGTCAGTTTGTTCTGAAAACATACCAATGAGGAGGGTGACAAAACCGTACGTCACAGTTACGCCATCTATCTGATTTTTTAATTCAAAAAACACTTATTGACATTGGCACGACTAGACAAATAGTCTCTCGTCTTCGCACTCCCTTACAGTTAATATGTAACCTTATCTGATCATATATTGAAAGACCCCATCCACACATTCCCAGGAGTTAACAGTGAAAGGTCTCGAAGGCGAGCTCCGCGAGATGGCGGAGCGGCAGCAGAAGGAGGTGTCGGACCTGAAGATGCTGCACGCGGAGCAGTGCGGCCGCGCGCACGCCAGGCACGCCGCCGAGCTGGAGGAGCTGCGGCGGACGCTGGAGGCGGAGAAGGAGGCTGCCTTGGTTAAGGAGAGGCAGCTGGCTAGCTCTAGGTTAGGCTAGTTAGGCTTTGTATTCTGCATACCGGATCGTCTTAAACTGTGATGATCTTGCTGCTGCTTTTAGCACTGCTACATTGACTTAAAAAAAAAATTATGAATGTTGGAAAAGGTGTGGTTTCGCTGGACCCGTTCTATTACTTACGGAATCTTCTTGGTTGCTTTTATTTAAAGAGCCTATATTAACGCGAGCCTAAGACTGAGACACAAGGTCAATACGATGGGTAGTTTTTGACATCACGTTTTAAAATTAAAAATTAATAATAGATTTTAGAGATTTAAAAGACCCAAATCTTACAAAATTAATGTTCAGTTGATGTGATTTCCGAATGACATCACGATGCAACACCTTCGCGCATGCGCAGACTGGAGAAGCAGATCCTGGAGCTGGAGCTGACGTACCAGGAGCAGCGCACGCGGCTGGTGGGCGACATGCGCGCCGACAGCGAGCGCGCCGCCGCCGCGCTGGCCGACACCGAGCGGCGCATGCGCGCCGACCTCGGTGAGGGGCACTCACCTTTTGACACTAAAGCCTGATATTTCGCCAGACAGATACCTACATCATAACCTGTTATTGAAACAATAACATCCATAAATTGTTGATTAGGGTGGGTTATCCCAGTGGCAGACTAAGACTGTTTGGGCCTGGGGCGGCAAAGACCTGTACGAGGTTCCTAGTAGGATTACGAGCAGTGTTGCTTGCCCGAAATGGGGGGGGGTCCACTGTTTGATGTAGGATGATTACAGGAACTTGGCGGTAATATGTGGCCCCCCAAAACCAGAGGCCCGGGGCAGACCACCCTTCCGCCCCCGGTTAGTCGGCCACTGGGTTAATTTATCTGACTTTAAAAATGAGGGTCTTTTGAATAAAAAAATCAGATAGATGGCGTAACTGTGACGTACGGTATTGTCACCCTCCTCATTGGTAAGTTTTCAGAACAAACTGACATGCTGTCAACAAAGAGCCAATAGTGACAGTGATAAGACCACGAGACTCCCTCGTGCCATCTGGCGGTTTTTGTATTTGTGAAAACCCTCATTCGCTGTAAGGGTGGTAAATAAGCACTCTGTATAAGCTACGCTCAGCCCGTGCGTCGAGTGTTTCCCTATCTTCACATTTGAAAGCTATAGCAACACTCATGTGCATCATCAATATTTGTTCATGAATGTAACTTTATCGATAATTTTGTTTCTCTAACATTGTTTTTTTTTCAGAAAAATGGAAAGAAGAGCAAGAAAAGCTTCTAGAAACCAAGAGATTGCAGATGGAAGAAGAAATCGCGAAGGAGAGAGTTAAACATGAGGTAAATATTTTTTTTTAATTGTCAAGTCAAAACCTTGCTACAAGTCCGACAAATTTAATGAAGTAATTATAGCTCATCGACTGATATGTTTAATCACTGTTTTGGTGAATTTAGTCTCAAAGGGAATTAATCATATTATCACACAGTTATACCAGCGATTTCTATAATTCAACAACTGCGGAATATTCTATCAGTTCCTATCATACAGCTATGACATATTTATTGATATATGAGAGTGAAGGAATAGAGAGTGCACCTGTATGTTTACGCAAACACGTTGTGCTTTGTAATATCTCCTGCAATCTACGCTAATCCTAGTTGAGATTGGCCGCCGCGACCCAAATCAGTTAGAGCAGAACTATTCGGTTCTCTACGACGAGTTAGCCACTTGTCACTACTTTTTCAAAATTTTCCATCTAACCCAGCCCAGTTTTGTTTTTGGCTAATTGTGGTCAAAAACAAAACTGTGGGCCTGGTGGGGTGTGGGCCTGCTGCCCCTTTGACTCTGCCTACCCCATCGGGGATTATGGGCGTGGTGCTACTCGGTTCTCTCTACCTACCCCGCTAGGGAAGTAACGTGAAGTTATTTAGAATTTTTACATTTTGCGAAACTCACATTAGGAATTGCTTGCCAGCAATAAAAAGCCACTTATATGATCGATTGGTAATCAAACTTCAATCACCATTTCCAGGAGCACCTGAAGCAGAAGGAGCAAGAGCTAGAAGCGCGCTACGAGCAGCACAAGCGAGAGTTCGAAGCGGAGCAGCAGCTGGCGCTGAAGCGGAAGGTGGCGGAGGTCGCGGCGCAGCACAAGCGCGAGCGCGACCAAGAGATCGAGCGCGCCATCGAGACCATGGACGCGGAGGCGCAGGCCGGCCGCCGCGACCTGCAGGACGCGCTCAGGTCGGTGCGGCGTGCTGCCGGCGAGGGGGTCCGCGGTCGATGGGGACCTCAGATAGAAGTCGACCCTCAGTTGAAGTGGACTGCTGGTCGGAGGAGACCATTGGTCAAAGGCGACCATTGGTCAAAGGTAACCCTACGGCTGAAGGGGACCCCTAGTTGAAGGGGCAGGTCAAGAAGCGGATGAAGCAATCACCGCTTGAAGGAGATCCCAGATCAAAGGAAACCGCCAACCTTCGAAGATCGTAAACATAGGATGATAGCCTAGCATTCAAAATGCACTGTATTGCTAATGACATCTAATTCTGGCTTTCACTTCTAGTGCTCACTTGTATGTTTGCAGATATTAATGTTTGTATGAATTCTTAACGTTAGTAACTTAACGAGTTATTTATTTTCTTAATATATTGATGGCAATAATGGTAAATTTAGATTACACCTATGTCCAAATTGAATATGTTCCCTCTCTAATGGCAGACGCAACAAGGAGCAGTACGAGGCGGAGCTGGCGTCGCTGGCGGAGACCGAGCGCGCCACGCTGCGCCGCTACCAGGACGCGCAGGCGCGCGTGCGCGCCGCCGAGGACAAGTGTGAGTCGCCGGGCGGAAGGGGCGGACGGGGCGGCCAGGGTGGACGGGGCGGCCGGGGCGGACGGTCGGACGGGGCGGCTGGGGCGGACGGTCGGACGGGGCGGCCGGAGCGTACGGGGCGGACGGACGGACGGGGCGGCTGGGGCGGACGGTCGGACGGGGTGGCCGGAGCGTACGGGGTGGACGGTCGGACGGGGCGG